>OX235271.1:22019124-22488262 GCA_944472155.2 Trichobilharzia szidati
CCAAAGACCTGGTTTTTCTGTTAATGCGAAGACAATATTCCTGTATTTCCTGATGTGTTGCACTCACTGATAATCTGGCAAATTTTTCCAACTGTGCACAGAAATGATTGTATATAAGTGGAAAGGCTGTTTTATACTACTGGGAGTAACATTTATCAAGTGTATGTGTAATCTCCAACTTGTCTCGCGGTGCGTTCGAATATGGTGACACTTTTGCACGTGTTTTCGATGATATTCATTTTTCAGTTCTGCTATATTATCACAAATAATAATGGGCAAAAACTCTAATAGGCGTATTCTTAGGAACTCTAGTAATTTAGAAAATAGCCTAAGCTTATCTAGTAACGCATTATCACCCCTAAAATCAGCTATAATTAGTAGTTCACCCAATATAAATAGTTCCAGCATAATGCTAACCCCTGTAATACAGGTGGGAGATATCCTGTCAGCAAAGGCAGAGATTACTTACTTAGTCTCCATCATAAACGACATGCAGCTACAAATAAATGACCTTAAGACGAAACTAAATCTACTTGACCCGGTACCAAAAACAATCTTCCATCTTAAAAAGGAACTGGGAGATCTCACTTTCCTAAAACTATTTAAATTGAAGACTAAGCCAACCGATGCTGAAATGGAACATGCTAAGGAGCTAGAGAACGCTATGGACTATCTATCGAGCGAAGTTGTTAAGAGACTTGCTTCCAAACAGAACGCCATAGTGTACAACATACCTGACAATGAGCCCATAAAGTCGGTTCAGCACTCCTTGTTAAGGGCTGCAAACCTCTTAAGTACACCCCGTCAGTGTATCAGACTAAATAAAAAAGAGTTAAACCGCACATGTCCCATACTTTTCAGGTTTGACATCTGTATAATAGCCGAACAATTTAGGAAATCTGGGGATACTTTGGCCTCCACCACGAAATTCAAAAATGTTAAGATAGTCTCGGACAAAACCCCCAACCAACGACAGGTAGCTAAAAATACCTTAGATACGAAGACGATTATACCACAAATCATGAATAGCATCAGTGCCGAAGTATCGAAGGACACTGAAGCACAAAGTGACATTTGCATTGTACTAGGTGAACAAGCGAAATGAGAAGGTGAAGGGAAACCCAAAAAGGGCAGTAACACTGGAATAAGTCTCAAAGTTCTTGAGAACACTCCTAGGAAAGCTACCGACCCCGCACATGAGGTAGACATAGATGCTTCCGCTACAGATAACCTACAAATATCGGCAGATAACACTGCACCCAGGGCCAAGCAAGGTAATCTCCTTGTAAAAGCTGAAAAGAAGTCTCCTAAAACCAGGGTCTCTCCACAGGCGTCCACATATCTCCCTTGTGACAAGCCCAACAAGCAGCATGTAAGCCTAAAAAAGAGCTATGCACGCATTACGGCAGGTCCCATAAAGGAGACGGAACACGAGGGTGGAAGTGCTCTTCGTCGAACTAAGGGTGGTAGACAAACTGTGGATGACAGACTATACGAGGTCAAAACTAACAGCAAAAATAGCTCTATCCACACAAAATCACACTCTAGCAGACACGCAAGAGGAGCCGAGCTGATTAAACAACAGGGTCAGACCCACGATTTCCGTAATAGCCTCGGTTGTAATATGCCTATAGGCTCATATAACCTGAGAACGGGACCCAGAATAAATAATCAAAACACATGGGCTTCTAGACGGGACACCACTAGGTACCATATGGATGAAAATGCATACTCGGACCCTCATAGTAGCTATGTAAATCCCCATCAGCATAACGGGTATAGATTGAATCACGGTCCCTCCATGTACATGCACGAAATGAGTCCACAAATGTACAACTGCGAAAGACTTGGCACGCACTACCCTCAAAACAACCTAGAAACAGGTTATTTCGGCCCTGTAAATAACAATCTGAATAGTGAAACAGATTATCTAATGTCAAGGAATGATTCCAGATACCCACGTAATGAGGCCAGAAACCAATATATGCAACAGGATTATTTTCGGTTGCAGCAAACAATAGCCCCTCTTGCAGCACAATTTGTTCAGGGAATAGTAGACACACTGACAATGTCTCATCTGAGAATCCCTCCGAACATAACATAGGCAACCAGCAGTTAGGGATAGTAACAAGAAAACCCACTAATTACCCTCCCAACAAAACTGGTTTTCTAAAAATTATGCTCTTAAATGCTCGATCTCTCCTTAACAAAATAACTTCCCTTCGCAGCTTGGTATACATGGAACGGCCAACACTGATCCTAGTAACTGAAACTTGGCTAACTAATGATATCCCTGACACAAAGCTGTTAACTGATAACTATGACATCCACAGGAATGACAGAGTGGACAAAAGAGGAGGCGAGTGTCTAATATATGCTTCTAAATCTACTGACCCCAATACTTTTACAAACCTAACTATCGACAAACTCCCAGAATCTAAGTGGATAAGCATCCACACGAATGAAAATAAAATTCTAGTGGGATGTATATACAGAGCCCCCAGCAGCCCTAAAACGACTGATACGGTTATCGCAGAAATATCAGAGCATGTACCTACCCTGGAATTCGACTACAAAATAATTTGTGGCGATTTTAACCTCCCCGGAGTGAACTGGGATACCTGCACTGGACCTAGAATCTATGACGAGCTCCTAGAAGCTATAGATGTAGGAGGATGGAAGCAGTGTGTACGCCTCCCAACACGACATAACAATATTCTCGACTTAGTC
Source organism: Trichobilharzia szidati (assembly GCA_944472155.2). Classification (NCBI taxonomy): domain Eukaryota; kingdom Metazoa; phylum Platyhelminthes; class Trematoda; order Strigeidida; family Schistosomatidae; genus Trichobilharzia; species Trichobilharzia szidati. Next base: position 22,021,855 of record OX235271.1, read on the forward strand.
CTCTGCCACAAAATAGAGCCGATCTCGATAGAGGTGGGGGATAAACTCGACAACAGTGATCACAACATACTGTACTGCATCCTACCTCTTCAACTAATAACTAAACACACACCTAAAAATTCCCCGGTTCACTATCAATATAGGGACTATAGAAATGCCGACTGGGAATTCCTACCAACGCTCTTGAGAAGCTCTGACTGGGATGAATACTTTACCAATGATAACTTAGAAGTAACACTTGATACCTTCTACAAGACGGTCAGTTCGGTAAGAGATACAATCGCACCCCTAAAGTCTGCCTTAAGGACACCAACTCTTTTCATAGACAGCAAAACGCGATTAAAACTAAGGAAATTGAAAAGGAAATTTTATTTATATAAAGAATTTAGTGCATTACACCAGATACATGAAACATTTAAAAATCTTGAGCAGAGACATAAAATGAAGGCACAACTCGAGGAAAATAAAGCCCTAGGGGGCACCTCTAAAACTCAGGAACTCTGCAAGATCCTGCAGAAACGACTAAACAAGGGTAAAGAAAATAATGTTGGCCACTTGGAGCATGAAGGTATAATTTATGATGATCCCCAGATTATTTGTGAACTCCTAAACCAATGGTTCTCCAATAACACCAAAGCGCATCCGTCTCCAATCCTCGATATAACCTGCAAAAATAACTACGAGTTAGGTGAAATCAACTTTAATATGCAAAATATAGCATCAGCGGTAAAGACACTAAAAGCTAACGGTAGTTGTGGGATAGATGATATACCATCTATCATTTATAAAAACGGTGGCTCGGATATGCTAGTACTATTACTTAGAATATTCACCCTCTCACTAGTGACTGGGACCTACCCTGAAACTTGGAAAAACACGTATATACTACCTAAGCATAAAGGAGGGACCAAAACTAGTGCATGTAATTATAGGCCTATCAATATAACACCTGTCATATCAAGGATCATGGAGAAAGTAATCAAAGACCAAATGTCAGACTACTTTCTAAAACACAAACTCATCAACCAGTCACAACACGGGTTCCTTAAGAAAGGGTCTTGCGTCACTTGCCATATAGACTTTTTCAACGAAGTCACCTATAGAAGAGATAGGAGAGAACTAGTAATTATCCTCTATTTCGATATCAGGAAAGCCTTCGACAGAGTCCCACATAGTCTGTTAGTCAGCAGGCTATGCTCACTAGGGATACGCAACCCCCTCCACAACTGGATAAAATCATTTCTCAGTGACAGAAATCAGACAACAAAAATTGGCTCGATGACCTCCAGGCCTAGGCCGATTAGCAGTGGTGTCATCCAGGGGAGTGTATTGGGACCCCTTCTTTTCATTATATACATAAACAGTATATGTGAGTGCTTTAGTATAGGCAAGCCAATACTGTATGCAGATGACTTAAAGGTGACATATACCTGCACAAACACAGATATCGGTACAACTATGAACTCCATACATGAAGAACTAACAAAAATGGATATATGGTGTGACACCTGGAGACTTGAGTTTAATGTCGAAAAGTGTGGCTGGCTCTGTATAGGCTGTCCCAACCTAGAACTCGACCTAGCAATTCAGGGCCACAAAATCCCTAGACTCAAATCTGTGCTAGACCTAGGACTGACATATTCACATAATCTATCATTTTCTGAACATATCTCGAAACAAGTATCGAAATCACGCAGGCTTATTGGTTTCCTACTCAGGAACTTCTACAGAAGTGAATCCAGAATACTACTGTACAAGGTTTGTGTGCGCCCACTCCTAGACTATTGTTCATTCATATTTAGTAGTATACGCATAGAAGACAAACTAAAAGTAGAAGGAGTACAGAGGTACTTCACGCTGAAAGTACTCGGAACCGAAAACGGCACAAACTACTCTACCAGATGTGAAATTCTAGGACTAGAAACATTATGGTTAAGACGACTGCGGCTAAATCTGGTACTCTTCTATAAACTACTTAACCACATAGTGTATACCCCTACTAATTGTACTCGGTTTTCAGAAGACACTGGATATAACCTTAGACACACTCAAGGTACGGTGGCTATAGAACAATGTAAAACAGCCACCAGGCAAAAATTTTTCATGATTAGGTATGCCCAAATATGGAACAAACTACCTGAGGAAATGCGACTAGCAAGCTCACTAGTGTCCTTTGAAAAAGCTCTTAATGACACACTAAGTGGGTTTGTAAGTGATACCAGTGCTAATTCCCATGTAAGAGCTTCAGAAATTATAGGCCCATTTAATGTATGAACTTAGAGACTACACCTGTTGTTTCTTTTGCCTTTATCTATAATTTCAGACAAACAAGCAGCAGTCATGAAAATAACACTCATACAAATAAGAGTCGATCGAATTATGTCTACCTGATACAAAGCCTGAACCATAATCAACATACGAATGAAGTATGAGAAAACAAGGTCGAGACTTACCACAACATCACATGGAAGGATATAAGTTACTTGGACATCATTTATAATCCACCAACTGGTCTCCTTTCCAAAAGGAATGCGGCGATATTTTATCCACAGTTATGAGCAAATACATAAATCCACAGTTCCCGTTGTATACACTCAGTGGGGATTGCAGCCAACAAAGTAATGCATTTAAAGCATATGCACACTTCCCATAATCACGGCGACACCGCGGAATATATCAAAATCGCAGAGTAATCAAACCAAACACGCGATGTAATTAAGTAAATCCGAAAGGCAAACAAGTTGTAGTACGTATTTGAATATTCGTCCATATGTCGATCATGATGACAAATCCAAATCACTACCTATACAGCGTCAATAAATCTGGATATCTATGAAATGACGAAAATATGCTGATAGCTGCATCTCAGATCCCAATGACTCATTCGATGGCAAAATTCTGCTCCTGCATGCCTCTTTCGACATTTTTGTATGGATTGGTTCGCAGTTACTCAGGTTCCAGACAGAAAAGAATAAAAATTCACCAGTTGCTGAATTATAATTACTTCTCTGCATGTTTAACTGGATACTAACTGCTGTGGTGAGCCTTTTGCAGTTTATATTGCTTAAAACATCGTTTACGGTAAACTAACTAACGTTTTATAAGCCATTTTTATACTTTTGTGACTAGCCCACCATATCGACCGAATGTAACGCAACACTCAGTTGTTCCGCTCATGTTCAACAAATTCAAACAATAATTGTGCCTAGGATTATGCCATATAAACTGTTTTAACTTATGCAGAGTGTACTTACGGTCAATATTTCATTATCTTCCCTTGTATATATATTTTGTGTTAGTGGAAAATTTTAAACATGTTTACTCCATGTGTGCATTATTACCATATTGTTGATGCCTGTCAACTGGAGTCCCTCATGTGCATAAAGTGGGAATATATTATTGTAAGACGCATTTTATTGTTTTATGAGGGAATTGACTTCAAGCTTTATTTATTTTCCCAAGTGTATGTAATCCATCCAACGCATACTTGGGTTTTTTTTGTTAATGCGAAGTCAATATCTCTATATTTGTTGGTGTGTTCCATTGAATCACCAGTTATCCGATTTTCCCCACAAACTAAAGATAAAATGACAGCAACCATGTTATTTAACCGTAAATCATGTAATTTAAATATGTAACTTAAATAATTCTTATCCATTCCTATACAACTTGTTTGTCCTATATTTGTATGAACAAATATGTACCCTATTATATTATCATTACTAACTATATTTACTAATCGTATGTGTAATTTATCGAAGTGATGATGCCTGTAAACTGGTGTCCCTCATGTAAAAAATGAGAATATACTATTATTATTAAACAGTATCAGGCATCACTATACACAGTGTATATAGAATAGGCCAAAAGCCTAACCCTACAGTAAGTCAGCCTGTACGTCTCCTGAAAGTCGTACTAAACTCTAAAGAAGAGAGGGATGCTATTCTAAGCAACTCTCATATACTTAAAGGATCAGGCATATATGTCCGCGCCGACTTAAGCCTGGCAGACCGTATCAAAAGACAGTCTGCGGCCCTAGAATTAAGCGAACGACGCCGAAACGGCGAAAAGAACCTTAAGATTAAGGGTTTTCGGGTTGTTCAAGTTCGCAGTTTAATGATCCCGAAACCTCTGTGGGTAGGCCGGGGAAGCACCAAACTGGATTAACAGTTTGCTACACAAACGCCCGCAGCCTGTTAAATAAACGGACTGAGCTGGTTAACATGATAGACTCCGGAAACCCGGATGTAATTATTATCACAGAGACATGGCTCACACCCGATGTCACTGACAGCGAAGTTAACCTGCCAAACTTCGAAGTGCATAGGGTAGACCCACTAAACCGCAAAGGAGGTGACGTAGTCATTTACCTCAAGAAATGCTTAACCGTGCGTAGTATCGAAGCACTCGCTCACGAAAGTGAGTCGTGCGAACTTCTACGCTGCAGACTTAAATGCATAGGCCAAGACATTGACCTCATTGCTATGTACCGCAGTCCTAACTGCAGTGCAGATGACTTCCTGATAGAGAAGCTAGGCTCCTGGACCTCAAAATGTCGAAGTCTCGTAGTTGGCGACTTCAATGCCCCAACAGTTGACTGGACGAGCCTAACAACTCCATCCTCAGTCAACTCCTTTGATTATAAACTGCTGGAATCTAGTATATCGTTAGCTCTAGTCCAACATATCATCAAGCCCACGCGCTGACTCACAGCACTCCTCCTCAACTCTGGACCTAGTGTTATCCCATGGTGAGGATGTAGATCTCATACAACATCTTCCTCCTTTAGGAAGAAGTGCCCATGCTGTGCTCACTTTCAAGTTCACAGCAACGGCAGCAAGGGCCAAAACCCCATCTCGACCAAACGTTTGGAAAGCTGATATAAATGCAATCGTCTCAGCAGCCAACTCAGTAAACTGGTACATCAACCCAGAGTCTCAAGTAGAAGCCGCATGGAACCAATTTAAACAACTTTACACCCAAGTAACTGAACGTTTCATCCCTTGGTCTGTCCCAAAGGGTCGGAAACACTGCCCTCCTTGGATAAACCGAGAGATTCGTAAGTTACTTAGACGTAAACACAAATGTTGGAACTTGTTTGCCACACTTGAGACTTCTGAGACCAGGCAATTATACAACACTGCTAGAAATAAAGCTATTGCAGAAATCCGCAAATCAAGGATGAAATTCGAAGCACACCTGGCTCAAAATGCAAAGGCACAACCTAAGAAAATTTTCTCGTACATGAACTTCAGGAATAAAACATCCAATGGTGTCCCAAAACTGACTATTGACAATGATACAATCGAAGATCAAGAAAAAGCAGAAGCAATGGCAAACTACTTCTCCCAAGTCTTCACTCAGGAGTCGTCACTGCCTACCGGATCAGCTCTGGCTGCATTAGAAGAACATGGGATAGATTCCGTTGACATCGACCAAGGCATCGTGCTCAACTGCCTAAGGAAACTAGATGCAGGGAAATCAATGGGTCCTGATAATCTTCACCCAAGGCTTCTCAAGGAGTTATCAGCACACATAGCCGGCCCTTTGACTGCGATCTTCAAGCTTTCTCTCCAAAATGGAGTGTTACCGCGTGACTGGAAAGACGCCATAGTAACCCCCATCCACAAAGGAGGATCAAGGCAAAGCCCTTCAAATTACAGGCCTATCAGTCTCACCAGCACTCTAATTAAGACACTGGAGAGAATCATCAAGAAAAGCATAATGGCATATCTAGAAAATAGAAGCTTATTATCAAGAGCACAGCATGGCTTCCGTAGGAACCTCTCATGCCTGTCAAATCTTCTCACTGCGAGAGAAAGCTGGGTTAAATCCAGGGACAACAGAAGACCCGTTGACGTCGTCTTCATAGACTTCAGCAAAGCCTTTGATAAAGTACCTCACAAAAGACTACTCATGAAGTTGGAAGGTCTTGGTATCAAAGGCAGCTTACTAAACTGGCTCAGGGAATTCCTCATAGATAGGAGGCAGAGGGTTAGGATCAACTCGAAACTCTCCTCTTGGACAGCAGTACGCAGCGGAGTGCCACAAGGCACGGTACTTGGACCTCTCCTATTTATTTTGTATATCAATGAGTTATCTCTGCTCACCGATTCCCCTATGGTCCTATACGCAGATGACTTAAAAATTTGGAGAGAGCTGAAGGGCAACAGTGACACGTCCACGTTGCAAGAGGACCTCAACAAATTGTCAGAGTGGTCCATAGAATGGATGCTCCCGATAAACGTGACAAAATGTGCAACCATGCGCATTGGACAAGCAAGCACGAGCTCTTATGAACTAGAGGGAATTACACTTCCATCAGTTCAGACTTACTTGGTGTTAATTCCTTCCTACCTGTTCATTCTCAATCTTTTCTTTGTTCAACATTATACTACTTGCCATTAGTAAGTAGTATGAGTTTTATATGTTAATTCATAACAATGACATTTGCTTACAACTGCAGCTAAATTACTTGTTCTATTATCATTCTATTAATGTATAGTTCTTATTTTTCTTCTCCTTAAACATTATTTGCTGACTTTACCCTATAGTGTATGCTTTACTATTGAAAGTTGTCTGTTCATATTTGTTTATTCTTTGCTTGGCATTCGCGGGCCGTTTGAACCGACACGTGGATCGACCTTGACACAGCATTGCTGTTTTTACTTATTGACTGCACAGTGGTTGTGCATTTGACGGCATTTAGCCACAGACACCTCACATTTTGAGGTTTGTATATTATATATCTATTTTTATGTAATAAAGTACCGTATTTCAGAATATCCTGTATTTCGGACTTTACGCGTCACTCTACGTGTGGTTAAATCTATAGTTTGGATTATCGTTTCGGATTTCTTTCGGGAGAAATTCACAGTACTCAAAATTGGTCTTGTTGATCTATTTGGACAATTATCAATGCCGGTTACTCGTAATATGTCTGGAAAACTGGAAAACGCTGAAGAATATCTTCGAGTCAATTTATCTTCACCGCAAGTTTCTTCTTTACCTGTTTCCTTATCTGAATTTGATAATTTTAAACACACCCCTCATGTCAGCCTAGGTTTTGATAATATTGCTAGGGGAGGTAGTGTAGTAGTAGACTCTGATGTTGATTCGAATGTTGCTACCGAATTAGAGATTCTAGAGCTTAAGGTTCAAGAGCTTAGACTTCGCAGCAAACGACGAAAATTGGAGAGTGAGTGCTCTCAGCAAGTTAAGACCACAGCCAGCTGCGTTCGATCTTGCGCCAATCCTTTGACAAGCCAATTCCTAGACGGTAGCACCAACTGTTGCCCAGGACCACCCCCAGAGTCAAATCGTACTGCCACACCAGTGCAACCACTCCTGAACTCAGTTAGCCCCATTAGAATGCCTCAAATTGAGATGGATAAGTTCGATGGTACACCAACTAAGTTCCTGAAGTTTATAAGATGCTTTAACATGTTCATAGGAGAACAAACTAATGATGACAACCTACGGTTAATGCATCTCATACACAATTGTGTTGGTACAGCCAAGGAGGCCATAGAGCATTGCATTCTACTGCCCTCTGAGGTAGGCTATAGGAAAGCAATGGGGATTTTACGAAGTCAATTTGGCCAACCTCATGCAGTTTCGGATGCCTTCCTCTCCGAATTACTGTCAGGCCCACAGCTGCAACCTGAAGATATAGCTGGGCTACAACGGTTGTTGAGACAGATGACCAATTGTGAGATAGCCTTATCTCAGATGAATTACATGGCAGACTTGGACTGCTCTACCAACCTTAAGTGCATTGTTCAGCGTCTCCCCCGGCACCTACGATGGAAGTGGGCAGAATTGGTAAACGATGGTTTACAGTTTGCTGAACCTAGCTTTCGTTACCTCAAAGAATTCCTCGAAGGGCAACTGTCATTGGCTACAAGCTGTTACGGCCAGATAGCTAATGCGAATAGGAACAACAACGAAGTAGGGTCCAATGAAAAAATGTCCAGAGCTATGCCTTCGCACAGCGTTAATGTCGTGAAGTCACGAGCCCAGAAGTCGTGCATAGTTTGCTTCACAGATCACGACTTATGGGAATGTCAACGCTTTTTGTCTATGAGTCACAAAGAGAGACTAGCAGTGTCAATGCGGCATAAGGTGTGCTTCAACTGTTTGAAACTTAATCACCGAGCTGACACTTGTCGTGCAGCAAGAGGTTGCGATATAGTGGGATGCACTAGACATCATCATAAACTTCTACACAATGAAGATAATTCAGCATGCCTGACTGTCAACTACTCTAGCACGGAACCCGGAACTTCCTTTTTAGGATATGTGCCGATTCGTATCTTAGGACCTAAAGGATTTCTAGATACCTATGCCTTTCTCGACAATGGTTCAGATGCTACACTACTGCTGAGTCATGTTGCCCACCAAATAGGACTAGAAGGGGTTAGTACATTGATGCAGGTAACATCTTTCTGTGGAACTACTTCTCAGAATTCATCCAAGGTTGATTTCGAAGTTGAATCCTTAACGGGAGATTACAAGACAAGGGTCACGAGTGCCTACACCGTGGAAAGCTTACCTGTAAAGAGACCTAAGACTCCTTCAAACGAACAGATGAAAAAATGGCCTCACCTGGCAGAAATTCCCTTTCTAGACGTCGAATGTAAACAGGTCAGTCTACTAATTGGGACTAATGTACCTGAAGCACACTGGGTGCTGGAGCAGCGTATAGGGAAATCCAACCAACCGTTTGCATCTTTGTCAGTTTTTGGTTGGTATTTATTGGGTTCAGGAAATAAATATAAAGAAGCAACCTCCATCTTCTGCTTAGAGGAAAGTGAATCAGTAGAGAACAAGCCTTTGCGAATACCTGATAAAATAGGTCAATGCGTAAATCTGGGGCCTCTTTCTCCTGCTCCTGAGAAGGACAATAAGGTATCCGAGGTGTTCCCTACGTCACCTAAACGTCCAAAAACAGAAATTGCAAAAGAAGTGGTGGACAAAGATGGTGGTATTTGGCTTCCTGTAAAGTCGACGTGTATTTCCCAATTGTTTGAGGAAAACCCATTAGATGACCACCATGATCGCATTGCGAAATTTATGCGAGAACAAAGTGTCATTTCCCAGCGACTTGGTTTTGAAGGACGGAATGAGAAGATATCAAGTCTGGATACAACATCATCGGTTCAAACTCATTCAGAAGTTGCAAGTATTCATAGTCAAGAAGTCAGAACCGAAGATCCACCACGACCGTGTGAACCTCTCACACATTTCGACCGTGGTTCTAGTGAAACTGAATTACAAGGAGGTCCCTCCAAGTGTTTAAAAGTCCACGCTGAACCAATCACACCTAATAGTCCGACAATAGTAAGTGATTCCGAGACACTGGTTTCTGCACATTTTATTCAAAGTCTTAATTCAAGCCCTTCATTAAGCAACATCGAAGTACAGTCCCCATATTCGAAAAAGGCCAATCGTAACCGAAAGCGTTCAACAAAACGGAAAGACCTACCTCCAAGTGCTTCTACTACTGCTGCTCCAATCGCGTATGAAAATCAAGAACCAGAATTCACTTCAGCTCTCAGTTCAGCAGTATCAACTAACTTGGCTAACGAAGAATGTACAGATACAATCCAATCGACCCATACTATTGTTCGTCGGTGGCGCCGATCTCTATTATCAGCACTCTCCACAGTATGCAGTCGTCGTCATGCTTATGTGTTCATGCATCCTGTAACTGAAGTTATCGCTCCAGGATATAGTACGGTTGTTTATGAACCAGTGGACTTAACTTCTCTTCGGCGCCGCATGGAGTCATCACTCAGTTGTTTGATTGGTGCTCAACCGTGTACAGCTTTAAATCCACCTTATGCTAGCCACCGTGGCGGAGTATGGGAGAGGTTGATCGGAAGCGTACGTCGAGTGTTAAGCCCAGTTTCGAAGGAGCAAGTCCTCACAGATGAATCACTCATGACCTATTTGACAGAAGCAGAAAGGATACTAAATAGTAGGCCGCTAGTACCTGTTTATGATGACTCAAGTCAGTTGGATGTGCTGACACCAAATCATATTCTCTTATCAAGAAATCCTGAACAGGTTCCTGAAATCGACGTTAGTTTATGTGGACGTTATTCACGACGATGGAAACAAGGGCAACTCCTTGCCGATAAGTTTTGGAGACGGTGGAAGCGGGAGTACTTGACGACCTTACGATCGCGTGCAAAGCGGGTTCAACGACATCGAAACTTACAAGTGGGAGACCTAGTACTAGTGACTGCGGAGCCTTCACCTCGCAATCGTTGGTCAATGGGAATAATTACAGGTATTACGGCAAGCTGTGATGGGCATGTCAGAAAAGTGGATATCAAGACACCGAAGGGTATAGTTAACCGAGATGTGCGTAAGGTTTGCCTATTAGAAGGTATTGAGGAGAGATAAGCACTTTGTAGGATATATAGCTGAATAGTGGATGCAGATGTGGCGAGAGTAAATTGTACCATTTCTGTGTCTTACTAGCAGGTAGAGTAGGGAAAACCAGGCTGGTTTTGAGGGGGCGGTGTTAATTCCTTCCTACCTGTTCATTCTCAATCTTTTCTTTGTTCAACATTATACTACTTGCCATTAGTAAGTAGTATGAGTTTTATATGTTAATTCATAACAATGACATTTGCTTACAACTGCAGCTAAATTACTTGTTCTATTATCATTCTATTAATGTATAGTTCTTATTTTTCTTCTCCTTAAACATTATTTGCTGACTTTACCCTATAGTGTATGCTTTACTATTGAAAGTTGTCTGTTCATATTTGTTTATTCTTTGCTTGGCATTCGCGGGCCGTTTGAACCGACACGTGGATCGACCTTGACACAGCATTGCTGTTTTTACTTATTGACTGCACAGTGGTTGTGCATTTGACGGCATTTAGCCACAGATACCTCACATTTTGAGGTTTGTATATTATATATCTATTTTTATGTAATAAAGTACCGTATTTCAGAATATCCTGTATTTCGGACTTTACGCGTCACTCTACGTGTGGTTAAATCTATAGTTTGGATTATCGTTTCGGATTTCTTTCGGGAGAAATTCACACTTGGACTTAGGTGTCATAGTTAGCCGCGACCTAAAAACTACAGCAAACTGTCGCGCGGTGGCTGCACGTAGTTTCAGGTCATTATGGGCAATTCGTAGAGCCTTCACTAGAATCACCTGAGATATGTTCACCTCCTTATATACATCTCTGGTGAGGTCAAGACAGAAAACTGCATCCAGGCAGCCAGCCCTTGTCTAAAAGGGGACTCACTTATTCTAGAAAGGGTTCAAAGGAAAGCAACACGTAGGATTCATGGCATGACTAACTTATCATACGAGGAAAGACTAGACAGTTTAAATCTCTTCTCCTTGTCATACCGTAGGCAGAGAGGAGATTTAATCACAATGTTTAAAATTTTAAATAATGACTAAGGACCTGACCTATTTTCTCTTTTCCTTCCCACCAGGTCGGAACACCTTAGAGGACATAGCAGGAGAGTTCAAAAGCCAAGAAGAAATCATATTGCTGTTGAGTACTGGTTCTCACACCGAGTCATAAACTCTTGGAACCGACTCCCAGAAGAAGTGGTGTCTGCAACCTCAGTTGATTCGTTCAAGAAGGGTTTGGACAACCACAGAATTTTACTAGAAAAGGATTAACATAGGCTCCAAGCCTTCTATTCTCAACCAATAAATCTAAATCTAAAAGCTAGTATTAGGAGGAACAAGGTAAAAGCAACAGAAAAGAATGGAAAAAGAGGTTAAGATTTCAAAATCAGCATAAGGTGTTACAAAAGCTTAAGCGGAATAAATGCGAGGGAAACTAGTGCAACAGGGAAGTGATACGCCAAATTGGAATAAAACAAGGGAAATTGCTAACGCTGTGTCTGACCTTGGCGACCTGCTTAAATCTTGGGCTACCAAATACCTTTGTAATAGGACAAAAACCAATATGATATCACTAAATAAGTTTTTCTTTTCTTCTTTTGCAGAAACCAATGCTCATTGGAACAAGAAGAGGAACGTTTAGCTGGACTTGTTTTAACAGATGATAACTAACTTGTAACCGCTTAATTGAAACCTTGCATGCTGATAATATAGACCTTTCATCGCACTCTGCGTCTTCTTCTTTCTCTGTCTGTGACCCTGTGGAATATCTGTTACACCTTATACATTACAAAACATATTGCATCTAATTGCTCATTTCCAATTCATTTTAAATAATTAAATTTTATTCAAATATGTCCTCTAATCGGATTATTTATTCTCGTGAGTATTTAATATTCTTAAAACCTACTGATCAGAAATACCATAAAAAAGACAAAAAAAGCATCATGCCGGGTGGCAAAGAGCCTTAAATAATACCCCTATTCAATTTATGACTGTTCCTGCAATTATGAGTGCTAATTGTCGCTCCCTGCCAGCCAGCATTAACTGTCTTCAATCACTCGCGTCTTCCATTATATATCGAAATACTGGGATCATATCACTTCAAGAAACATGGCTACATGATCTATACGATGACAATCTAGTTTATCTGCATGATTTCAAATTATTCAGACAAGATCGGTGTAGTTCTAGGAAGAAACGTGGTGGCGGTGTCGCCATCTTCATCAATTCACAATGGTGTACATATAATAAAGTATGTTTCAAATTCTCTAGTGACAACATTGACTGCCTCACCGTTAAATGTCGACCTAAACATTTGTCAAAATATAACTACATATACATCTCAAACATTTATATTGCACCTGGATGCAATTCCACTGAATTATCTTTATTTGGGGATGAATTTACCTCCCTTGCTGCCACCTCCTTCGGAAACTCCTTGTCTATAGTTACTGGAGATTTCAATTCTAGTGATCACAGCTTCCTTATTTCACTTGGTTATGATAACATTGTCAACTTCCCGACTCGAATGGAAAATACTCTAGATCTTGTGTTTACAAATGACATAGGAATATTTGAAGCTCGGAAAAGAGCCCCACTACTTAATTCTGATCACTGCATCATAAGAATATTGCCCAAAGTATATGGAAAGCAGCACAAAAGGGTCTTCTCCTACCTTGGAAAGAAAACACAACACAGATGTTATTCACATGACAACATACAGAATCTAAGGACAATGTTAAAAGACACAAACTGGGACTTGTTTACTGAACAAGCTCTTGATAACACAATTAGTAACATAACACATTATCTTAATTTCTGTCTTGATGTTTGTTGTCCAAAAGAGACAATCTTCTTAAAATTCGACCGCTTCTCCTCTTCTCAACTCAAAAAGCTTCGCCGTGAAAAAGAGAGGTTGTACAAAATGAAAAATAAATCTGGTGTTAAGAGAATGAACACTTTGATTAAAGCCGAATTACAAAGACTAAATGCTCTCTATAACCAGAAGTTTCTTTCATGTAAATCCTCATCTAATATGTGGAAGCTATTAAAGGAAATCACAGGTGGTAAGCAAATAATGAATGATACTTCTGTTGATGTTGATATGCTTAATAAATCCTTCATATGTATCCCTGCAGATGTTATGATTCCCAAATCTAATAGTATAAATAATGACTGCTTCTCATGCTTTAACACGAATGATGTCCTTAAGTGTCTTCAATCTCTCAAACCTACTCAGTCCCTTGGTCCTGATGGAGTTCCTGCTGTTATCCTTAAGAAGTGTGCTGACATCTTATGTTACCCATTAACCGACATTTTCAATGAATCTTTTTCCAAAAGTATTATTCCTGACTCATGGAAAAATATCAAGGTTGTTCCAGTGCCTAAATCAACAAGTGGACCTACTGTTAAGTTTCGACCGATTGCTATTACCTCACCTTTTTTAAAAGTTATGGAAAGACTTATTTTACTCAATCTTGAACCCTCTTTAAAGCCTTTCAATGACCCCAACCAGTTTGCTTATAAACATAATAGGTGTACCTTAGATGCCGCTGTTGTTCTATATCATAATATAGTCTCTAGTTTAGATAGAGGAGCGAAATATGTTCGGTGTGCCTTCCTTGATTACACATCTGCATTTGACTCTGTACCTAGGTCTCTCTTGCTAAGTAAGCTTGCTGCAACACAGACTGAGAGCTGGACAAATAAGTGGTTGCATTCCTATTTTTCTGATAGGAAGCAGTACATCGTCTACAATGGAAAGTCCTCCACTACCTCACTTACTTTAGCTGGTGTTCCTCAAGGTGCTGTTCTTTCTCCTTTTCTGTTTTCTTTTTTCTTACATGACTTGCCCCATTCTGATGTAGCCACTTTTGTCAAGTATGCTGATGACCTCTCTGTCTCCATGCCTGTCAACTCTCAGTCAGACTGTTCCAAATTAAATAACTTTCTCTCGGAAATTAGTCAGTGGTCCTCTTCAAACGGTCTTAAGCTGAATCCGTCTAAATGTCAGGTAGTAAATTTCACTTTCAGACGAAAACGTGACCTACAACAACTAGCTAGCTCACATGGTCCCACTATCATTGACGGCATAGAGGTTGAAACTACATCTAATGTCAAGTACCTTGGACTGAGTATTTCCTCCGATCTTTCCTGGTCCTCTCACATCTTGCTAGTTACTAGAAAGATGTTTCGCTTAACGTTCTACGTTAGGAAGTTAAGGCAGTCTGGTATAAAGCAGTCTTTGCTTTCTCAGTTTGTCAACTCTTGTATTCTAACCATCCCTCTTTACTGCTGCCCATTAATCTTTCCTTGACTACTTAAGAAAGACTTTGCTTTGCTGCGTAGGGCACTAAAAGCTGTTAGTAGGGCAAGTGGGATTTCGTTAAACCAACTGGTTAACACCATTGTGGATAGACATAAAAAGTCATGTAAGAAACTAGCGAATTCTATATTGTCAGACCCCGAACACCCTCTCTATACGCAGCTCTCTCCTTGCATTTCATCTGGTAGAACTAGAAGCAACTATAGGAGGCTATATGCCAGGACTACCAAGTACAAAAACTCCACAATACCTTATCTGGCACAGCTGTTATGTGATGAGAAATCCGTTAGGTATGACACGATCAACTTACTGCGGCACTCTAACAAATAGTTTCCATTAGCTTTTGTTCTCCTTTCTTTGTTACTATTATATTGTTGCTCACATATTCTATTACACACTAATTTTATATTTCATATCCTGTGGTGCATTGTTTAAATATGTGAATGCAATGCTGTTCTTTTTTATTTCTTTTTTTCTTTTTGTTGTCGTTGCTTTTTGTTTTTAAAATCTTATAAAATTTATGAGGTAATTAGATGCAATATTGTAATGCACGCTGAAAATTCCATACCTGTACCACAAATACTGTTTGGAATAAAGCTATTATTATTATCCCACTCGGAACGAACAAACAAACGAAACTAAAAAAGAATGACGCTACAATCTCATGAAGTGATTGGAAACAGAAGACATTTGAGTCGGGTTTGGTGTCTAACTGTTACGAATTGTACCTTTCATCGGACAACGCGCACTCGTTGTTGATGAGTACTAGGGTGGGATGAAACAGTTGTAATGATTTTTACAAAGTACTTAGTCAACCAGTGACCTCAACTTCTCTACTAGTATAGTATTGTTTTTACATGAGTCAGACAAAATAGATTGTTGTGTATACACAAAACCACCTGATTTGACGACTAAACAATAAGGGATTTCAGACACTAAGCGAAACCCTTCACACATATTTCTGTCACCGGATTTTCAATGAAGAATAGTAATCTTCGGTATTATGTCTTTGAGGGATGGGGGATACTGGTAATGATACTCAGAGAGAGTGCGTTTCGTCCCATTGGGGACTTGTCATCCCACTGTCCCTCCATTACAATATGATGAAGCTATCTGAGCGGATCAAACTCAGAACAAATGCAGGAATTAACCAATAAGCTACTGGACAAGTAAGACACAACAACAACAACAATAATCCCAACAAATAGTAATCCTGCGTCCTTCTCCTGATTACTATTCAACTATTTTATTAAAATTATGTCATCAACAACACTATAAAAATATTCAATCCAATCCAATGGGTTATTTCTTCCACCAATTATATTAAAGTGACAACAATATATGACAGCTTTTGTAATGTGTCTTTTGTATCAATCACGTGGTTGGTAGAAAGCATGACAAATATGTTGATTGGCTCAATTTCCTCCCACGTGAATTATTGCATCCTGGTTTTACACAAATACTCTACTGTCATTTGTTAATCAATAAACACACGAATGTGAATATAAATGAAAGTGAACCTGATCCAGAGTTGATTACACATTCCCTCGTGGCACTAGATGTTGCCGTAATGTACCATTTCCCAATAACCACATGTCGTGGGGACGGTGCACGTGCATTACCTGCTCATCAAGTGGGGTTGCATCACAGAATCTATTATCAGGATCTGATATAGTTGGTCCTTCAACTTCACAAAATGATGAATTGCTTTCAAAAAGAGGTAGACGGTCGACTATACCACGTGAGATTAGAGAAGAAATACGTCGAGTAAGTTCATCTCTCGTATAAATTTATGAAAATTGCATTTTTGAATTTGTACTGCTCAACATATATGGTGTGTTGTTTTACATTGATGATTATGTTGCATTAGGCGGTTTATTTGTTCGGTTTGCAAGTGGGAGAGATACTTGAAGCACTTGGCTTTGAAGTTCCAGTAGTGCTTGTAGTGTTTGTATGGGATTGGGTTTTCTAGTCTGATACCCAGCCTCGGCGAAGCTAATGCATCATAGCCAAAGTCAAATTCTACGAAAAGTTGGCATTCGAGAAGCAGTGAGTCCCAGGGAACGCTGTGAAAGGTCCTTTTAAATCCAATCATACCCGCTTTTTTGGATTTGGTGAGGGTAGATACAATAATCTAATTATTCTGCAGGTGCTTCCTCTCCAAATCTATACCTTTAGCTTAATGTTTAGGGTGTGGGGATAAGTGAGGTTAGAAATGAGGTTGAGGTAAGGATTATGGTTAGAGTTAGGAGCGGGTTAAGGGACAGTGAGTGAATCTCGAATTACCATGACCTGCAATCCCCCCGCAGTGAATACATCTATCGCGTATGGTGTGATTTGTCTACAGATCATCTGTATAATAACTGAGAGACATTCTTAAGCGATACTCATAAGCGAAAATCACACGGTGTGATTGTCGCTACATACAAACACTACAAGCACTACTGGAACTTCAAAGCCTAGTGCTTCAAGTATCTCTCCCACTTGCAAACCGAACAAATAAACCGCCTAATGCAACATAATCATCAATGTAAAACAACACACCATATATGTTGAGCAGTACAAATTCAAAAATGCAATTTTCATAAATTTATACGAGAGATGAACTTACTCAACGTATTTCTTCTCTAATCTCACGTGGTATAGTCGACCGTCTACCTCTTTTTGAAAGCAATTCATCATTTTGTGAAGTTGAAGGACCAACTATATCAGATCCTGATAATAGATTCTGTGATGCAACCCCACTTGATGAGCAGGTAATGCACGTGCACCGTCCCCACGACATGTGGTTATTGGGAAATGGTACATTACGGCAACATCTAGTGCCACGAGGGAATGTGTAATCAACTCTGGATCAGGTTCACTTTCATTTATATTCACATTCGTGTGTTTATTGATTAACAAATGACAGTAGAGTATTTGTGTAAAACCAGGATGCAATAATTCACGTGGGAGGAAATTGAGCCAATCAACATATTTGTCATGCTTTCTACCAACCACGTGATTGATACAAAAGACACATTACAAAAGCTGTCATATATTGTTGTCACTTTAATATAATTGGTGGAAGAAATAACCCATTGGATTGGATTGAATATTTTTATAGTGTTGTTGATGACATAATTTTAATAAAATAGTTGAATAGTAATCAGGAGAAGGACGCAGGATTACTATTTGTTGGGATTATTGTTGTTGTTGTTGTGTCTTACTTGTCCAGTAGCTTATTGGTTAATTCCTGCATTTGTTCTGAGTTTGATCCGCTCAGATAGCTTCATCATATTGTAATGGAGGGACAGTGGGATGACAAGTCCCCAATGGGACGAAACGCACTCTCTCTGAGTATCATTACCAGTATCCCCCATCCCTCAAAGACATAATACCGAAGATTACTATTCTTCATTGAAAATCCGGTGACAGAAATATGTGTGAAGGGTTTCGCTTAGTGTCTGAAATCCCTTATTGTTTAGTCGTCAAATCAGGTGGTTTTGTGTATACACAACAATCTATTTTGTCTGACTCATGTAAAAACAATACTATACTAGTAGAGAAGTTGAGGTCACTGGTTGACTAAGTACTTTGTAAAAATCATTACAACTGTTTCATCCCACCCTAGTACTCATCAACAACGAGTGCGCGTTGTCCGATGAAAGGTACAATTCGTAACAGTTAGACACCAAACCCGACTCAAATGTCTTCTGTTTCCAATCACTTCATGAGATTGTAGCGTCATTCTTTTTTAGTTTCGTTTGTTTGTTCGTTCCGAGTGGGATAATAATAATAGCTTTATTCCAAACAGTATTTGTGGTACAGGTATGGAATTTTCAGCGTGCATTACGATATTGCATCTAATTACCTCATAAATTTTATAAGATTTTAAAAACAAAAAGCAACGACAACAAAAAGAAAAAAAGAAATAAAAAAGAACAGCGTTGCATTCACATATTTAAACTATGCACCACGGGATATGAAATATAAATTAGTGTGTAATAGAATATGTGAGCAACAATATAATAGTATTAAAGAAAAGAGAACAAAAGCTAATGGAAACTATTTGTTAGAGTGCCGCAGTAAGTTGATCGTGTCATACCTAACGGATTTCTCATCGCATAACAGCTGTGCCAGATAAGGTATTGTGGAGTTTTTGTACTTGGTAGTCCTGGCATATAGCCTCCTATAGTTGCTTCTAGTTCTACCAGATGAAATGCGAGGAGAGAGCTGCGTATAGAGAGGGTGTTCGGGGTCTGACAATATAGAATTCGCTAGTTTCTTACATGACTTTTTATGTCTATCCACAATGGTGTTAACCAGTTGGTTTAACGAAATCCCACTTGCCCTACTAACAGCTTTTAGTGCCCTACGCAGCAAAACAAAGTCTTTCTTAAGTAGTCAAGGGAAGATTAATTATTATTATTTCCTTTAATTCCTAGAGGAACATAGGGCTTCAGCCATGCGTCTCCATTGCGTTCGGTTCTCTGCTGTAGTTTTCACCTGGCTCCAAGTCTGCCCACACGCTTTCAATTCCTCTTCACATGATCTCCTCCAGGTCACCCTTGGACGACCAACTCGTCGCTTCCCTTTCGGGTTCCACTCGAGGGCTTGTCTAGTGATGTCACTTGCTGGTTTCCTCAGAGTGTGTCCAATCCATCTCCATTTCTTCCTGCCTATTTGTTTCACGATCGGTTCCTGGTTGGTTCGCTCCCAGAGATCTTTGTTGCTGATCCTCTCCGGCCATTTGATCTTGAGTATTGAGCGAAGGCATTTGTTAATGAAGGTCTGTAGCTTGTTTGAGCTGCTCTTTGTGACACGCCAAGTCTCTGATCCGTATAGTAGTACTGACTTCACATTGGAGTTGAAATTCCGGATCTTATTTTTGACGCTGATTGCTGTTGACCTCCACATAGACTTGAGAGAAATGAAAACTTGTCTTGCTTTTCCGATTCTGGCTTTGATATCCTCGTCAGTTCCTCCTGTAGTTGAGACGATGCTTCCCAGGTAGGTGAAAGAAGTTGTTTCCTTCAGGTTCCTCCCGTTTATGCTGATTGTTGTCGGTTGTTGCTGTTGATGTTGGCCAGGAATCTTCATTACCTCTGTTTTGTCTATGTTCACTTGAAGTCCTATCTTTGCTGCTTCTCCTGCCAATTTGTTGCTTTTCACTTGCATATCTTCCAGTTTGTGGGAAATCAGACATATATCATCGGCGAAATCCAAATCCTCCAAGGCTTTTGTGTCGGTCCATTTTATGCCTGTTCCCTCGTTGGTTGCCGTTGTCTGCCGCATTATCCAATCAAGTGCAATCAAGAAGATCATTGGTGACAGTAGACAGCCTTGTCTCACTCCCGTCCTCACTTCGAAGGATTCCGTGAGCCTCCCGTTGTGGATTACTTGGCATGCAGCGTTGTCATACAGCTGTTGGATGAGATGTATAATTGTCGGCGGCACCCCGTAGTAGCGAAGTAGTTGCCAAATCACCTCTCGATCAACGCTGTCGAAGGCTTTCTCAAAATCGATGAAGTTGAGATAGAGAGGTGACTGCCATTCCAAACTTTGTTCAATGATAATCCGTAGTGTGGCGATTTGATCAATGCATGACTTGTTCCTCCTGAATCCGGCCTGTTCCGGACGAAGTTTTTCATCTAGGGAAGATTAATGGGCAGCAGTAAAGAGGGATGGTTAGAATACAAGAGTTGAGAAACTGAGAAGGCAAAGACTGCTTTATACCAGACTGCCTTAACCTCCTAACGTAGAACGTTAAGCGAGACATCTTTCTAGTAACTAGCAAGATGTGAGAGGACCAGGAAAGATCGGAGGAAATACCCAGTCCAAGGTACTTGACATTAGATGTAGTTTCAACCTCTATGCCGTCAATGATAGTGGGACCATGTGAGCTAGCTAGTTGTTGTAGGTCACGTTTTCGTCTGAAAGTGAAATTTACTACCTGACATTTATACGGATTCAGCTTAAGACCGTTTGAAGAGGACCACTGACTAATTTCCGAGAGAAAGTTATTTAATTTGGAACAGTCTGACTGAGAGTTGACAGGCATGGAGACAGAGAGGTCATCAGTATACTTGACAAAAGTGGCTACATCAGAATGGGGCAAGTCATGTAAGAAAACAGAAAAGAGAAAAGGAGAAAGAACAGCACCTTGAGGAACACCAGCTAAAGTAAGTGAGGTAGTGGAGGACTTTCCATTGTAGACGATGTACTGCTTCCTATCAGAAAAATAGGAATGCAACCACTTATTTGTCCAGCTCTCAGTCTGTGTTGCAGCAGGCTTACTTAGCAAGAGAGACCTAGGTACAGAGCCAAATGCAGATGTGTAATCAAGGAAGGCACACGGAACATATTTCGTTCCTCTATCTAAACTAGAGACTATATTATGGTATAGAACAACAGCGGCATCTAAGGCACACCTATTATGTTTATAAGCAAACTGGTTGGGGTCATTGAAAGGCTTTAAAGAGGGTTCAAGATTGAGTAAAATAAGTCTTTCCATAACTTTTAAAAGAGGTGAGGTAATAGCAATCGGTCGAAACTTAACAGTAGGTCCACTTGTTGATTTAGGCACTGGAACAACCTTGATATTTTTCCATGAGTCAGGAATAATACTTTTGGAAAAAGATTCATTGAAAATGTCTGTTAATGGGTTACATAAGATGTCAGCACACTTCTTAAGGATAACAGCGGGAACTCCATCAGGACCAAGGAACTGAGTAGGTTTGAGAGATTGAAGACACTTAAGGACATCATTCGTGTTAAAACATGAGAAGCAGTCATTATTTATACTATTTGCTTTGAGAATCATAACATCTGCAGGGATACATATGAAGGATTTATTAAGCATATCAACATCAACAGAAGTATCATTCATTATTTGCTTACCACCTGTGATTTCCTTTAATAGCTTCCACATGTTAGATGAGGATTTACATGAAAGAAACTTCTGGTTATAGAGAGCATTTAGTTTTTGTAATTCGGCTTTAATCAAAGTGTTCATTCTCTTAACACCAGATTTATTTTGTACAACCTCTCTTTTTCACGGCGAAGCTTTTTGAGTTGAGGAGAGGAGAAGCGGTCGAATTTTAAGAAGATTGTCTCTTTTGGACAACAAACATCAAGACAGAAATTAAGATAATGTGTTATATTACTAATTGTGTTATCAAGAGCTTGTTCAGTAAACAGGTCCCAGTTTGTGTCTTTTAACATTGTCCTTAGATTCTGTATGTTGTCATGTGAATAACATCTGTGTTGTGTTTTCTTTCCAAGGTAGGAGAAGACCCGTTTGTGCTGCTTTCCATATACTTTGGGAAATATCCTTATGATGCAGTGATCAGAATTAAGTAGTGGGGCTCTTTTCCGAGCTTCGAATATTCCTATGTCATTTGTAAACACAAGATCTAGAGTATTTTCCATTCGAGTCGGGAAGTTGACAATGTTATCATGACCAAGTGAAATAAGGAAGCTGTGATCACTAGAATTGAAATCTCCAGTAACTATAGACAAGGCGTTTCTGAAGGAGGTGGCAGCAAGGGAGGTAAATTCATCCGCAAATAAAGACAATTCAGTGGAATTGCATCCAGGCGCAATATAAATGTTCGAGATGTATATGTAGTTATATTTTGACAAATGTTTAGGTCGACATTTAACGGTGAGGCAGTCAATATTGTCACTAGAGAATTTGAAACATACTTTATTAGATGTAAATCATTGTGAATTGATGAAGATGGCTACACCGCCACCACGTTTCTTCCTAGAACTACACCGATCTTGTCTGAATAATTTGAAATCATGCAGATACACTAGATTGTCATCGTATAGATCATGTAGCCATGTTTCTTGAAATGATATGATCCCAGTATTTCGATATATAATGGAAGACACGAGTGATTGAAGACAGTTAATCTTGG
This sequence comes from Trichobilharzia szidati, assembly GCA_944472155.2. Taxonomy (NCBI): domain Eukaryota; kingdom Metazoa; phylum Platyhelminthes; class Trematoda; order Strigeidida; family Schistosomatidae; genus Trichobilharzia; species Trichobilharzia szidati. The sequence continues at coordinate 22,044,485 of OX235271.1, forward strand.
CTGGCAGGGTGTGACAATTAGTACTCATAATTGCAGGAACAGTCATAAATTGGATGGGGGTATTTTTTAAGGCTCTTTGCCACCCGGCATGATGCTTTTTGTGTCTTTTTTATGGTATTTCCGATCAGTAGGTTTTAAGAATATTAAATACTCACGAGAATAAATAATCCGATTAGAGGACATATTTGAATAAGATTTAATTACTTAAAATGAATTGGAAATGAGCAATTAGATGCAATATGTTTTGTAATGTATAAGGTGTAACAGATATTCCACAGGGTCACAGACAGAGAAAGAAGAAGACGCAGAGTGCGATGAAAGGTCTATATTATCAGCATGCAAGGTTTCAATTAAGCGGTTACAAGTTAGTTATCATCTGTTAAAACAAGTCCAGCTAAACGTTCCTCTTCTTGTTCCAATGAGCATTGGTTTCTGCAAAAGAAGAAAAGAAAAACTTATTTAGTGATATCATATTGGTTTTTGTCCTATTACAAAGGTATTTGGTAGCCCAAGATTTAAGCAGGTCGCCAAGGTCAGACACAGCGTTAGCAATTTCCCTTGTTTTATTCCAATTTGGCGTATCACTTCCCTGTTGCACTAGTTTCCCTCGCATTTATTCCGCTTAAGCTTTTGTAACACCTTATGCTGATTTTGAAATCTTGACCTCTTTTTCCATTCTTTTCTGTTGCTTTTACCTTGTTCCTCCTAATACGCTGGTATATTTATTGCCTTTTAGTGTCGCTACTAGTTTCTGTTGAAGCGGAGGAGTGGAGCATTAGTCTAAGACGAAACTTGGACATAATGAGTCACCTTTCCGCCATGACAACCAGGGCAACGGAGGCATACCATCAAACCTCCTCATCAGTAAGCCCGTAACAGTACGCCGTTTAAAAAAAATAAATTGATGAAATACACTACTAAAAAAATTATTATAAAAAACGACCAAAAAAATCAATAAAAGTAAATGATGTAAAAAGAAGATAGAAACAAAAGAACCAAACATCTTAGAAGCATGAAATCTCACCCAGCCACCAGCGTCATTTCTTCTTATATTCCGTCATCCTCCACTAATCATGTACATAGTGCCTCTAAATCGCCTTAACTTTTTCTTTTTTTTTTCGCAATATCTTTTTAGAATTATTATCACTATCTTCAAACTTTCTTGTCCATTCACTGCTATTGTACAAAGCCTTGCTATTTTTATATATCGAAGCTTGCTGGTTTCCCACCAACCTTCTAAGCGGGGGATAACCTGTAGTGTATATTGAACCTTTGAACTTTTGTTTCAACTCACTCACCTGAACTTTGACACTTCTTCCTCTTTCGATTCGTGAATCTCCTGTACGTTTTTGGTTCGCTCGCTCGTTGTACTTTCATCCAGCGCTTTCTCCAAGCTTACCACAGTCAAGACTGCATATAAGTGTATAACCTCCTATTTTTATCAAATTTCATATCTCTTTGGTGTAAATATAACTCTGTTCCAGTCACACTTGACATCTCAAGTCTTTTTACCTTGATTCCGATCGTTAGTATTTGCACATTAGGCAGAGTACAACTAAGGTCATAAAGCGGTGAAGAAGTTTTGTAAGAGTGGTTATTTTAGGTCCAAGTTACGCTAAGCCTAACTCATACAACATAATCAAGCCATTTCAGAAGAATTTCAGGATTTAATCAGTATGGAAACTCAGTTAGTTAAGTATTTGCGAGACTTAATTCAGCATTATTTTACGCTTGGATTGTTAACTAGACTGAAATTAAAATTCATTTTGTGTTATGAATAGTTTGTTATCTTAGCCCAGTGTACGCGAATTTGCTCAGTGATTGCTGGTTCATCATAAATCTTCACTGTCAACTTAATAACTGTGAACTTCAAACTAAAGTAAGCTTTATAGTAGCATCCACTGACAGAAATTGACATCGACACCTTAAAATATGCAAAATGTCGAAAGCGAACCTTTAAATTTCAATGGCAAACGAATTCACGCAAACATATAACCCGTCATGATGTTGAATCAGGATAGGCCGTCTTTCGAGAAGAATGTCCTGGGAAGCTGCAAAATGGCATAAAATGCAATTAAGGATAATATATAAATGAAAGTACATTTACGAGAAGGAACTACAGAGTCCTTGAAATGGTAGTATATATTTACAATATGTAGTGCTAAACATATTGGTCTTACCGTGGGAACTATGACATTTTCGATGAAAATATAGTTTTGTTTAAATATTGGTGTTGTGTTTTTTCACCAGAGCAGCCAGACTTTAAGGACGGAAAGAATATGAACAAAAAGAGTAAGTCTTAGCTTTATTAAATGCCTAGGTAGTTAAGGTAAAACAGAGTATAACAGTACGTCGATAAGAAAAATATCGTGAAGTCGACGAGAGAAGAGGGTATAGAGTATTTAACTCGCAAGTACGGAGATAAAGGTATATGAAAAGATGTATTTTCATTATCTGAACAGGATGCGTTTGACAATAAGAAAGTACTGTGCCTGAAACTGGATTCTTCGGGGCATGAGTTGAAAAATCGACTCGCTAATGTAATATGGTCGTTTTGCAGAAAGCTGTATTTCCAACTTAATTGCATTCACTAAGGGGTCAATAGGCAGACTATTTCCAAAGTAACCATGAGGAGACGTTTTTACGAGCTAGTGAGAACCAATTTGATTGCCTTGTGCTCGCTTCTTGATTATGAGGTGAAGGTTCCCGGTCTTCGGTAAACTTCTGCATAGTTCGTCCCGCTACTTGACTGTCGTAGCTTTGGTTGACTCCGAAAGGAGTGGTGCTGGGATTAATTATTTGTTGTATGCGGTGTGTTAAGACTTTGTTGCTACTGTGAATGGAGTTGATCCTTTCAACGGTTAGTCCTCCGGTGTCGTCGTCAAAAGGAAAGAGATAATAATAATAATATAAAATTGGTGTAGGTTATTCAGACTAAAAGACAAAAAGAAATAACGAAAACATTAAAACAGACAACTAATTAAATTCGAAGTTGATGTATATATATATATATATGTATATATATATATATATATATATATATATATATATATATATATATAATCAATAATAATAAGTGTAAATGCAGCAGTTGGAGTAGTCAGGAAAGAATGTAAAGAAGTAAAACGATGAGTTTAGATATCTACCCATTAATTGTGTATGGGATTTTAAGGGGACTGGTCATTTGGACGCAGTCTTTGTGTCGCTGCATGATTGTCCAGCCTTCGTTTAAAGCTCTTCACAGACGGTGCCGTAGCTACATCTGCCGGTAAGGAGTTCCAGGGACGGCAAACCAGCAGTGAAAAGAAGAGGGGGCGCACTCGAGTCTTTGTCCTCTAGTGAGTCTCACAACCTCAACGTGTTGTGGGGTGGTTTACGTCACGTTGTTTGCTGGTAGGTGACTTAATACTGGGGCTAGTTGGCCGATGGAACCGGCCCGATGTCGATTTTTCCTTGGATTCAGGTAGGACACTTGGGTGACACTGACTGTCATTCTCAGTACCGCATCGCTGTAGTGTCAATGAGGCTTGGGGGCGTTTTAAGACCTCAGTTTGCTGCCTCCTTATGGTTCGAGTTTTGCTTTGCAGTATCCGATGTGTCCTCCCAGTTCACCCTTGGTCTCGTACTACCGCTGAATTAGTATAGCCAACCGTTCCTGGGAGTTGAATTTTACCCTCAGCAGCCTTGGGGGGGGGGGGCTAATCAATGTGAGATGAGCGGGGCGAGGTAGCCAGAAAATCGAGATTGCTCCAGTAGCACCAAGAGCCATCTGAGATGACAGCCATCTCCATTGCTGTACGTCATGCATGTGTTTTTCACAAGCAGTGCCAGTTTCCAGCTTCGGAACACCGTGTATGTCCAGAGAGGTATAAGGCATCAGTTCCAGTGACTCCCTCACCATTTGTTTGTTAGCCCATGGCCTATCATGTCTCACTGTTATATTGGAACTCCTGTCGATAGTTAATACTTAAGCCAGTAACAGTATTTTTTCAGCCTCTTCGGTAGAGCCCAGTGTCACCCTTAATGGAGGTGACTTATCCTGAGGTGCCTTAACACCCCTATACAGCCTGTTGAACTGATGATCAGACCTAATTTATTGCACAAATTGGACCACTGTTCCCGACCAAACAGAGCCCTTTGTTCAAGCAAACTATCATTGCTCATGGGTACCGTAAACGGAAGAGGAAATTCGAATGACTGACCTCAGACTTTGGTTTGTTTTTTGGCTACTTGTCCTCCTTTGTAGGTTCAGTCACTTTTGACTTCATCAGGTCCTGACTAGTCTTTGCTATGTTGCCATGCTCGCCAGTGGATGCAAGTGGTGCTTTGTCAATTCCATCTTCCCCTGCTGTTCTAGGTAAAACTTTGGGAGGCTTCAGTTTATGAAAATTGATATTTCCAGTCGATTGGGCTGGAGTATCCTTCTTACTGTCTGTACCAAGCTTTGGTAGTGTGGTGTTAGCAGGTGGTGAGCTGCATGAGACTGTGTTGAGACACAAGAGTGGCTTGTTGTTTCTGCTATCCACAGACACGTTGTGTTGGACTGTGCCAGGGCGACAAAGTGAGCAGGAGTACCAGAACCATGGGTAAGGATTATTTCGCATAAACACATAATATGGTTTAGGCACCCTTTTGTCACAACGGCAGTGCACCTATCGTTTGCGAAAATTGCATTCAAATGCTGAATCAGTTTAAAAAACGACAACACTACAGGCCTGACGTTCGTCTCCTTTTCCGGATGACGCTTCCGAGGTCTTATTATGTCTTGAGCATTTCTTTTTTGTTTTGCTGTGTCACTCACTGGCTTCCAAAGAATACAGGTGTAGTATCATCTCCACTTGGTTTTGCCTGTGCCTTTTCAGTGCTAGACTGTGGAAATGTAGGTATAGTGTCAGTACAAGGGAGATATACACTGGTCTTTAGAATGGGTATGCGAGAAGGGTTGTTGCCTCCTCTGGCTGAAGCCCATGTGACTACAGAGTGATAATAGTGAATTAATTATTAAAACAAATGCAAACTAAAAGCAAAATTAAAATGAGAAGAAAAAGTCAAAATCTTTTTTTTCTTATTTACAAAGAACGATTAGTGAAGAGGTTAAGACCAAAGTAGAATAAGAGACTGGACAAACGTCTTCTGTACTTGACAAAGAAAGCGGAAAAGGACTACTCACTGTCCGTAAACAAGAAGCCTTTATATATACGACTACAATTTAGAGGCGACATACCAAGTGAAATAATTATGAGGAAATTAATAAAATCAGTTCAAAGAACCTTTAATGCTAGCGAAATACACGTCTTATTCTCTACACGACCGATGGCGCTACCTCGACTGAAAGATGAAGTACCTAGACCAGCCACTTCAGATTGTATCTACCAATTCAACTGTGTTTGTAGAGCGAATTGTATTGGCCGCTGCTGTAAGGAACTTGATTTTTCGTGCTCGAGAACATCTCCCAGTATGGCTAAGTGAAGGTGTATTAAAAACCATCAACAGTTCGATATTGGTCTACCCGGTTCAAACTGGCCACAAAGCCAGCATTGAAGAATCCTTCTCTATCCTCTATCGGGTACCAGATAAATTGCCAAAAACATCGAAGTACTGCATGGTTCAATCAGCAGAGCCTATCGGAATTCGCGTGAAACAACTAGTGCTTTGTGTGCAAAAGAAACAAGTCCAGCCAGTTCACTAGTACTACTGTGGCTGGCCTTCAGTAGAGACCATAAATTCATGAATTCGTACTATTATCTTTCCTAACTTTTCTGATATTCAGTTTGTTGTTATGTTGATGCTATTGAACTGTAATCCATTGATATTACTGAGTCGATGTTACTTAACATTAATGTTGTTCAACAACACTAATTCATTCATTCATTCATTCACGATAATGTATATATAACTGTAGAGCCTGATGATGAAGTTACCGAAAAGAATATTCTTTGTTCAGTAACCATTCTTTTGAAAATCCAGCTAAACCTCCGTTAGTGTGCTAACACTGTGGTTCATGGGATTTTGTCAACCTTTGCCCTTCCAAGAAACATAAATGCCGCAAGTGCCACCATTTTGGATATAAAGAGGGTTACTGTCCACCACAAATAAACCGTTCGGTGAGGAACAGACGCAGTATTTTCAGGCTGAAACAATCTCCTCTAATACAGACCATTTTCACAATTTTCAAATTCGATTTTTCCAGCAAAGGGAAGTTCATTACGCTACCTATTAGCAGCTAACTTATTCGTCTTCAGTTGGACATGGCATTAGAAATCATTTTAATTTCCCGAACCACGTGGGTGCCCAAAGATTCTGCCGACGGAGCTTGTCGCTAAGAATGCCTCTGGAGATATACTGAAACTAATGGGTGAGATAAATTGCCATGTTCAGTTTGGTGAGCATCAGTTCATTGCTGTATGTTATCTCACAAATTACCATGATTTGAATTTGCCTGGTCTTGACTGGTTAGACAAGCTCCATATCTTGAATGTACCATTAAATTCAGTTTGCTCTAACGTTTCGTCCTCACCAAATAACGTAGTTCCCAGATATGTTTCTGATCAGTGTCTATTGCAATGCTTGCTTCAAAAGCATGCTTCTGTCATCCAGGACAAGCATGGCTGCTGCAAATTTACCCAAGTTGTTTTGTCTCTAAGGCCAGATGCGAAGCCAGTTTTTCGTCTCAAAAGTCCAGTTCCGTATGCTGATGTCACACTGGTTGAGAATGAACTTGACAGAGTGGAAGCATTGGGTGTCATCCAACCAGTAACATATTCGCAATGGGCTGCCTCTGTGGTGGTTTTACGCAAAGCAAATGGTTCCATTCGTCTGTGTGCACATTTCTCAACTAGGTTAAATGATGCTCTAGAGGATCATGCATATCCATTGCCATTTCAAGAGGACTTATTCGTCAAACTTAATGGTGGTAAATGTTTTGCAAAAATTGACCTTGCTGATTATTATTATTATTATTATTATTATTGTTTCCTTTAATTCCTACAGGAACATAGGGCTTCAGCCGTGCGTCTCCATTGCGTTCCGTTCTCTGCTAGAGTCTTCACCTGGCTCCAAGTCTGCCCAGACGTTTTCATCTCCTCTTCAAATCACCTCCTCCTTCAAGTCAACCCACCTTCGCACTGACGACCAACTCGCCGCTTCCCTTTCGGGTTCCACTCGAGCGATGGCTTGTCTAGTGATGTCACTTGATGGATTGTTTCCTCAGAGTATGGCCAGCCAATCCATCTCCATTTCTTCCTGCCTATTTGTTTCACAATCGGTTCCTGCTGGGTTGGTTTGCTCCCAAAAATCCCTATTGCTGATCCTTTCTGGTCATCTGATCTTGAGTGGTATTGAGCGAAGACAACTGTTAATGAAGGTCTGTAGTTTGTTGAGATGCTCTTTATGACGCGCTGGCCAAGTCTCTGATCCGTATAGTAGCACTGACTGACTTCACATTGGAGTTGAAGATCCGGATCTTATTTTTCATTCTGAGGAGTGCTGTTGACCTCCACACAGACTTGAGATTAGTGAAAGCTTGTCTTGCTTTCCCGATGATCCTCGCTTTTATATCGTCGTCAGTTCCGCCTGTAGTTGAAGCGATGCTTACCTTTAAATAGAAGTTGAACCGAAGTCTCGAGAGTTGCTAACAATCAACACTCATAGGGGTATCTACCAGTTTACTCACTTACCAACTGGTGTGAAACCAGCGCCCGCAACTTTTCAGCAGATCATGGATACTATACTTGCTAACCAACTTGGTGTTGCTGTCTACCTCGACGATGTGATAATCACAGGGAGTAGTAAGTCTGAATTGTTTGATCGACTTGAGGCTGTACTATCCAAAATGTCAGAGTTTGGGTCCTATCTTAAAGAGGATAAATGTACATTTTTCATGAACTCAGTAAAGTATCTTGGGTTTATTTTTGAAGAACATGGACGTCCACCAGACCCAGAAATTGTACACGCTATTTAGAATATTCCCGCTCCCTCTAATGATGCAAATCTGCTATCTTTCCTTGGCCTCATCAGCTATTACAGTGTATTTCTATCACAGCTTCATCACATACGTGCTCCACTGAATCACCTGTTGTCGAAAAATGCAATATGGAATTGGTCACCTGAATGTCCGAATTCATTTAAAAAAGTAAAATCTTTACTTCAGTCAGATATGCTGCCTACTTATTATGATTCAAGTCTTGAAATCATCCTTGCTGCAGATGCATAAGACTATGGTAATGGTGCTGTTATACCTCACGGTTTTCCTGATGGGACGGAGAAAGCTATTGCACACGCATCTAGAACACTGAATACAACCGAACGCTATTTGAGAAAGAAGGTTTGACGCTTATCTTCGCAGTCACAAAGTTCCACAAAATGCTTCATGGTAGAAAATTCATTCTATTTACTGACTACATACCCCCCCCCCTGTTGTCGATATTTGGTTCGAAAAAGGGCATTCCAGTGTACACTGCGAATCCTTTTAAGGTGGGCTGTCATGTTACTGGGATATAATTTTGATATCAAATACAAACCTACCTCTGAATTTGGCCACGTAGATGCATTATCAGGGTTGCTAAGTAATCAGAAGTTGGAAAGCGAGGATGTTATTATTGCATCCACCTCGGTTGAAGATGAAGTAAGCAAAGTTCTGGTAAGCGCTGCTCAACTTCTTCCGGTGATTGTAGCTCAGGTTGCCAGCCACACACTGCGTGATCCAGTTTTGCAACAAGTGTCAAAGTTCATCTGGTGTGCCATCAAAGTGCCCACGCAAGATAGAACTATGTTCCTGGCCACTACCGGACAAACCATGGTCACGTGTTCATGTTGACCTCGCCAGACCGTTTAATGGTATGCATTTCTTAATATGTATTGACGCGTTTTCAATAATAGAGGTATTTTCTATGCATTCTGCCACGTCAATTGCGACATTGTCCCACCTACGTCAACTAGTCTGTCGTTTTGGTATGCCTGATGTTCTGGTATCCGATAATGGGTCGCAGTTCACTTCATCCCAGTTCTCAGATTTCTGCAAACTGTTTGGCATCCAGCATATTCGTATTACTCCCCCCCCCGTATCACCGGCAATTGAATGAACGCTTCGTCGACATATTTAGGCGTGCTTCTGTAAAAGCGAAGGAGAAGGGGACAACAGAAGAAATCTCGGATAAATTCTTGCAGCTTTATCGTACGACGCCAAATCCTTCTGCTCCAAATCAGTTATCCCCAGCGGAAATTATGTTTGGCAGGGAATTCATAACTGTCTTCGACTCAATTAAGCCTAGGCAAGTAAAGCAGGGCTGCAGTAATACAAAAATAGAAAACCAAATACATCGGCAACATGGAGCTAAACACTGCGTTTTCAAATTGTATCTGCAAGTTTATGTATGAGATTTTCGCTATTCACCTCCGAGATGGATTCGAGGAGAAATAGTGGGGCAGAAAGGAAAGGTTCTATACAAAGTGAATATAGAAGGACAGCTTTATGTGTCACACACACGAATCATATACAAGATGCGTCAGACAGACCCGAGAAAAAGGAACGAGACCTCACGTTAGAAGTATTAGTAGATACATTTAAACTTCTGCAGCCGGAAGCTCGGTACACGGATGATATTCTATTCAGTACCACGCGAAGATCAACTCGGCAATGGAGAGTTTGAAAACCTTTTCAAATAGATCCAAAAAGCAAGTCCCAACACTTTTTATTACTGGAGGTGATAGCATCCGGCATAAAATAGTATATCATCATTTCTCACTCCTATTGTGATTGATTATGCGATCAATCATTTCAAACGCTGTTGGCCGTCTTTATTGTTGTAAAAATGTATAAATAATATGTGTTGTTCTCATAATGCTGATTACAATATACAGTCACAGGCCAGTCTTTGTCTTTTGATATTTGCATGGCTCAGTGCATCGGAAGGTACCACAACCAGATAGGCATATTAGGCAGGGGCAGACAGAACAAAGTGGCTGCAGTTCTGATTCAGTTCAGTGCATTTATAACAGAAATAACCGTAGATTTCAAAACTTCTGGTATGAAGTCAGGTCGTGACAGTGCGTCACCTACCTGCGGAGTGAATGTCTCCAACTCAACTTTAATCACTCTTATTGTTCTACATGATGTAGAGCATCACAATATATTCAGAGAAACAATCATGATTCCCGAAATAATACGGATGTGCAACAAACACCTAACTGAATCGGTTGAGTATTTACATAGGGATAAATTTGTCAAAGATCCTGACAAACAAATCAATAGGAACCTCAACATTTATACTCTCAAATCAGTCCACACACACATCTATTTCCATTCAATTTTGTACTTTTATCTAACAGTTATGATATCGTTCTTCTGAGTGAATAATTAATTCAACAAACCATAATAAAAAAACAATATTGCTATTTGAATGTTCAAAGTACCTCATTTCAACTTGAATTTAGTTCAGTGTGAATAAGACACTTCGACTCGAACTTCACCTACACAGATAAAATAGCTTTGATGTTTACTGAGAAGACTACATTTTGTGTACTTTGAACAAAACAATATATACAGAATCAAACAGAATTAACTCACTCAAGTGTCTCAATAACAGGAGTGATAAGATGAAGTAAAAAAATAAACACACAAAATCACCATATTACGATTCAAGGGTCATCATCAGTTAGGCTATTTATAAAAGAATTAGATATGAAGACGTTTGTATAGTTTGACCATCACCTCATCACCCAGTGAAGAATGCTGAATACAGTGTTGTGTATCGTCTCCTTGATGAGCATCCTCACCGCTCATATACTCACCGACAAGGAGATACAATTCGAGCCCCTATCAGATGAAATGATTGCGTATATCAATCAGCATGTGAGTTACACTTTCAATAAAATATTTCCTGTCTGCCATACTGCTTATCATACTACTCATGTGATACACACTCATTCATTCTCGCTATCGAATATCTACGAATGTGATGAATTGATGGAATGTGTTCGATGCAGCAATGTCTAGTGACAAGCAGCGAAACACACCTCACCAATCAGTAAATACTCTTCCCTCAGGTGAAGAATAAATTCTGTTAGACGGTTATCTGAAGTCAATTCGTGATTTCATTATTCCATGTAGAACGATAGTCTACTTTACTTGACCACTCGTATATGTCTCATGCAAGTGTCGGTTTTGGCTGCAATGCAGAAGCTAATCCATCCTCACTGAAATCGTTTGTAAACAAGAAATTTGCTGAAGTCAGCCTGTATATTTCGCACCACTACACGTTCAATTCGCCTCAGTCTTCAAGTGCAGTGTTCCAATTTGTTATGGGATTTTGTGTGAAACTTCGGTTGAACACTGGATGGCAAGTAGCTATTGTCACGCGTCTAGTCCTTTGTTTGGTGACGACTAAATTCTATCAGTAAAGTTTACAATGTGGCTGACTTCTAGCTGCACTCCAAATTGTTGTTGTTAGATGGTTGGAGGCAGTCAGCAGGAAGCGTTGCAACTAGCTTTCGTGGACACTTGACTGAGAGAATTCAGTCTGCACCGAACAGAATACCAGACGCATGACACTAGCTACTCACCACCTAGTGTCCAATAGAAGTATCTAATACAATCCCGTAGGAAGTCAATTGTCAGTCCAAAAACAGCTCAGTGGAAACGTCTCTGACTGCAGCACTAGTTGACACAGGTTCGAATCTCAAACAGGATAGGAGTTGCCTCAAATTTGCAGATACGCCTTGAATACGAGTGCCAACAAGCCCGAAAACATTTGTTGAAGGCCACCTGCCGATTGCCTCAAACCATCTAATATTCTGTGTGACACTGTGATTATGAAGGCTTTTCTATCAGGTAGGCGTAAATGCAATTGGATACCTGTTCGACGATGATACGACTCAGAATCTAAAATCATCCCAACCAATAGAACAGTGAAAGAGTGAGAGGCGATTTACTTCACTGTTTCGCATCATTTAGTTACAATGTGAATTTGTTTCAGTTATTTTGAGCACTGACTTCTCCTCCCTCTCCTTCATTTGTCAGCCTGATGCTGGTTGGACAGCTAGCCGAAGTGATCGATTCAAATCGGTAGAAGACGCACGAATTCTACTCGGTTCCATGCGTGAGGATGAAGAGTTAAGAAAGAAGAGACGACCAACAGTTGACCATCAAAATGTGAGCATGGAGATACCATCGAGCTTCGACTCACGAAAGAAGTGGCCTCAGTGTAAAAGTATATCGAATATTTATGACCAATCCCGATGTGGTGCTGGCTGGGTAGGTTTGAGCAGTCTTGTAGCATATTTAACCTGAATGTTATCTAGAAATATGCTTGTGGCCCTAGCAATTATTTCATATGTTGTACACATATGCTAAGCTTTCCTTTGTTACAAATCAAAATACCTGTTTCCTTCCTTGTCTTGACACAACTGATGTTCCTAAAGTGTTTCAGTCCTTAAATTCTTCACAAAGCTTGTGTCTAGATGACATGTTGAATGATAATCCCAGAAGTTATGGGGATATCACTGTTGTCCTGTTACTGGTGTTTTCGATGCATCATTTCCTAAAGCCTTTACCCCCTGTCGTATGGTAGGCCATTAAGATTGTGCCATTAGTTAAATCATTCACTCCAGTGATATGAAGGGTACTGAAGTAGAAACCGAGTTGAGTGTTAGGGTATCTTGAAATACACTTACTTGTCTTGTGATATTTTGCTGGTTGCCTAATGCAGTTGATTTCCGGGGAAATATTTCATCTAACGTTCTGCATACATAGGTTGGGACACATTGATTTTACTTTCACAATTTGTTGTCTCTTTCACTTTGCTTATTTTTCGTGGGTTACTTTAGGAAGACTTTGTGAAGGATACTAGAAGCTGTTAGTAGGGTGTTTTGTTTGGTGTAATGCATTTGAACTCTAGCAAGCAAAGTCATTATTATCATTAATATTCTTATCATACTGATAACTACAACTATTTTCCCGGTACCTGAAGAGCAATGGATGCTCTACTGATATATATATGCGGGAAATTCCTTTTATCATTTTTCAGGCATTCGCTGCAGTTGGAGCAATGAGTGATCGTATCTGCATTCAGTCGAAAGGGAAGAAATCTGTCGAATTAAGTGCACTCGATCTGATCAGCTGTTGTCAGGATTGCGGTTTGGGCTGCCAAGGAGGATATTCTGAAGCAGCCTGGGCTTACTGGCTAGAAGAAGGCATTGTTACTGGCGGTTCAAACGAGAATCACACAGGCTGTCAACCATATCCATTCCCTAAATGCGAACATCATACTAAAGGAAAGTATCCAGCATGTGGTGAAAGGATTTACAAGACACCGAAATGTCAACAGAAGTGTCAAAATGGGTACAAAACACCTTATAAGAAAGACAAGCACTATGGTAAGTAGAGTTGATAATGATGGTGATGATGAAATTCGTTGAGATTGCTTAGATTCTTCACTGAAAATGTACAGTTAAATTCTTCTTCCATTTACTATTCTTATGAGTATTTGCGAAACGGCATACTGATGTCGTTAGCAAGTAGATTTTATGATGAAAATATTAATGATAATAATGTAGCTTCATTTCAGGCAAAATAGGAACAAACTGCACAGAAATTTTCAGCGCATTTCGTCCCACACGTTTCCTCTTCAGACAGGATTTACATGTCAAGTAACCATCTGAAGTATATCCTGTTGAGCATTGCTGTTGCATATGAACAGAGAATCAGTTCTGTACACTTTTTCTTCGCTTTCCTTCACAGATTGCTTGGAGTTTGACTGAGAGTTTCTGAAATGTGTTCGCGGGTTCATGTAGTGATTTTGTGATATAAATTTATGATTTAAACAATAAGAAATGCAGAAGAGTTCAAGCATTTTGATGGAAGGGAATTCTAGTAGCGCAGTGATTGAAGAAGGCCGGCGTATGAGTTTACCCAACGGAATGTACTATTTAATAGTAATAATATTTAATATACTCGATAACTTATTTTATTTATTATTTTACCCCCTGAGGTTCCGAGTGGAATTTTCGTTAGTAGGTGTTTTGTTTTAACAGGTTATGATTGCCAGTCTCTTGCACAGTTTCTCCTCTTTACTGGCCTTACCACCGGCTTAGCGAGGTAAAGGAGTCGAATCCCGGACCAGGTGCGTCACTCGTGGGCGATCTGCCGTTGAACTACTGGGGTCATAATTCTAGGGATCAGTCCTATAGTGCATACCACCAGGACGTCAAACAAACTTGATAACTAAGCACTGATATTTATGATTTCCAAAACGAAATGTGAACTGATGCCTATTAAATTGAATTTCCTTATCAAGTAACGATGTGTCAGTAATCCACATAGAGGTGAGTATCGATTAGGAAAAGATGAATATGTAAAATAGTCAGGAAGTGTGTCATTTCTGCTTAACAGTGACTGTATTCTAGTGACCAATCAGTCACATATGAGGAGAATATGAGTGAGAATTGTGGTGTATGAGAATTAACTGATGACAACTGGAATATGTGTTGTCCATTTTAATTTTATCACTATTTGCTCAGTACCTAATCCACTCAAGCATCGTACATTACACAGAATAAGAGAAGTAACCATTTTTGCTTGTAGTACATTTGATATCATGAAGCATCAACTTGACAACACCAGTTAGTGATGAGCAAACGGATTCCACATCACTTGGGTATTATCAGTTATCTCTGACTTGTTCTTGGAAAATGAGCTCCATTATGTGCCTCTAAATTCATAGACAATTTCGAATGGATAGCATATAATAAGAGAACATAGTGGGAGACTAAAAGCAACAACGGATTACCGGATAAAGTAAAGAAACATGTGAATAGGCATCCAGTCATTCAATTCATGGTGTCTGGAAATTCTTGACTTCACTGATTGGCACTATAGGGCCTTAGTAGTCATTATTGGTGTACTCATCTGAGGAGGATGAATTTATAATCACCGTTTCTAAGAATGTTATACTGTTCAGAATATTTTCTGTACTGATTTGTGAGGTCATCACCACTAAATCATTCTCATGTGCTTAGATAGTGTTGTAAATAATTATCATGTACTCAATGAAATCGGTGAAGAATTGAGGTAAGCACTTGCTTCTATCACGTCAATAGTGATACTTTACGTACTCTCACTTTTATCTACCACTCATTCACTAGGTAAGGAGGCTTACATCGTGTTTAATAACGAAGATGCAATCAAAAAGGAAATAATGATGCATGGACCAGTGGAGGCAGTTTTCACAGTATATGCAGATTTCCTTAACTACAAATCTGGAATCTACAAATATATGAAAGGGAAAGAAATCCGTGAACATCCTGTAAGAATCATAGGATGGGGTGTAGAGAAGGAAACCCCTTACTGGTTGATTGCAAACTCGTGGAATGAAGATTGGGGAGAGAAAGGATACTTTAGAATAGTACGTGGAAAAGATGAATGTGGAATTGAGTCATTGGTTACAGCTGGATTACCTCGTGATTGATTTATTTCATTCCTGTTGAATTGAGTACTTGTAACTACTCATTCTAAATAAAGTAAATTTATAAACAATATTCTCTTCATACCAAGTTGGTGAAACACAATGTAAAGGATACTTTTGGATTTGTTGAAAGGATAAATGATTTAAATGTTGACAATAAATTCATGATATCAATTGGCGTATCTTCCTCATTGACCAATGTACCACTTATGGAAACAGTGGCCTTGATATGCGAAGATCTCATAAGACGAAACATCGATGTTGGCATTCCTATATCTTTTATGAAAGAGCTTCTCTTGAAATGCACAATGAATGTCCACTTTTTATTTAATAAGGAACCATATAGACAAATCGATGGTGTGGCGACGGGATCACCACTAGGAACTATTCTAGCCGACATTTTCTTCGCTAAACTAGAAAATGGGCCTTTGAAGGATGCTATTAATGAACTCGAATTTTATTGTTGGTACATGGATGATACATTTTTGATTATGAAAAATGAGAAGGAAGCAAAGAACTTCCTGCATAATATTAACGAGGTTCATCTTGCAATAAATTTTATTAATGAGAAAGAAAAATATAGTATTTCATTTCTAGACGTCCTTGTGATCAGAAAAGAGGATGGTGCAATCAGATGAAGTGTGTAAAGAAAACCTATATCAACGGGTCAGTATACTCATTTTCTCAGGTTTGTGCCCTTGAAATACAAACGCAATCTGATAAAGTGCTTGGTTCACAGAGCAAGAGCAATTGTCTCGGTTGAATGTCTTGATGAGGAACTTAATAATGTTAAATGGTTGCCAAGTGAAAATGGCTATCCAGAAAAATTTATTCATAAGAATATGAATCTAAAATCGAAGAAGCCTAAGGTACCAACAGTTCCAAGAAAGGCCTTATTCTTACAAATTCAGGTCCTCGGGGACAACATCAGCGAGATACTAACACAGCGCCTTAGAGATGCGGTAAAAAGAGCATTCCCTGCTGCCGAATTATGCTGTCTTCAAAACCACTCCTCTTTTGCTTTCGGGAGTAAAAGATAAGCTGCCTAATTTCGCCTCTTCCATGTGCCTCTACCAATTTAACTGCTCCTGTGGAGCCATTTACATAGGCCGTACAATTAGTCGTGTTTCTCGTCGAATTTCCGAACATCACCCTGTGTGGTTAAGCAAAGGATAAACCAAATCTATCCGTAGCGCTATTCTATCTCATCTTGTGCATACAGAGCACGAGATTGATGTCAACCATGCTTTCAGCGTCATTTGCCGCATACCTACGAATTTCAATTTCGCCTTAAGAGTTCGACCACTAAATATTGCTGAGGCTGCTGGGTTCCAAATTAACAAGCCTAATTTGTCCATCTAAAAGAAGTTAGTTCAGACATTATCCTTACCTTGGCCATCTAGGTTTGAATAATCCCCAATTTTTGAGGAAATTTCCTAATATTAGTTGATATTCTATTTACTACTATATCTTTATTATTATTAAAATTTAAGCATCTTTGATAAACTTTAATTGCATTGCTCTTACTTTACAAATAGATATTGTTTAAAAAAACAATAACATTGTTATTAACTACTTAAATAGAATATTCTGTGTATATAAACACACATGTATATAATTGTAGAGCCAAAAGAGCAGGAAATTATCGGAAAGGATATTCGTTGCTAAATTATTTTGTGTTTTATAGATGTCGGAATGAATATTTTTGCTATATGCCCATGATAAGTCTTTGGAAGTGGGGAAGGATGCTCTCGAAACGTTCACTGAATATCCCTCATTTACGAACAGCTATTACTGCCTGAACTCACCTCTAGTGAATGTGACTAATCTGCAATAACACATATTAACGAGTTCGAGGATATTTACTTTTTTAACATGAAATATAAACTTCAGGGAGGATTGACGACAGAATAAATACTCACTCACACCTAATCCATCGAAATTTGTCGAATCGGAATTGTAAATATCGTGTAAAACAGGTGTTGATTTAAGGTAGATAATTACATGACTAAGCAGTTTCAGAAATTAGTGTGATTGTGAGTAGTTGTTACGTTGACACTTCGGCATTCAATTCTGGAGGCGCTGTCTCGTAATTTCACCAAGAATTTCATCAAAAACATGAATCGAGATAAAAATTTCAGAACAACGCATGTTAGCGAACAATGTTGTTTTCAAGCAATTCTTATCCGACTCCACTCGAATGAACACAACTTTACAAATTAATCATAGTGATTTGTCAGTAGGATGAGAAGATTGTGCATATAAACTGTGCAGTTGCTATTCATCATGATGACAGTAGTTCTGTTAATAAGAAAGATGTAAAAGTGAAGTTGTTTGTGGTAGCAGAGTTATTTGGATAGTCTAGTTAGAAGATGGAGTTTACCTGAAAAATGTGTGATGTGTTTGCACAACACATTTTGAACAATCTGGTCACACTGGTCACATTCACTTGTCAAATCAATTCATCTGACAAATGAAAGTCGAATTGAGATAGGCAAAATGACAGCGGACTTGATAATACATCTAGATAAAGATTAGAAAGGTAGGTTAAGAGTGAACACAGGTGGAAAGGGTGACCAACTTAACGCGTTTCAGTAGTGTTTCCTTTACATTTAATGGACATGCTACCAAGGAATTCCATGGACTGTCCTGTGTCCCTTTTCTATACACACATCTCGTGAGTGAATCCCAACTAGCAAGACAGCCATAGTCTGCTGTCCTGCACTTCTCCACAAGTGATAGTCAGAGGAGTGTGGACTTTATAAAATCTCATCAATATTTGGAAACATTTATTTCCCGATACGAATTTAAAACAAGCAATAAAGGTTAATAAAGCAGGATTTAATGAATTCATCAAATTTCGGTAGAACTCGTCAGCGGAATACTCTACATACACGGATATATATACTTTTGAAATTACATTGGGAGATATAGGACTGATAAGTAAACAAACTACATCATCAATATTTCATTTATCTTGACAGTCCCAAACGAAGGCTGAACTAGATAACTTTGCCACACCTATGTGTATTTGTCAGTTTATTTGATACCTCAGTGACAGTTATGTTAGGCGTGCCACTAGACAGATCAGCCGACATGTCGCCAAACACTTTTCATTGTGGTCTGGTAAAGGATGGATAAAATCCGTTTGCAGCTCTCTCCTTTATCACATTTAGTCACCGTGATAGTGGCCGTTGACTCCACATTCATCTTCTCCATATAGCTGAGGCGAATGATATTCGAAGTACTCAGCTTGAACTATGCATTCGGAAGAAGTCCATACAACCTTCATCCCCAGTGTGGCCACTGAGGACCTACCCAACTGACTATACAACCGCCACTGAAGAGACAATACCAGATGTCTCTTGAGATTTCTGAGCACTCAACTGCAGGAGTTTGTCAGTTGTCCGTTCCATGCGAGCCTCCAAGATGTTGATCTTGTCAGTGACTTACCAGTCAATCAGTCCAGCATCCGCTCAATATCCCAACAGTAATTCGGTGTCTGGAGGACCAAGGCTGAAATCTGTAGGATATTATTTCAACTACATTCATGATCACAAATGATAAATCATCATCAACAATGCATTCTTCTAGAGTAATTTGTTGACAGTTGAGTTGAAAGGATCACTTTGCAAACTTGCCACGTAGACACATGCAAGTATTATTATATTATTATTATTGTATCCTTTTATTCCTAGAGGAACAGAGGGCTTCAGCCGTGCGTCTCCATTGCGTTCCGTTCTCTGCTAGAGTCTTCACCTGGCTCCAAGTCTGCCCAGACGTTTTCATCTCCTCTTCAAATCACCTCCTCCTTCAAGTCAACCCACCTTCGCACTGACGACCAACTCGCCGCTTCCCTTTCGGGTTCCACTCGAGCGATGGCTTGTCTAGTGATGTCACTTGATGGATTGTTTCCTCAGAGTATGGCCAGCCAATCCATCTCCATTTCTTCCTGCCTATTTGTTTCACAATCGGTTCCTGCTGGGTTGGTTTGCTCCCAAAAATCCCTATTGCTGATCCTTTCTGGTCATCTGATCTTGAGTGGTATTGAGCGAAGACAACTGTTAATGAAGGTCTGTAGTTTGTTGAGATGCTCTTTATAACGCGCTGGCCAAGTCTCTGATCCGTATAGTAGCACTGACTGACTTCACATTGGAGTTGAAAATCCGGATCTTATTTTTGATGCTGAGTGTTGTTGACCTCCACACAGACTTGAGAGTAGTGAAAGCTTGTCTTGCTTTTCCGATTCTTGCTTTGATATCGTCGTCAGTTCCGCCTGTAGTTGAAGCGATGATTCCCAGTAGCTATTGTCACGCGTCTAGTCCTTTGTTTGGTGACGACTAAATTCTATCAGTAAAGTTTACAATGTGGCTGACTTCTAGCTGCACTCCAAATTGTTGTTGTTAGATGGTTGGAGGCAGTCAGCAGGAAGCGTTGCAACTAGCTTTCGTGGACACTTGACTGAGAGAATTCAGTCTGCACCGAACAGAATACCAGACGCATGACACTAGCTACTCACCACCTAGTGTCCAATAGAAGTATCTAATACAATCCCGTAGGAAGTCAATTGTCAGTCCAAAAACAGCTCAGTGGAAACGTCTCTGACTGCAGCACTAGTTGACACAGGTTCGAATCTCAAACAGGATAGGAGTTGCCTCAAATTTGCAGATACGCCTTGAATACGAGTGCCAACAAGCCCGAAAACATTTGTTGAAGGCCACCTGCCGATTGCCTCAAACCATCTAATATTCTGTGTGACACTGTGATTATGAAGGCTTTTCTATCAGGTAGGCGTAAATGCAATTGGATACCTGTTCGACGATGATACGACTCAGAATCTAAAATCATCCCAACCAATAGAACAGTGAAAGAGTGAGAGGCGATTTACTTCACTGTTTCGCATCATTTAGTTACAATGTGAATTTGTTTCAGTTATTTTGAGCACTGACTTCTCCTCCCTCTCCTTCATTTGTCAGCCTGATGCTGGTTGGACAGCTAGCCGAAGTGATCGATTCAAATCGGTAGAAGACGCACGAATTCTACTCGGTTCCATGCGTGAGGATGAAGAGTTAAGAAAGAAGAGACGACCAACAGTTGACCATCAAAATGTGAGCATGGAGATACCATCGAGCTTCGACTCACGAAAGAAGTGGCCTCAGTGTAAAAGTATATCGAATATTTATGACCAATCCCGATGTGGTGCTGGCTGGGTAGGTTTGAGCAGTCTTGTAGCATATTTAACCTGAATGTTATCTAGAAATATGCTTGTGGCCCTAGCAATTATTTCATATGTTGTACACATATGCTAAGCTTTCCTTTGTTACAAATCAAAATACCTGTTTCCTTCCTTGTCTTGACACAACTGATGTTCCTAAAGTGTTTCAGTCCTTAAATTCTTCACAAAGCTTGTGTCTAGATGACATGTTGAATGATAATCCCAGAAGTTATGGGGATATCACTGTTGTCCTGTTACTGGTGTTTTCGATGCATCATTTCCTAAAGCCTTTACCCACTTCTATTAATTGAGAATTTGTTGTCCCGACATTCCAGTCGTTATCTTGTCTTCCAAGTGTTTGCATGGGAAGCAAATAGTTCACGTTATTTGGACATTTGTAAATCGTGTTTCTACTTCATATGATTTACATACGATGAAGAAGAATTTTGTGTCAGTTGGATGGTATTGGCGTATCGTTCCTTTGAATTCAACTCATCGTATTACCTCATCATCTTTACATCTGATTTCCTACACACCAAGTTCTCATGATTCAATCTTATGAATTCTACTCACTGTATTTTATGCTCTCTGGTCACACAATCATCTTGCAGAAAATGTGAAATGACAATTAAACATTAAACTTTCTATCAAAAAATAGGCAAACAGCTTGACTTACGCCTAAAACTCGTATCAGCTTCGGTACTATATTACAGAGAGAAATAATGAACTCAAGTCACAAGCCTCAAATTTTAGAGTGTCTAGGCTAAATCCTGTGAAGACCACTCTCACGATGAGTAAAAATAATAACGTCAATGCTTTGATGACTATAGTCCAAAATGAATGATTGCGACTGCGTATTGACTACACAGTAAGGCCGATGTAAACTTGTGCTACTTATCAGTAGTTGGTGAGAAGCTCATCTCGAAATACCTTCCACGCCCCTTAGCACTGATCAGTCATAATCACCTCACATCTTCCCACAATTACAAATTATATGTCACATTGGAAATGGAAACCAATTGCTAGATTGATCCACTTCACGGCCGACCCTGTTTGTAATTGGGTCGTCCAATCGTATCAATGGGATTCTAAAGTGTTACAAGTTCAAATTTCCGAAGGAGGTTGACCGGGAACAAGCTGAAATCAGACAGTTTCTTCTCTTCGATCAACTCTCCAATGTCGACAACCAAATGTATTCGAAAGATTTCGCTACTCAGTAGTTTTGAATAATCGTGGATAGGATTGTCAACATGTGTTTAGTCGTAATCTCCCGTGCTGTTTAATTGAAATACATACCATGCATGACCAAATGAATATCAGCGAGGAGTTATGTGAAGAGAGTTCGAAGTGTAAGTATTCGTCACAATATCACAGTCATTTGTACAAGCATATTTTATGCAATACTAATTCGGTGCACACTTTGAACGAACTGAAACTATATGACCAGTTACATAGTTGATAACCTCATCAGAAAATAACCCTCTGTCAAGATGATGTAATTCGATGTTGAGACGGTAAACTGCAGACGAGATTGGAGTTAGAATGATGTGGAATTGAGTCGAGAGTCTTGTGTTAGACGAAAAGATTGTCTCAGGTTAGACGACAGATTGATACCGGCTGGAGACAACTGTTTCATCCTACTTTGCCACTCACCAGCACTACGCACTCATTATCGAGCATCAGAATAATTTTCAGGAATTAGTTTGCAGGGATTCTGATGGACGTTAGTGAGTGGCTACGAAGTTTCATGGGGTTCTAGTGAGAAGTTGTGACCAGTAGGGTCATCGAGTCGGCAGTGACGATGGAGTTCATGCAGATGACATTGGCTGGTGCCAGTCGAGCTAAATCACGAACTGGTAGAAGTTGGAAGTCATGGGCTGGCCATTGAATCGAGTCGCAGTGGCTGCATGATATACGAGCTTACCTTGTCAGCGGAAGTTCCTGGGTTCGAACCCCTTGAGATGGGTGCGTATTGGCGAAGGGTTCCAAAATAGGGTGATAACAGTTGTTCAGTACTCCCTGTGCATGACTTTCAGTCGTTCTCTAACTGATATCATTCCATGTTCTGACCTAAAACTAAGAATCCCTACAAACTGATTCTTCCAAATAAAGTTGTTTGTCGCATTGTTAACGGTTTTAAAACACTAGACTCCTGCTTGCTGCAATGGGATATTAGAATGTTTCCTCAAACGGACTCCGTATTTTATTGCTAGAATGTTTGAGTTAGACACTTTCAAAGAATACTCATTTGTCTGGTGCACTGAGCCTATTAAAATATACATAGTATTTACTGCGTCATTAAATTGGAAGCGAATTCCTGCTTCACGAAATCATGAATTATGATTTCGAGTTTGTGTGGAAGATTTGCAATTATTCTTAATTAATAATATAGAGAAGAAAGCCAGAATAATTCTGTGTCTTATCTAATATCACTTCTTCAGCTATTCCATGCTCTCCTCGTTAAACATTCCATTCTTACACAATTTATCTCGACACCCAATTCCTTGTTTGTGTTAATCAGCTTCAATATACCATCAGTATATTTTGATTGACAATGAGTGCTCCTTACGAAAGCTCTGCCTTAATTATGCAGCCTGTGAGGTGATAACTTACAATGCTGTCCCATGTTTCTCTTGTGTTCAACCTTAAACTACTCACTACTGATGAGTAGCATGCGTATGTATTGTGCTTGTTATGTGATAAATAAGCAACCGTTATTATTGTAGTTCATCAAGGTGTTTCTCATTTAATATATGACAATATCCGATTTTATCCTTAGTGATCAGCCTCCTACGGTTACATCGCATCCGCTACACATGTTTCTTTTACGTTCCACACTCCACTGAACCCTGTTCATTCTAACTACATTTTCTTTGTTTTGATCGCTCACGCTTTCCTTATTTCTCACCATGGATTATTTTCGACATATCTGTGTGGTTATTTGAACTCTCCATGAGAGTGGTATTCACGGATTTTCAGCCTAGACAAGTTAAAATTTGAGGCTTGTAATTTGTGTTCTCCCTTCTTATCAGCAGCAAAGTACCATAGCTCAGACAAATCATGTGTTCTGGATTTTACGCGTATCTCAACAGTTTTGCGCTGTTTGATAGATAGTTTAGTGTCTGATTATCGTTGGAAATTTCTTTTCATACAGCTGAAAATTGCATAAGGTTGAGAAACGGCCAGTATGAGGTTCCACTAGCATAAAGACAAGTTAGACTGAAGTTTATGCTTACGACTAAATGGACATAAGAAATTGACGGCAACGAAACAGTTACGTCCCCAACTAGATCGTGACACTGAGTCCTTATTTAAGGAAGAAATAGCGAAACTAGTTTCTGAGGTCGACAGCAGGACTTCCCCTGAGGTAGCCTGGCACAACATACAGTTAGCTGTGGACACAGCCGTGAAAGCTGTCAATAAGCTAAAACCTAAAGTTAATAAAAGCCATTGGATCTCTACCGCCTCATCCGAACTGATTGACGCAAGAAGACTGATTCCACCGAGCTCCGATTATGATGAGGAGCGAAAGGTACTTAAACGAAGACTAACAAAATGTCTTCGCAAGGACCGTGAACAGCGACAAAGCGAAAGAGATGGAAAAGGCATCGGTGATTGGCAACACCAGACAACTATTCAGGCTTATCAGGGAAACAGGTGGCAAAAGGCAAATGATAAGCGAAACAATCTCGGAGAAAAATGGCACCATAATGAGCTCCCAGGATAGACGTCTGGAGCGCTGGAAAGAACACTATGAGGAGCAGTTTAATTAGCCCACAGGTACACATAACCTGCCGAACATCCAGCACCTCCCTGAATGGGATATAGACACGTGTCCTCCGTCCTTAATTGAGGTTACTAAAGCTGTTACTAATCTTAATAAAGGCAAAGCAGTGGGACCAGATGGACTGACTCCAGAGGTATTTAAGTATGGTGGAGACAGTTTACTGTCTGCATTAACTGAGGTTCTAGGCAGCGTCTGGGAATCAGAGGAAGTCCCATCGGGTTGGTGTAAGTCACCGATCATCCCGATATACAAGAAAGGAGACAAGTCTTCTTGTAATAATCACAGAGGGATTAGCTTGACTAATATAGTATCTAAAATCCTAGGCTCAATAATACTACGTAGACTAAGTGGTGCTCGGGAGGCACAAACACGAGAAAACCAGGCAGGTTGTAGGCCAGGAAGAGGGTGTATTGATCATATCTTCACCCTTCAACAGATTCTAGAACATAGGCATTCTTACCGGCGCTCGACAATCACTATATTTCTTGACCTAAAGGCGGCATTCGATTCTGTCGACCGAGAGGTTCTCTGGCGATGTTTGGCTGTAAAGGGAATGCCAAGAAAATACATTGCACTGATTAAGGCACTCTACTCGCACTCATGCGGCCAGGTGAGGGCTTATGGCGAGTTGTCATCTGAAGTGGTGACGACTAGTGGCGTCCGACAAGGATGCCCATTATCCCCATTCCTATTCAACTTCATCATAGACGTACTAATGGACTTAACCCTATCACACTTCAGCGACTCAGGGACTGACTTGCTACCAGGGAATAATCTCGTCGACTTAGAAAATGCGGACGATATAGTCCTTCTAGGCGAGGACGCTGATAAAATGCAGAGTCTACTGAACACCTTGAGCAACAATCTTCGTTTGTTTGGCATGCGATTCGCCCCTGTAAAATGTAAGATGATGCTGCAGGATTGGACTTCACCGACCCCTAGATTAGACACAGGAAGTGAAGTGATAGAGTACGTTGATCGCTTCAGCCCCAACGGGTTGATCTCCGACGAAATCTCAGCACAAATACAGAGGGCTAGTTTCGCATATGCCGTCTCTGGTGTAGATGTGATATCCGACTATCGACCAAAGGGCGTGTGTACTGCTCAACAGTCCGTTCCGTCCTCCTTTATGGCTGTGAGACCTGGCCATTGAGAGCAGAAGACATGAAAAGATTAGCTGTCTTCGATCATAGGTGTCTGCGTTCTATCTCCCGCATGAAGTGGTATAATAAGGTGAGCAATATTGAGGTTAGGCGTCGAGTGCTAGGTAAGGAGGGGAAATCAGTTGACGAAACTGTGAAATTACATCGACTGAGATGGTTAGGATATGTGCTACGTATGCCTAGTCATCGCCTTCCTCGACGGGCAATGTTAGCTGATATAGGGTCAGGGTGGAAAAGAGCTAGCGGTGGTCAAACGAAAACATGGCACCAGTCAATGAAATCCACAACAGTTAGTCTAAGCCATGTAGGAAGGTGTAGACTTCCTGGTTGTGGTCCTCGGGACGGTAAAAACCAATGGTTGGAAACAATTGGTGACATGGCTCAAAATCGTTCTCAGTGGCTGTCGCAGATGCATCCACTCCTTGTGACTTATGATTTCCAATTAAACTGTTTTGTTCTTCGTTATTACTATTCCTTTGTCTCACACCTCTGTTTACTGACTATATTATGCATTTCTTCCACTTTCTTCTCTTGATTTGTGTGCTACAAGGAGGGAGTGTGGCGACTTGAACTGCCGAACATATGTGCAAAGTTCGACGTCGAAAACCGACCGACAGACCGACCGACCGAGACTGAAGTCTCCAGAGATGACTGAGGAGAGATCGGAACTTATTGAAGTGCTATAGTCAATTGCTAGCAACACGTAAATTTAAAATTTCATACAGGTCAAGTTTCCAGAGCATCCTGTTGACGAGCACATACTGACCCCACGTCATCCAGTTAGTAATCCACGCATACTTGGTGAACATAGAGTTGTTTCCGCGTGTGCTTGAGAATGCTGTTTGTTGTCCCCAAGTAATTGCCTACATTCAGGACTAGATGACAAGTGTGATTCGTCCGGAGTTCTACTGTGAATCAAGAATTACGAGGTTCGCTTATCAGTTAGAAGTGAAAAGAAGTAACTTTGGGTTCGCCTACCAGACTAAGATAGAAAATCCTTTAGCTTGTTGTGGTAATCTGAAAGTGAGATTAAATACGATTTATAACTAAAAGTTCCTATCATGCGAAACCTCATCAAATATGTGGAAGCTATTTAAACAAATCACCGGGATTAAGCAAATAAAAAATGATCCTCTTCCAGTTGATGCTGGTTCTCTTAATAATTCCTTCATATGTCATCCAGCTGATGTTATGATCTCAAATGCTACAAGTGCAAGTAATGACTGCTTCTCCGGTTTTAATACAAGCGATGTCCTCAAGTGCCTCAAATCCGTGGAACCTACCCAGTCACTTGGTCCGAATAATATACCAGCTATTGTCCTAAAAATAATCTGCTGACATTTGTTTTTATGCTCTCATTGTTATTTTGAATGAATCGTTTTTTACTAACATTATGACTGCTTCTTGGAAGGACATTACAATTGCTCATGTGCCTAAATCGTCAAGTGGACAAACTGTTAAGTTCAGACCTATCGCCATTACATCAACACTCTTACAAAAATGATAAAACTGCTATTACGTAAACTTGAACCTTCATTGAAGGCCTTTAACGACCCTAATCAGTTTGCTTATAAACATAGTAGATGCACTTCAGATGCCACTGTCGTCTTATTGCATAATATTGCCTCCAGCGGAGAGAGAGGTGAGAGATATGTTCGCTGTGCCTTTCTAGATTACACATCTACCTACAAATCTGTACCTAGACCCCTTTTTTCAAACAAGAACACTGTGACACAGGCACAGCGCTGGACTACTAAGTGGCTGCATTCCTATTTTTTCTGATAGAAAGCAGTACACTGTTTACAACGCGAAGTCCTCTACTGCTTCCCTGACTCTAACTGGCTTTTCTCACTCAAAGTGCTGCTCCTTCTTCGCTCCTGTTTTCCTTCTTCTTACATGACTTACTTCCCCCATTATGACGAAGCCATTTTCGTTAGGTATTCCAATGATCTCTATGCAGGCGATTACTTCTCAGTCTAACTGCTCCAAAATGAATAACCCTACCAGAACTTAGTCAGTGATCCTCGTCTAGTGATCTAAAGCTAAATTCCTCCAAATGCCAGGTGGTTAATTTCACCCTCAGACACGTAAACGTGACTTACGTGAACTGGTTAGCTCTCACGGTTCATCTATCATATATGAAAAAGAATTTGAAAGTAAATCGAATGACAAGTACCTTGGACTGTGTATCTCCTCTGATCACCTTTCCCGTTTTTCCCACATTACGTTAGTTTCCAGAAACACATTTCGTTTTGACATTCCACGTAAGGAAGTTAAGATGATATGGTGTCATTCCGTCTCTACTGTTACCGTTTGTGAATTCTCGTATTCTTCCTATGCTTCTTTATTGCTCGCCGCGCCCCCCAGACTAGCCATCCCGATGTACTTAAGAAACACTTGACTATACTGTGTGGGGCACCAAAAGCCATTAGTAGGGTGAGTGGGGTGTTCCTAAACCAACGTGTTAGTACTACTGTAGACGGTTGACACATGGACTCCTGTAAGAGATTGCCAATTATTATCTCGACAGATTCCGAACATCCCCTCTATTCACAACCCTCTCCACGTTTCCATCTCTTCGGGCTGGGGAACTAGAAACAAGTATACAAGACTGTATGCTCGGATGGCTAAGTACGAAAGCCGACACTACTTTATTTGGCAGGCCACACATTTTATGTAATGAGAGAAGTGTGTTAGGCAGGAAATTACCAACCTACTGCGGAACTCTGAGTGAACTGTTCTTTTTATTCCTTCTGTCACTGTCACGTTGTTGTTAATCTTTCCAAATAGATCTCATCTGGCTGAACTCTAATGTAAATAAAATTACAAATAAAAATTCAAATATAAACCAATCATGGTGTTCTGTTCACAGGATAATCAGATGGTGAATATAAATTGTGCAATTAGTCATAATAGTAGTAATGAAAGTGATAATAATGGTTTTATCAATAATAAGGATGAAAAAGCGAGGCAGTGTGATAACATGAAAAACTAGAAACATAATGATTAAACAAACAAATGTTCAAGTAGAAGTAACCGATAAAGGCTAAGAAAAACAAATGAACCAATTGAGTAATGCTAAATTGTAAGGGAAGTATATGAGACACGTTTTTAATGAAGATGTGATAAAATTAAGGGATGATAAGAGAGGGGTTGGAAATATTAGCAAGGGGTGGTGCAGAAGTCATCATTTGATTACGTCTTAACAGGCCAACAAGGGAGGGATAATGGCTGTACAAACTTCGTTTGAATGAGTGCAGTTCAGGTTTAATAGTTCGAATGCCTATCGCCTCAGCTGTGTGCATTAAACGAATACGAAGTCTATTGGAAAGATTTGGTGGAATACGATGAATTACTTTGAAGGCTCTCGTTTTCTCGATTACATGACCACTATTAACTAAATGGGACAAAATTGAGCTACGGATTGCTTTGTCTCTCCTTTGCCAAACGACGATGGAAGATGTTCACGAACACGTTGGCTGGCTAAGCTCTCTAGTAGTACACCCAACATAACTGTCACCGCAGGTGCAGTTGAATTGATAAATGCACATAGATGGGGCAAAACTATATAGCTATCAATCCTTCGTTTGCGTCCCAATCATTCGTCGGCTGGAGAATGACAAACATAGGTGTGCTGCGTAAAACGTTCTCCGTATACTCATGGAAAAAGTCTCTGGAATAGAATCTCACTTGATAAGTCACCATTGAATTTTAACTTAATAAATAGAGGTTTTTACGTGTAATCATAGTCTCAGGTTTTCTCTCTGATGTTTTCATATGTTTCTTTTTGAAGCTACTCGGATAGCCAATCTCTGTCAAGGAATCGTGAAAATATTCAAATTCATTTTGTAAGAAGTCATCCATACATATCTTTCTTGCTCTCCTCGTAAGACATTTAACATCATTCCTTTTATATTTAATGGGCACGTAACTAAGCATCTGTGTGTGTATTGCCCTGTGAATGTGCTTGTCTTCAGTAATTCATACTGGCGACAAGTAGATAGAATAGCAATGGGTTCACCATTGGGTCCAATATTAGGTGACTTCTTCCTCGCAAAACTTGAAAACGGGAAATTGAAAGACATCATCAAGGGGCTTGAATTATTAAAGACAAGCACATTCACAGGGCAATACACACACAGTTGCTTAGTTACGTGCCCATTAAATATAAAAGGAATGATGTTAAATGTCTTACGAGGAGAGCAAGAAAGATATGTATGGATGACTTCTTACAAAATGAATTTGAATATTTTCACGATTCCTTGACAGAGATTGGCTATCCGAGTAGCTTCAAAAAGAAACATATGAAAACATCAGAGAGAAAACCTGAGACTATGACTGCACGTAAAATACCTCTGTTTATTAAGCTACAATTTAATGGTGACTTATCAAGTGAGATTCTATTCCAGAGACTTTTTCCATGAGTATACGGAGAACGTGATTGTTTTGATCATTTACTGATATTTATTAAATAATCACTTCAAGTTGAGAAGTTTTTATGAGCATATTTAGTCCTATATAAGAAATGTTCACTAGTGTCTTATTCGATATCTAGCATCAAACTGTCATTTCTTTAGGTGAGACGTCCGATATATCACTACCAATTCACAAATACGTAGTCTGAATTTTAAATTGTCTCTCGGTCCACAGTGTAATCTTGAAATAACAGAGAACAACACTCAAATTTGATATTGGTTTGTTTATGAGATGTATCACACAGTGAAACACTATTATTATTTACTGGATGACGTTGCGAACACAATCTATTATTGTTCATAATCATATCATCAATCATAAACACACGACTTCGAAACTTGACTTTTGTAGTTCTCTTTGTTCTCTCCTATTTGTCGTCTTTGGGGTAGTAGAATTTTCCAGATATCCGACTGGACAGGTGTTGAATCATTCCTATCATACGTGTTTACAGTCGATTCGATAAACAAAGCTTATATTACCAAACTCTCCCTCCACCCTGTGAAATTAGATTTAAAAATTATCATCCTGTTGTATGGTTGTGTGTAATTGCATGTAGTGAGTGCTATAGCTGAAATATTTCCTAGATTTCTTATCTTATTCGAGTCAACTAATCTAGATTTCGCTGATAGGTTTTTATTCTCGGCTAGTCTGACTACCCCTGTTTTACTACTTTGACTTATGTATCTAACCTGACAATCATTGCAGGCGGGGTATTAGATAAACTAAATTGTTTTGTTTAATGCGCTGCGCCGCAGGATCCTTTAACCGACAGAGCTTGTTTCTAATTGAGTTTGTGGGTAGTTTGAATGCCAGCCACTTTTATTCCTGTCTTGTTAAGAATTCTGCATAAGGTTTCCGAGGTTCCTTCCTTGTATGCAATTACTACTAATGATTTAGATTCCTTATTGTTGGTGTTGTCATTATCTTGCGCATGTTTGACATGCATGTGGTCATTAATATTACTACTATAATCAATATTATCATCATAATCTTCATTATTATTATTATCACTATCACTACTATCACTATTTATTTTATTTTTACATTTCCCTACATATTTCCTGACTATTTTATCAGGGTAATTATTAAGTTTCAAAGCTTCTCTTATATGCTTCACTTCCTTTCTTAGATTTTTCTTAGTACTACTTAGCTTTTGTGCTCTGTCACTTAAACATTTCACCAATTCTATTTTTACTGACATAGAATGGGATGATTGGAAGTTCAAATATCTGTTTGAATGTGTGGGTTTCCTGTAAACACCAGTGTTTAACTTCCCATCTTATCTCTTTTTACGCTACAATCTAACATTAGAAGTTCCCTTTCCTGACTTCCCAATTTATAATTGAGTTGAATTGCCTTCACCTTTGAGTTAACATGTTCGAAAAATCCATCTATATCCTGTGTTTTAAGTACAGTGAATGTGTCATCTACATACCCCCACCATACTTTTGGGGTGGGGGTGGACGTTTCAATCTCTATGTTTTCCCACCTATCCATGAATATATCTGCCACAATTGGAGATATTTTGTGACCCCATGGAAACTCGCTCAGTTTGTTTGTATATTCTTCCCTGAAATTTAAATACTGTGGGAGTCAGGTATAGCTGCACTCCTAGCATGATGTCCTCAAGTGGTACTTTCGTTCTTAGTCCGAGTTCCTGGTCAGAAACTAACTCGTTTCTGACATTCTGTTTAGCCATATCTATTGGTATACGTGTATATAAACTGACCATTTTCTCTTCATTATCTAATTCTAAATTATCTAATCTATGTTTTAGTTCATAAGAATTTGTTAGTCTAGATTTTGAGTGGCTTTTAAGGGCATTTAATATCATGGCTAAATATTTAGATAATTCATGGGTGGGCGAATTCCTAAAATCAACTATAGGTTTAATAGGGTATCCTGACTTATGAACTTTAACGACACCATACACCCTACTGGGGTTATTAGTTTTGGTCATTAAATTAAACCATTTAGACTCACCTGGAAACGGCTTCATTCGACGTATGAGGTCCGTTGTGGATTTCTCAACCTTGTTCTTAACGGGGTTTGGTTATCGAATCAACTGCAAACACATATAATAGGAATGATTCAACACCTGTCCAGTCGGATATCTGGAAAATTCTACTACTCCAAAGACGATCAATAGAAGAGAACTACAAAAGTCAAGTTTCGAAGTTGTGTGTGTTATAATTGATGATATGATTATGAACAATAATAGATTGTGTTCACAACGTCATCCAGTAAACAATAATAGTGTTTCACTGTGTGATACATCTAATAAACAAACCAATATGGAATTACTTACTATCACAGTGCCCAAGTTTTAGACATATATTAACTCTCAAATTTCTCTTGGGTTTCTCAAGTTGTTATTTATTCTTCATCGAATTTACTTCGGTGTCAATCTACTTTATACAACTAGAAAGTTCGAAGTGATATTGAAGTCATTATGGAGGGTTACGTGTCACTCGGATTGTATATTCATTGATAATTGTGATTATATAACCAATTTGTTTCCTTAAAAGCCACTATTTAACCTACTCATTTACGCATGGAGTATATTTATAATACAAACCAACCTTATGCATTTTGCTATTATTATTAATATTATTATTATTGTGTAGGCTTTCGGTGCTGTCGAAGCAATGAGTGATCGCATTTGCATTCATTCTCACAATCATATATCAGTGGAGCTGAGTGCTGTTAATTTACTGAGTTGTTGTACAAGATGTGGCTTAGGTTGTCAAGGTGGCATACCAGGAATGGCATGGGATTACTGGAAAGATGAGGGTATTGTAACCGGTGGATCAAATGAGTCAAATTCAGGATGTCAGCCATATCCATTTCCAGAATGTAGTCACCATTCAGCTAGAGGAAGACAACCACCATGTAGAGGTCAGTTATATGACACACCTGAATGTGAACATTATTGTCAGTATGGATATGAAAGAGAGTATGAAAACGATAAATTCTACGGTGAGTAATATGAATAATGTATTACACAGTTTGTTTCATCGATACATCATCTGTTGACAAACTATAACTTCTTCTTCTTCATCAGGTTCTACAGTTAGTAATATGTCCATTATAATGAATGATACAATGATTATTGTTCACAACATTAGTGGGTTTTTTCTTAGAAAGAGTAACACTGAATCATTTAGATCAGAATTTCAAAAGTTATTTGCAGTTAGATTGCTAACAGATTATATTCCCGAATATATGTATGTGGTAATATGTAAAATGTGCGTCGGTGGCACATCGGTTAGGGCGCTCACCGACGACGCACATGGTCCGGGGTTCGAATCGCAGCCGACGCACTCCTTCACCTCGCTGAGCCAGAAATAAAGCTGGTAAAGAGGAAGAATGGTTGTGTATGGGGCTAGCAACCACATCCTGTAAAAATAAACACTGCTACCGGAACTTTAAGCTTCTAGCTTGAAGGCCCTTATGTTCCACTGGGAACCTGAAGGAATAAATAATAATAATAATAATATGTAAAATCGTAGTACTAAATTGAACATCAATATTACAAAGTAAATGTGATAATGAGTAATAAATTCTCATGAGTCATATTCATATTAAGTTTCCTTCGTATCGATTATAAACTTCAAATGGATCGAAAATAGCTGTCCAGCCAATTTCACCAGGAAACACATGACTGGGAAAGCTGAAAAAGAACTACTCACTATCCGTAAACAAAAGGCCTTTATACATATGACTGCAATTCAAGGGCGATATACCAAGCGAAATAATTACGAAGAAATTAAGAAAATCAGTTCAAAGAACCGTTAATGCTGTCGAATTACAAAACTTATTTTCCACACGACCGGTGGTGATTCCTCGACTGAAAGATGAAGTACCTAGACTAGCTAGCCACTTCCAATTGTACCTACCAATTCAACTGCTGTTGTGGAGCGAGTTATATCGGCCGTTGCTCTAGGAACTTGATTTTTTGAGCTCGAGAACATCTCCCAGTATGGCTAAGTAAAGGTGTATTGAAAACCATTGATAGTTCAATATTAGACAATCTGGTTCAAACCGGCCACAAAGCCACCATTGAAGGATCCTTCTCTATTATCTATCGGGCACTAAATAAATCCCTGAAAACATCCAGATACCACATACTCCAAACAGCAAAGGCTATCATGATTCGCCTGAGACAACCGGTGCTCTGAGTGCAGAAGAAGCCACTACTACTACCACTACCCTGGATGGCTTTCAGCAGAGACTATAAATTCATGAGTTTGTATGATTATCTTTCCTAATTTTTCTGACATTCAGTTTATTGTTTTGTTGATGCTACTGAACTGTAATCTGTTGATATGATTGATTCGACGTTATTTCAACAGCATTAATGTTGTTAATAACACTACTTGTTTCACTTTTATGTATATATAACTGTAAAGGCTGGTGATGTAGTTATCGATAACAGTATTCTTTGTTCAATAATCAATTTGTAAGATTCTCGAAGGAGTTCAGTGCTCAGTCAGAGATGATGTGTAGTGAAAGGCTTGTGCCTTCTTTAACAGTCAGCCAATCACGTTATGTCATGAATTGGGAGAAGTTGGAATTCATGGGCTGGACATTGGATCAGGTCCGAGCGGTCTAATCGTCTACTAACTCTCTGGTCTTGTAACAAGTAGGTCATGGGTTCGAACCCTGGTGGTGGGTGCATACTGCTGTGGGAGAGTCCCAAACACTAGGATGAATCAGATGTCCAGTACTCCCTGATGGTTTCCAGTGGTTCTCTAATCGATATCAGCTCATGATGAAGTCTTCCAACCAGTCAAACAAAAATCCCTACAAATCAATACTTGATGAATGACTTTTTCTCTAAATATTAAGCGTAGCTAATGATGTCAACAAAATTTATGTGTTCAGATTACTCTGTATATTGTGGGAATAACGCCTTCTGTAATCTGTTATATGGATTTCACATTTTTCAGGTAAATCATCTTACAACGTGGCCGGTGACGAAATTTCAATTATG
This sequence comes from Trichobilharzia szidati, assembly GCA_944472155.2. NCBI lineage: Eukaryota > Metazoa > Platyhelminthes > Trematoda > Strigeidida > Schistosomatidae > Trichobilharzia > Trichobilharzia szidati. The sequence continues at coordinate 22,079,580 of OX235271.1, forward strand.
AAAGAAATTTTTTTTAAACGGTCCTGTTGAAGGTGCTCTATTTGTCTATGACGATTTTTTCAACTATAAATCTGGTGTCTACAAGCATATAACTGGTTCCTATGTGGGTGGACATGCTATACGTATACTCGGTTGGGGTGTTTACAAGGACATTCCATACTGGTTATGCGCCAATTCATGGAATGATGATTGGGGTGATAAAGGTTATTTCAAAATACTGAGAGGTCGAAATGAATGCGGAATTGAATCGAACATAGTGGCAGGATTACCAATGAAGCGCAGAGAGTAAACTCTATGCACTTGCCTATTCTGTAGCTCATATTTACACTAAGAGTGGTATCGTCAGTTATTGATTGACTCTTTTTTTCTCTCATTTTAGTAAGCATATTCTTGGTATAAAGTTTTGTTGTTATCTGTCAATGGGATTTAGTAAATGACTTTATCATTTGCAAAGGACATCTGGATTCCTATGCTTGTCTTAATATGCATTTCTGAGATGATTAGAAGCCGGCGCTTAATCTCTTAAAGTTACTGTATAAACCGTTATCCGGTGTTTTTAGACGGATTTTACATAAGTCAAACAAAACAATAAAGTTCATAGTAGACAGGAATTCCGGAATGCAAATAATTCTTCGATAACTATGACACTATCTCCCACCTATCACGAAAAATAGGTGACAACACTGATGTAACACTCTTTAAAATACACACTGTCTAATGGTGGTTACTAACACTATCAAGAGATGAACAGAACTGGAAACACACTTAAGAATACACCAGGAATGAATGATACAGGAGTTTGTGCTGATGATGAGGTATTTGAGATATTCTAACAGTCGAAAGTCACAATTTCACATGATAATGAGCATAGAACTCACTGAAATCACTACGACAGCATTCATAGAGACTTAGAAATTCAAAAACCAAATTTAATTCTTTATTGAAACCCTGCAGTTAGAAATCTCACATGTTCACTATGTTTTCTTGCTTCGTTTAGTCCTTGAAAAGTAAGAATTCTATTGTTTAAGGCGAATTATTAGAATTGCGAAAGACACTTTAGTTCAGGGAAGTCAGGGAACAAAAACTCATTAACACGTTTACTATGATATAGGTGAAAAATTTTGGCCTTGATGCAACTAACCAATTCTCTCTGCTTCCACTTTTAACCATTAACTAATCTCATTGCACATTGCACTATTCCGAACTAATCCAGGCTAATTTCAATACGGATTACTAGATCGGTTTAAGTACTTTAGAAAAATAACCCATTTGGGTTTCTGCATGAAGTAGACACGTTATGCTACTATGGCTGTTAAAAGACTACCTTATCTTCTATAATGGTTAGCGCGGAAAAGATTAGGCATTATCAGATAAGAATACGGACATAATCATCAATTATTATTATTATTGTTCCCTTGGGTTCCTAGTGGAACATATGGCTTCAACTACACTTCTCCACTTGCTTCTGTCTTCTGCTGGACTTTTCACTTGCATCCATGTTACACCATACTGTTTCAACTCTTCTTCACACAATTTCCTCCATGTCACCCTTGGACGTCCCACTCGCCGCTTCCCTTTCGGGTTCCACTCGAGTTATGGCCTGACGCGCGATGTCAGCCAGCGGCCTCCTTAGCGAGTGTCCAATCCATCTCCACTTTCTCCTGCATATTTGTTGAACGATTGGTTCTTGTTTTGTTTGTTCCCATAGTTTCTTGTTGGTGATTCTTTCCGGCCATCTGATCTTCAGTTTAGAACGAAGACAGCTGTTGATAAAAGTCTGCAACAGGCTGTTGGAAATATTCTTTGTGACCCGCCGTCAAGTTTCTGATCCGTATAGCAAAACTGACTTGACGTTTGTATTGGAAATTCGAATTTTGTTGTTGATGCTGAGTGACGAAGATTTCCAGATTGGTTTCAGGTTGATGAATGTTTTTCTCGCCTCCCCGATTCTCGATTTGACATCCTCGTCCGTTCCTCGTGTAGTTGAGACAATGCTCCCTAGATAAGTGAAAGAAGTAACCTCTTTCAAATCCCTCCCGTTGATGGTGATTGGCGCTGGATGTTGCTGCTGTTGTTGGTTGGTTATTTTCATAACCTCCGTCTTGTCTATGTTCACCTGGAGTCCTGTCTTTGCTGCTTCTTCGACCAGTTTGTCGGTTTTCGCTTGTAAGTCTTCGATTTTGTGTGACATCAAACATAAATCATCCACGCGCGAAATTCAGGTCTTCTAGGTTCTTCACATCGGTCCAGGATATCCCTGTCTTCTCGTTTCCCCCTGTCTGACGCATAATCCAGTTTACCACACTTAAGAATATCATTGGTGATAATGAGCACCCTTGTCTGACTCCTGTGTTTACTCCAAACGCCTCGCCGAGTTTTCCGTTGTGGATCACTTGACATGTGCCGTTGTCGTACAGCTGTTGAATAAGGTTGATGAATATTTGGGGTACGCCGTAGTACTTGAGTAGTTTACAAATTACTTCGCGGGCAACGCCGTCGGTGGCAGAGCGGTTAGCCCTCTCGCCGACCATGTACATGGTCCGGGGTTCGATCCCCAGCCGACACACTCTAGATTACTAGGTCACTAGCTTTCTAGCCGGTCTCAAGCCCGGATAAAGAGGGAGGGTTGGGGCGTGGTGCTAGCAACTCCACCCCCAAAACTTGACGAAATTGCTACAAAAACTTCAACGCACAAATATATTAAAAATTCTAATCATGAATTACTTGTATCAAATCGATGCGTCAACGGGTGAGTCAGTGATCTACTCCGGTCACCCAGAAGATAACCACTCGCACACCGAGGGCGTGGCTATCATGATGTCACCAATGGCAACGAAGGCACTGATGCAATGGGAGGCGATCTTACCCAGGATAATGACCGCCAGATTCAACTCCAAAGGAAGGAAAGTGTCAATTATACAATGCTATGCACCGACAAACAACGCAAACCTCGAAAAGAAAGAAGAATTCCACAGACAACTACAGGCAACAATGGACAATACTCCAGTCGGCGACACAAATACTTATGGGAGACATGAACGCCAAACTGGGACCAGACAACACAGGAAGGGAACTCATCATGGGTAGAGAAGCTCTCGGAGAAATGAATGAAAACGGAGAACTCTTCGCCGACTTCTGCGCCTTCAATGAACTAGTGATTGGTGGCAGCGTATACAAACACAAGGATATTCACAAGGCTACATGGGTGTCACCAGATGGGCGAACCAAAAACCAAATCGACTTCATCTCAATCTCAAGGAAGTGGAGGCGCAGCCTGCTGAACACTAAAGTAAGAAGAGGAGCAGACATTGGCTCAGACCACTATCTCGTACAAGGGACAATCCAAATCAAATTAAAAGCTTTCAGAGAATCAGGGGCTGCAGATAGACCACAAGCCAAGTTCAACACTCAAAAACGGAAGACCAGGACACAAAGGACATCTTCACTGCAAGCATAAAGGACAAGGCCGAGACACCAATCAACACTGGCGAAGAGGTCAGCGTCGAAGAGCACTGGAACAAATTGAAGACAGTGTGGAGTCAAACCTGCATGGAAATTATAGGCAGAAAGAAGAGACAGGACAAACAATGGCTCACTACGGACACTTGGAAACTAATAGAATAGAGAGGGATGGTGAAACAAATGATTCTCCAGTGCACCGATGAGCAACAAAAACAGGATTTGAATGCAAGCTACAATAACTGAACAAAAGAGTAAAGAAGAGTGCCAGAGAAGATAAAAGAAAGTACTATGAAACCATGGCAAGTGAAGCAGAACAAGCTGTAGTGCAGCCAAAGCAGATCTCGCAACACTCTACCAAACAACTAGGTACCTATCGGGCAAACGTTTGACACAAATTAAGCCAATAAAGGATGACAATGGAAAGTCACTCACCAAAGAAGTGGAGCAAAGGAAACACTGGGCTGAACACTTCAAAAGACTCCTAAACCGACCACCACCTACAACGCGCCCAACAATACCAACAACGGAGACAGAGCTACCAGTGAACACCAATCCCCCGACGAAATCAGAAGTCCTGAAGGCAATCAAGATGCTAAAAACTGGGGAAGTCGCAGGACTAGATGGAATCTCAGGAGAAGCATTGAAAATGGACCCACAGACAACAGCGGACTTGATGACGCCACTACTGGAGAAGATGTGGAAAGAAGGCAAAGTACTCGAGGATTGGAAGGAAGGATACTTATTCAAACTACCAAAGAAAGGAGACCTAAGTCAATGCAAGAACTGGCGCGGAATTATGCTCCTGTCCATCCCAAGCAAAATACTAAGCCGCATCATCCTGGAGAGAATCAAACACGCCGACTGGATGAAAACCTTCGACCGGAACAGGCTGGATTCAGGAGGAACAAGTCATGCATTGATGAGATCGCCACATTACGGATCATCATTGAACAAAGCTTGGAGTGGCAGTCACCTCTCTATCTCAACTTCATCGACTTTGAAAAGGCCTTTGACAGCGTCGATCGAGAGGTGATTTGGAAACTACTTCACTAATACGGGGTGCCACCGACAATTATACATCTCATCCAACAGCTATACGACAATGCTGCATGCCAAGTAATCCACAATGGGAAACTTACCGAACCCTTCGAAGTGAGGACAGGAGTAAGACAAGCTGGCTGCCTACTATCACCAATGATTTTCCTGATTGCAGTAGACTGGATAATGCGACAAACAGTGGGAAATGAGGAAACAGGCATAAAATGGACACACACAAAAAACTTGGAGGATCTGGACTTCGCCGATGATATATGTCTGATTTCCCACAAACTGGAAGATATGCAAGCGAAAAGCAACAAGCTAGCAGAAGAAGCATCAAAGATAGGACTTCAGGTGAACATAGATAAAACAGTGGTGATGATGATGATGATGAAAACAGAGGGGATGAAGATTCCTGGGCAACACCACCAACAGCAACAACAGACAACAATCAGCATAAATGGAAGGAACCTGAAAGAAACAACCTCTTTTACCTACCTACCTGGGAAGCATCGTTTCAACTACAGGCCAGCGGAACTGACGACGATATCAAAGCAAGAATCGGAAAAGCAAGACAAGCTTTCACTACTCTCAAGTCTGTGTGGAGGTCAACAACACTCAGCATCAAAATAAAAAACATCCGGATTTTCAACTCCAATGTGAAGTCAGTCAGTGCTACTATACGGATCAGAGACTTGGCCAGCGCGTCATAAAGAGCATCTCAACAAACTACAGACCTTCATTAACAGTTGTCTTCGCTCAATACCACTCAAGATCAGATGGCCGGCCAGAAAAGATCAGCAACAGGGATCTCTGGGAGCGAACCAACTCAGCAGGAACCGATTGTGAAACAAATAGGCAGGAAGAAATGGAGATGGATTGGCTGGCCATACTCTGAGGAAACAATCCATCAAGTGACATCACTAGACAAGCCATTGCTCGAGTGGAACCCGAAAGGGAAGCGGCGAGTTGGTCGTCAGTGCGAGGGTGACTTGGAGGAGGTGATGTGAAGAGGAGATGAAAACGTGTGGGCAGACTTGGAGCCAGGTGAAGACTCTAGCAGAGAACGGAACGCAATGGAGACGCACGGCTGAAGCCCTATGTTCCTCTAGGAATAAAAGGATAAAATAATAATAATAATTGATTCAGTCAGTCTAACCAATACTTGTATTCCTTATTATTGCATAACTTGTTGTCTACATTCCACGAACGCCAGACACGTAATTTTGTGCCATCCAGAGAAACCTCGGCTTCATTCGGGACTATTAATCAGTATCTGGAGTGCATGATATCACTAAATCTGATCACGACGAATACCACTCACATAGACTTCTGCGAGCTCGAAATATTCATGTTATGCAATAAAGTGATTTCAATGATAGCCAGATATACCCATTCGAGTTATTAAAAGAACAAAGGGGGAAATAATTTGTCGATACCAGTATTTTTCTCACTAAGTGATGCATTAATGCTGCACATCCATTCCTATATTCGCTCAGATTTACGCAACAGCCTATTATTCAACAACGGCGGGAAGCTTTATTATTAGACAAGTGATTCAGAAGTGATTTGTGCCGACTGATTACATCTCAATTCAACCGGCCTTAGAGCAAAGTGTAGAACCTGGTTATCTATGCAATTCACTTGGTTGCGACGTAACCCTATTTGTGTAGATATTGAGCGTTCACCTCTTTGTGGCGTGACAGTCACTAGGTATAACGTTGTCGTCGTTGCCAACGTTGTATCCTTTTCTCTGCAATTTATCATCGTCTCTGTATACTTATCGTGCAAATTCCTCCCCTCTAATCAACAAATTGAGTAAATCAATTGTTAGAAGATATGATCACTTTCCAAATCAGTTATTGTAGCTATATTCAAAACAGCAATTCAATTCACCACATAGTAAATTTTTCAAATTACTCTGTTCTTGAATTCAGTAATAATCGACCGCAAATTAACTATCCAGCTCAAACAACACAAGCACACCAAGATTTTGTCCTGTCCATTCGTTGTCTGAATTGGTTAGTTCCACTTTGATATCCTATAAACGTTTTCGTGGCCAGTGAATCTGTAGATATCTGTCTTCATTTTCGTAAACTAAGTCACAGGAATCTGAGCTAGGGGTCCATCTACTTGTTTTATCCTCGAACAATTTTAATTCCAATGAAAATCTTACATCCTAACAAACACTTTCAATTTCACAAAGTTATCAGTGTTGTTTCACAACAGATTGAAGATTACATACTTCGTGTTTATCAGGCAGAACGTTTCTTTTCTTCGGTAGCATTTTCGAAGCAAAGACAGAAGTATGGAGTTCAACAGAATGTCCATTCAAGATATGACATATCTGCAAAACACTATTCTTCGCAGCTAATTCCAACTGCAACTGGAAATAATTTGAGGATGAAGTGATGTAAAGGTGCCCGATTATGGAACTGAAAGTCTGTTAGTTCACTCAGAATAAGTCGGAACTGTAGACTTCGGAAACAGACAGTATTATGGAGGGAGCCCAATATGTCTAGCACCACAAGTAAGGCGAAAATAGTGTATACACATAGAGGTGGTTAGATGTGAGGTTCAGTTACTATAGAAGGCCACTTTCAACCTTGCTATAAAGAATTTTTCTGGAGACGTCTTCGTTGAACGAAAAGCCAATTCACACACTAAGCGGAAGCACTGAAAGCACTATCGATAATTGAATTTTGAATATAACTGTGATAAGTGAAATAACTGAAATTTGCTTCACCACTAAAGAGTTTGCTTTCCTTTAATAATACTTTTTCACAATGGAGTTTCGCTGGCCATCGTAATTCAAGTGACACAACAGTAAAGCTTTTGAATCCAAAACTGCTGAATGAAAAGTCAAAGTTAAGGAGAAATTATCCCTGCCTGCTTGAAAGTCACATCAATTCACTATAGTAACAGCTAATTCGAAATCAGGCAAAGTTTCAAAATGTCCGACTTCCAGTATCCAAAACTGACTGACATTACCGTAGACAATCTATTTAATACTCGTTTCTCACAATATGTAATAATCAAATGACAACTGGCACTTTTATGTATTTGGTATAAGACATTTCTTCATTGTGACACATCGATTAGAAAGTATCTGCATCTACTTTGCTAAAACATCTTTGCATGTTTGTTAGAATGATGGTTATAACATTTTCAAATCGATGAGTTCCTGTCAGTCAGTACTTATTTATCTGCCACAGTAAACTGGATGAAAGCTATTCGGATTTGTTGTATCACTTGACTGGAAGTAAATTTGTGCCACATGACATGATGGGTTGTGTCTTCGAGCATTTCTGGAAAGCTTACAGCTCATTTGAATTTTTATTTGTAAAGTTATCTATATTATAGTTCATTTGTTCTTCCTAACCTTGATTGACTACTTCTCTCTGAATATTTGTTCGTTTATTCCTGCTGTTTATCATGAGGCAATATTAAGTGTGTCACATTCTGTGGGGGTGGCTGAATTTCTCAGATCTCATTCTACTTCTAGTCAGTACATTCAATGCTCTCTTCAGTGTAGAGCATAAAGACTGATTCAAAAATAATTACTCAGTTCAGACAACGGGACAACACAAAGTTCGCTAATTCGTTCAGTAAATCTCAGTTGATTTAACCTATATTTGATCGATTCGATCTTTTCGAAAATGCTTAAAATACAGATTTTGTCAGTTGGCGAGCTATTCACATGCAGTCAGCACAAGGTATTATGTATTGAAGTGTTAAGTTTCTCAACGAATCAGATAACTAGTTATCAATCTTTCAAATCGTTACTATTAACACTTTTAATTCCTATAATTTACTTTCTTTCTCTGTAACAACTTCCATTTCATCTCTGTCATCAGTTTTGCCTAGTTCCAATACACGACCATATTTATCTGATCGGGTCTTAATTAAACACTTACTTGATTTAGGCTGTTATAGACCATCTCAATGTCTGTTTGTTGAGTTGTGACTGCATTCTCTTCAGGGAGTTTTGGAATCCATCGCAATAGGAAATAATTACAGGTTTCAAAACTTCTAGTATGAGGTCAGGTTGTGACTGTGCGTCACCTACCTGTGGAGTGAAGGTTTCCAACTCAACTTTAATCACTCTTATTGTTCTACATGATGTAGAGCATCACAATATATTGAGAGAAGCAATCATGATTCCCGAAATAATACAGATGTGCAACAAACACCTAACTGAATCAGTTGAGTATTTACATAGGGATACATTTTTCAAAGATCCTGAGAAACAAATCACTGGGAACCTCAAAATTTGTACTCTCAAATCAGTCCACACACACACATCTATTTCCATTCAATTTTGTACTTTTATCTAACAGTTATGATATCGTTCTTCTGAGTGAATAATTAATTCAACAAACCATTATACAAAAAAAACAATATTGCTATTTGAATGTTCAAAGTACCTCATTTCAACTTGAATTTACTTCAGTGTGAATAAGACACTTCGACTCGAACTTCACCTACACAGATAAAATAGTTTTGATGTTTACTGAGAAGACTACATTTTGTGTACTTTGAACAAAACAATATATACAGAATCAAACAGAATTAACTCACTCAAGTGTCTCAATAACAGGAGTGATAAGATGAAGTAAAAAAATAAACACACAAAATCACCATATTACGATTCAAAGGTCATCATCAGTTAGGCTATTTATAAAAGAATTAGATATGAAGACGTTTGTATAGTTTGACCATCACCTCATCACCCAGTGAAGAATGCTGAATACAGTGTTGTGTATCGTCTCCTTCATGAGCATCCTCACTGCTCATATACTCACCAACAAGGAGGTACAATTCGAGCCCCTATCAGATGAAATGATTGCGTATATCAATCAGCATGTGAGTTACACTTTCAATAAAATATTTCCTGTCTGCCATACTGCTTACCATACTACTCATGTGATACACACTCATTCATTCTCGCTATCGAATATCTAGGAATGTGATGAATTGATGGAATGTGTTCGATGCAGCAATGTCTAGTGACAAGCAGCGAAACACACCTCAACAATCAATCAATACTGTTCCCTCAGGTGAAGAATAAATTCTGTTAGACGGTTATCTGAAGTCAATTCGTGATTTCATTATTCCATGTAGAACGATAGTCTACTTTACTTGACCACTCGTATATGTCTCATGCAAGTGTCGGTTTTGTCTGCAATGCAGAAGCTAATCCATCCTCACTGAAATCGTTTGTAAACAAGAAATTTGTTGAAGTCAGCCTGTATATTTCGCACCACTACACGTTCAATTCGCCTCAGTATTCAAGTGCAGTGTTCCAATTTGTTATGGGATTTTGTATGAAACTTCGGTTGAACACTGGATGGCAAGTAGCTATTGTCACGCGTCTAGTCCTTTGTTTGGTGACGACTGAATTCTATCAGTAAAGTTTGCAATGTGGCTGACTTCACGCTGCACTTCGAATTGTTGTTGTTAGATGGTTGGAGGCAGTCAGCAGGAAGCGTTTCAACCAGATTCTTTGAACAACTGACTGAGAGAATTCAGTCGGCACCGAACAGAATACCAGACGCATGACACTAGCTACTCACCATCTAGTGTCCAATCGAAGTACCTAATACAATCCCGTAGGAAGTCAATCGTCAGTCCGAACAGCTCAGTGGAAACGTCTCTGACTGCAGCACTAGTTGACACAGGTTCGAATCTCAGACAGGATAGGAGTTGCCTCAAATTTGCAGATACGCCTTGAATACGAGTGCCAACAAGCCCGAAAACATTTGTTGAAGGCCACCTGCCGATTGCCTCAAACCATCTAATATTCTGTGTGACACTGTGATTATGAAGGCTTTTCTATCAGGTAGGCGTAAATGCAATTGGACACCTGTTCGACGATGATACGACTCAGAATCTAAAATCATCCCAACCAATAGAACAGTGAAAGAGTGAGAGGTGATTCGCTTCACTGTTTCGCATCATTTAGTTACAATGTTAATTTGTTTCAGCTATTTTGAGCACTGACTTCCCCTCCCTCTCCTTCATTTGTCAGCCTGATGCTGGTTGGACAGCTAGTCGAAGTGATCGATTCAAATCGGTGGAAGACGCACGAATTCTACTCGGTTCCATGCGTGAGGATGAAGAGTTAAGAAAGAAGAGACGACCAACAGTTGACCATCAAAATGTGAGCATGGAGATACCATCGAGCTTCGACTCACGAAAGAAGTGGCCTCAGTGTAAAAGTATATCGAATATTTATGACCAATCCCGATGTTTTGCTGCCTGGGTAAGATTGAGCAGTCTTGTAGCATATATAACCTGAATATTATCTAGAAATATGCTTGTGGCCGTAGCAATTATTTCATATGTTGTACACATATGCTAAGCTTTCCTTTGTTACAAATCAAAGTACCTGTTTCATTCCTTGTCTTGACACAAGTGATGTTCTCAAATGGTTTCAGTCCTTAAATTCTTCACAAAGCTTGTGTCTAGATGACATGTTGAATGATAATCTCAGAAAATATGGGGATATCACTGTTGTCCTGTTACTGATGTTTTCGGTGCATCATTTCCTAAACCTTTTCCTCCTTGTCATTCAGTAGGTCATTAAGATTGTACCATTAGTTAAATCATTCACTCAGTGATATGCTTAGCTCAACCACACAGCTACTACCTCATACATTTTGGAAAACGTGGGAAAATTGCTCTCACGTAATAGTAAACCTTCATTAAAGACTCTGAATGATCCAAAACAGTTGACTTACAAATACCGAGGAAGTGATTTGGAAGTTGTATCTGATTTTCATTGTAATTGCATTACCAGGTAGAACAAGAGTGCCATGTGCATCCACTGTAACTTCATAGACTATAAATCTGCTTTCGACCTCTTTGTCTAAGCAAGGTGTTTGTGACTCAGAATGAGAGCTGGATTGTGAAGTGAAAAGTGTGGAATATACGAATGAAAGTCTTTCACTTTATAGGTTACTAAAGCCAATGTCCCTGAAGCTTCTGCTCTTTCTACTTTGCTCTCCTCATTCTTCTTGAGTGACTCACCCCTATTCTAACGAAGCTCATTTAGTCAAGAATACCGATGAGCTGACTGTTTCCTTTGCCTTGTTACTCCCCACTGAGATTCTCCTAAAATGAATAGCACGAATATGAGAAAGTAGACAGTAGTCCTTGTCAAGTGGTAGCAAGCTGACTCCATCCAAATATCAGGCGAACCATATATCATTGAACCCTGAATGATCTGGTTCATCCTCACAACTTCAGTGATATGAAGGGTACTGAAGTAGAGGCTGAGTTGAGTGTTAGGGTATTTTGAAATACGCCTGTCTTGTGATATTTTGCTGGTTTCCTAATGCAGTTGATTTCCGGGGAAATATTTCATCTAACGTTCTGCATACATAGGTTGAGACACATTGATTTTACTTTCACAATTTGTTGTCTCTTTCACTTTGCTTATTTTTCGTGGGTTACTTTAGGAAGACTTTGTGAAGGACACTAGAAGCTGTTAGTAGGGTGTTTTGTTTGGTGCTATGCATTTGAACTCTAGCAAGCAAAGTTATTATTATCATTAATATTCTCATCACACTGATAACTATAACTATTTTCCCGGTACCTGAGGAGCAGTGGATGGACAACTGATATACATGCGGGAAATTCCTTTTATCATTTTTCAGGCATTCGCTGCAGTTGGAGCAATGAGTGATCGTATCTGCATTCAGTCGCAAGGGAAGAAATCTGTCGAATTAAGTGCACTCGATCTGATCAGCTGTTGTACAGAATGTGGTTTGGCCTGCCATATAGGAATTCCTCAAGTAGCGTGGGATTACTGGGTAAAAGAAGGCATTGTTACTGGCGGTTCACAAGAGAACCACACAGGCTGTCAACCATATCCATTCCCTAAATGTGAACATCATACTACAGGAAAGTATCCAGCATGTGGTGAAATAGTTTACTTGAATCCTAAATGTCAACAGAAGTGTCAAGATGGGTACAAAACACCTTATAAGGAAGACAAATACTATGGTAAGTAGAGCTGATTATGATTATGATGATGGTGATGATGAAATTCGTTGAGATTGCTTAGATTCTTCACTGAAAATGTACAGTTAAATTCTTCTTCTATTTACTATTCTTATGAGTATTTGCGAAACAGCATACTGATGTCATTAGCAAGTAGATTTTATGATAAAAATAATAATGTAGCTTCATTTCAGACAAAATATGAACACACTGTACAGAAATTTTCAGCGCATTTCGTCCCATACGTTTCCTCTTCAGACAGGATTTACATGTCAAGTAACCATCTGAAGTATATCCTGTTGAGCATTGCTGTTGCATATAAACAGAGAATCAGTTCTGTACACTTTTTCTTCATTTCCCTTCACAGATTGCTTGGAGTTTGACTGAGAGTTTCTGAAATGTGTTCGCGGGTTCATGTAGTGATTTTGTGATATAAATTTATGATTTAAACAATAAGAAATGCAGAAGAGTTCAAGCATTTTGATGGAAGGGAATTCTAGTAGAACAGTGATTGAAGAAGGCCGGCGTATGAGTTTACCCAACGGAACGTACTATTTAATAGTAATAATATTTAATATACTCGATGACTTATTTTATTTATTATTTTACCCCTTGAGGTTCCGAGTGGAATTTTCGTTAGTAGATGTTTTGTTTTAACAGGGTGTGATTTTCAGCCTGATGCTCAGTTTCTCCTATTCACTGGCCTTACCACCAGCTTTGCGAGGTAAAGGAGGGCGTCGGCCAGGGGTCGAATCCCGGACCAGGTGCGTCATTGGTGAGCGATCTGCCGTTGAACTACTGGGGTCATAATTCTAGGGATCAGTCCTATAGTGCATATCACCAGGACGTCAAACAAACTTGATAACTAAGCACTGATATTTATGATTTCCAAAACAAAATGTGAACTGATGCCTATTAAATTGAATTTCCTTATCAAGTAACGATGTGTCAGTAATCCACATAGAGGTGAGTATCGATTAGGAAAAGATGAATATGCAAAATAGTCAGGAAGTGTGTCATTTCTGCTTAACAGTGACTGTATTCTAATGACCAATCAGTCACATATGAGGAGAATATGAGTGAGAATTGTGGTGTGTGAGAATTAACTGATGACAACTGGAATATGTGTTGACCATTTTAATTTTATCACTATTTGCACAGTACCTAATCCACTCACGCATCATACATTACACAGAATAAGAGAAGTAACCATTTTTGCTTGTAGTACATTTGATATCATAAAGCATCAACTTGACAACACCAGTTAGTGATGAGCAAACGGATTCCACTTCACCTGGGTATTATCAGTTATCTCTGACTTATTCTTGGGAAGCGACCTCCATTATGTGCTTCTAAATTCAAAGACAATTTCAAATGGATAGCATATAATAAGAGAACATAGTGGGAGACTAAAAGCAACAACGGATTACCGGATATAGTAAAGAAAAATGTGAATAGGCATCCAGTCATTCAATTCATGGTGTCTGGAAATTCTTGATTTCACTGATTGGCACTATAGGGCCTTAGTCGTCATTATTGGTGTACTCATCTGAGGAGGATGAATTTATAATTACCGTTTCTAACAATGTTATACTGTTCAGAATATTTTCTGTACTGATTTGTGTGGTCATCACTATATCATTCTCATGTGCTTAGATAGTTTTGTAAATAATTATCATGTACTCAATGAAATCGGTGAAGAATTGAGGTAAACACTTGCTTCTGTCACGTTAATAGTGATACTTTACATACTCTCACTTTTATCTACCATTCATTCACTAGGTAAAGTGGCTTACGACGTGCTTAGTAACGAAGATTCAATCAAAAAGGAAATAATGATGCATGGACCAGTGGAGGCATCTTTCAAAGTATATTCAGATTTCCTTAACTACAAATCTGGAATCTACAAATATATGAATGGAACATTACTCGGTGGACAAGTTGTTAGAATCATAGGATGGGGTGTAGAGAAGGAAACCCCTTACTGGTTGATTGCAAACTCGTGGAATGAAGATTGGGGAGAGAAAGGATACTTTAGAATAGTACGTGGAAAAAATGAATGTGGAATTGAGTCATTGGTTACAGCTGGATTACCTCGTGATTGATTTATTTCACTCCTGTTGAATTGAGTACTTGTAACTACTCATTCTAAATAAAGTAAATTCATAAATAATATTCTCATGATAAGTCTTTGGGAGTGGGGAAGGATGCCTTGGAAACGTTCACTGAATATCCCTCATTTACGAACAGCTATTCCTGCCTGAACTCACCTCTAGTGAATGTGACTAATCTGCAATAACACATATTAACGAGTTCGAGGATATTTACATTTTAACGTGAAATATAAACTTCAGGGACGATTGACGACAGAATAAATACTCACTCACACCTAATCCATCGAAATTTGTCGAATCGGAATTGTAAATATCGTGCAAAACAGGTGTTGATTTAAGGTAGATAATTACATGACTAAGCAGTTTCAGAAATTAGTGTGATCGTGGGTAGTTGTCACGTTGACAGGTTGTCACTCAATGTTGAATTTCACCAAGAAGTTCATCAAAAACATGAATAGAGATAAAAATTTCAGAACAACGCATGTTAGCGAACAATGTTGTCTACAAGCAATTCTCATCCGACTCCACTCGAATGCACACAACTTTACAAATTAATCATAGTGATTCGTCAGTAGGATGAGAAGATTGTGCATATAAACTGTGCAGCTGCTATTCATCATGATGACAGTAGTTCTGTTAATAAGAAAGATGTAAAAGTGAAGTTGTTTGTGGTAGCAGAGTTATTTGGATAGTCTAATTAGAAGATGGAGTTTACCTGAAAAATGTGTGATGTGTTTGCACAACACATTTTGAACAATCTGGTCACATTCACTTGTCAAATCAATTCATCTGAGAAATGAAAGTCGAATTGAGATAGGCAAAATGACAGCGGACTTGATAATACATCTAGATAAAGATTAGAAAAGTAGGTTAAGAGTGAACACAGTTAGTGTTTCCTTTACATTTAATGGACACGCTACCAAGGAATTCCATGGACTGTCCTGTGTCCCTTTTCTATACACACATCTCGTGAGTGAATCCCACCTAGCAAGACAGCCATAGTCTGCTGTCCTGCTCTTCTCCGCAAGTAATAGTGAGAGGAGTGTGGACTTTATAAAATCTCACCAATAATTCATTTATGTTGACAGTCCCAAACGACGACTAAACTAGATAACTTTGCCACACCTATGTGTATCTGTCAGTTTATTTGACACCTCGGTGACAGTTATGTTAGGCGTGCCACTAGACAGATCAGCCGACGTGTCGCCAAACACTTTCCATTGTGGTCTGGTAAAGGATAGATAAAATCCGTTTGCAGCTCTCTGCTTAATCACATTTAGTCTCCGTGATAGTGGCCGTCGACTCCATACTCATCTACTCCAGATAGCTGGGGCGAACGATATTCGTAGTACTCAACTTAAACTATGCATTCGGAAGAAGTCCGTGTAGCCTTCATCCCCAGTGTGGCCACTGAGGACCTACCCAACTGACTATACAACCACCACTGAAGAGACAATACCAGATGTCTCTTGAGACTTCTGAGCTCTCAGCTGTAGAAGTTTGTCAGTTGTCCGTTCCATGTGGGCCTCCAAGATGTTGATCTGGTCGGTAACTTACCAGTCAGTCAATCCAGCATCCGCTCACCACCTCAACAGTAATTTGGTGTTTGGATGACCAAGCCTGAAATCTGTAGGATATTATTTCAACTACATTCATGATCACAAGGGATAAATCATCATCAACAAAGCTTTTGTTTAGAGAAATTTGTCGACAGTTGATTTCAATGGATCACTTTACAAACTTGCCACGTAGATATATGCAAGTAACCGATCAAAATGTGATCCCATGTGTACGCCATCTATCTTTCTGTAATATAGACTAATCAGTGTGAATCGGACATTGAAACTGCGTTGAAGGAGAAGTTCTATTAATTGGGAAGTTGGTATTCCGACATTCCAGCCGTTGTCTTGTCTTCCATAGGATGCAAATAGTTCACGTTATTTGGACATTTGTAAATTGTGTTTCTACTTCATATGATTTATATACGATGAAGAAAAATTCTGAGTCAGATGGATAATATTGGCGTATCGTTCCTTTGAATTCAACTAACCGTATTATCTCATCATCTTTCCATACGACTTCCTACACACCAAGTTTTCATGTTTCAATCATAAGAATTTTACTTACTATGTTTTATGACGTTTGCTTATACAATCATCTTGGAAGAAATTCGAAATGACAAATAAACATTAAACTTTCTATCAAATAATAGGCAAACAGCTTGACTTACGCCTAAAAATCGTATCAGCTTTGGTACTATATTACATGTAGGAATAATGGGCACAAGTCACAAGCATCAAATTTTATAGTGTCTAGGCTACATCTCATGAAGACCACTCTCACGGTGAGTTAAAATAATGACGTCAAAGCTGTGTCGACAATAATCGGAAATGAATGATACTGACTGCTCATTGACTACACAGTAAGGCCGATGTAAACTTGTGCTATTTATCAGTAGTTCCAATCGGCTGTCTTTTAAAATTATCTGCTGATGGTTGTGAGTTGGTGACAAGCTCATCTCGAAATACCTTCCACACCCTTTGGCACTGATCAGTCAAAATCACCTCACATCTTCCACCAATTACAAATTGTATGTCACATTGCAAATGGAAACCAATTGCTGGATAGATCCACTTCACGGCCGACCCTGTTTGTAATTGGGTCGTCCAATCGTATCAATGGGATTCTAAAGTGTTACAAGTTCAAATTTCCGAAGGAGGTTGACTGGGATCAAACTGAAATCAGACAGTTTCTTCTCTTCGATCAACTTTCCAATGTCGACAACCAAATGTATTCGAAAGATTTCGCTACTCAGTCGTTCTGAATATTCGTGGATAGGATTGTCAACATATGTTTAGTCGTAATCTCCCGTGCTCTTTTATTAAAAAAAACACACTATGCATGACCAAATGAATATCAGCGAGGAGTTATGTGAAGAGAATTCGAAGTGTAAGTATTCGTCACAATATCACAGTCATTTGTACAAGCATATTTTATGCAATACTAATTCGGTGCACACTTTGAACGAACTGAAACTATATGACCAGTTACATAGTTGATAATCTCATCAGAAAATAACCCTCTGTCAAGATGAAGTAATTCGATGTAGTGACGGTAAACTGCAGACGAGATTGGAGTTAGAATGATTTGAAATTGAGTCGAGAGTCTTGTGTTAGACGAGAAGATTGTCTCAGGTTAGACGACAGATTGATACCAGCTGAAGACAACTGTTTCATCCTACTTTGCCACTCACCAGCACTACGCACTCACTATTGAGCATCAGAATAATTTTCAGGAATTAGTTTGCAGGGATTCTGATGGACGTTAGTGACTGGCTACAGGACGACGTTTCTCGTGGTTCTAGTGAGAAGTTGTGACCAGTGGGGCCATCGAGTCAGGAGTTCATGCTGATGACATTGGCTGGTGCCAGTCGCGATAAAATCACGAACTGGTAGAAGTTAGAAGTCATGGGCTGGCCATTGAATCGAGTCACAGTGGCTGCATGATATACGAGCTTACCTTGTCAGCGGAAGGTCCTGGGTTCGAACCCCCTGAGATGGGTGCGTACTGCCGAAGGGTTCCAAAATAGGGTGATAACAGTTGTCCAGTACTCCCTGTGGCTGGTTTTCAGTCCTTCTCTAACTGATATCATTCCATGTTCTGACCTAAAACTAAGAAGCCCTACAAACTGATTCTTGCAAATGAAGTTGTTTGTCGCATTGTTAACGGTTTTACAACACTCACCTCCTCCTAGCTACAACGAGATTTTAGAGTGTTTTCTCAAACAGACTTCATATTTTATTGCTAGAATGTTTGAGTTAGACACTTTCAAAGAATACTCATTTGTCTGGTGCACTGAGCCGATTAAAATATACATAGTATTTACTGCGTCATTAAATTGGAAGCGAATTCCTGCTTCACGAAATCATGAATTATGATTTCGAGTTTGTGTGGAAGATTTGCAATTATTCTTAATTAATAATATAGAGAAGAAAGCCAGAATAATTCTGTGTCTTATCTAATATCGCTTCTTCAGCTATTTCATGCTCTCCTCGTTAAACATTCCATTCTGACACAATTTATCTCAACACCCAATTCCTTGTCTATGTTAATCAGCTTCAATATACCATCATTATATTTTGATTGACAATGAGTGCTCCTTACGAAAGCTCTGCCTTAATTATGCAGCCTGTGAGGTGATAACTTACCATGCTGTCCCATGTTTCTCTTGTGTTCAACCTTAAACTACTCACTACTGATGAGTAGCATGCGTATATATTGTGCTTGTTATGTGATTAATAAGCAACCGTTATTATTGAAGTTCATCAAAGTGTTTCTCATTTAATATATGACAATATCCGATTTTATCCTCAGTGATCAGCCTCCTACGGTTACATCGCATCCGCTACACATGTTTCTTTTACGTTCCACACTCCACTGAACCCTGTTCATTCTAACTACATTTTCTTTGTTTTGATCGCTCACGCTTTCCTTATTTCTCACCATGGATTATTTTCGACATATCTGTGTGGTTATTTGAACTCTCCATGAGAGTGGTATTCACGGATTTTCAGCCTAGACAAGTTAAAATTTGAGGCTTGTAATTTGTGTTCTCCCTTCTTATCAGCAGCAAAGTACCATAGCTCAGACAAATCATGTGTTCTGGATTTTACGCGTATCTCAACAGTTTTGCGCTGTTTGATAGATAGTTTAGTGTCTGATTATCGTTGGAAATTTCTTTTCATACAGCCGAAAATTGCATAAGGTTGAGAAACGGCCAGTATGAGGTTCCACTGGCATAAAGACAAGTTAGACTGAAGTTTATGCTTACGACTAAATGGACATAAGAAATTGACGGCAACGAAACAGTTACGTCCCCAACTAGATCGTGACACTGAGTCCTTATTTAAGGAAGAAATAGCGAAACTAGTTTCTGAGGTCGACAGCAGGACTTCCTCTGATGTAGCCTGGCACAACATACAGTTAGCTGTGGACACAGCCGTGAAAGCTGTCAATAAGCTAAATTCTAAAGTTAATAAAAACCACTGGATCTCTACCGCCTCATCCGAACTGATTGACGCAAGATGACTGATTCCACCGAGCTCCGATTATGATGAGGAGCGAAAGGTACTTAAACGAAGACTAACAAAAAGTCTTCGCAAGGACCGTGAACAGCGACAAAGCGAAAGAGATGGAAAAGGCATCGGCGATTTGCAACACCAGACAACTATTCAGGCTTATCAGGGAAACAGGTGGCAAAGGGCAAATGATAAGCGAAACAATCTCGGAGAAAAATGGCACCATAATGAGCTCCCAGGATAGACGTCTGGAGCGCTGGAAAGACCACTATGAGGAGCAGTTTAATTAGCCCACAGGCACACATAACCTGCCGAACATCCAGCACCTCCCTGAATGGGATATAGACACAGGTCCTCCGTCCTTAACTGAGGTTACTAAAGCTGTCACTAATCTGAAGCAAGGCAAAGCAGCGGGACCTGATGGAATGACTCCAGATGTATTTAAGTATGGTGGAGACAGTTTACTGTCTGCATTAACTGAGGTTCTAGGCAGCGTCTGGGAATCAGAGGAAGTCCCATCGGGTTGGTGTAAGTCACTGATCATCCCGATATACAAGAAAGGAGACAAGTCTTCTTGTAATAATCACAGAGGGATTAGCTTGACTAATATAGTATCTAAAATCCTAGGCTCAATAATACTACGTAGACTAAGTGGTGCTCGGGAGGCACAAACACGAGAAAACCAGGCAGGTTGTAGGCCAGGAAGAGGGTGTATTGATCATATCTTCACCCTTCAACAGATTCTAGAACATAGGCATTCCTACCGGCGCTCGACAATCACTATATTTCTTGACCTAAAGGCAGCATTCGATTCTGTCGACCGAGAGGTTCTCTGGCGATGTTTAGCTGTAAAGGGAATGCCGAGAAAATACATTGCACTGATTAAGGCACTCTACTCGTACTCATGCAGCCAAGTGAGGGCTTATGGCGAGTTGTCATCTGAAGTGGTGACGACTAGTGGCGTCCGACAAGGATGCCCATTATCCCCATTCCTATTCAACTTCATCATAGACGTACTAATGGTCTTAACTCTAACTCACTTCAGCGACTCAGGGATTGACTTGCTACCAGGGAATAATCTCGTTGACTTAGAATATGCGGACGATATAGTCCTTCTAGGCGAGGACGCTGATAAAATGCAGAGTCTACTGAACACCTTGAGCAACAATCTTCGTTTGTTTGGCATGCGATTCGCCCCTGTAAAATGTAAGATGATGCTGCAGGATTGGACTTCACCGACCCCTAGATTAGAAATAGGAAGTGAAGTGATAGAGCACGTTGACCGCTTCACTTACTTGGGAAGTACCATCAGCCCCAACGGGTTGATCTCCGACGAAATCTCAGCACAAATACAGAGGGCTAGGTTGGCATATGCCAGTTTACGCCGTCTCTGGCGTAGATGTGATATCCGACTATCGACCAAAGGGCGTGTGTACTGCTCATTAGTTCGTTCCGTCCTCCTTTATGGCTATGAGACCTGCCATTGAGAGCAGAAGACATGAAAAGATTAGCTGTCTTCGATCATAGGTGTCTGCGTTCTATCTCCCGCATGAAGTGGTGTGATAAGGTGAGCAATATTGAGGTTAGGCGTCGAGTGCTAGGTAAGGTGGGGAAATCAATAGACGAGGCTGTGAAATTACATCGACTGAGATGGTTAGGACATGTGCTACGTATGCCTAATCATCGCCTTCCTCGACAACGAGCAATGTTAGCTGATATAGGGCTAGGCTGGAAAAGAGCTAGCGGTGGTCAAACGAAAACATGGCACCAGTCAATGAAATCTACAACAGTTAGTCTAAGACACGTAGGAAGGTGTAGACTTCCTGACTGGTTGGGCTCCTCGGGACGGTAACAACCAATGGTTGGAAACAATTGGTGACATGGCTCAAAATCGTTCTCAGTGGCTGTCGCAGATGCATCCACTCCTTGTGACTTATGATTTCCAATTAAACTGTTTTGTTCTTCGTTATTACTATTCCTTTGGCTCACACCTCTGTTTACTGACTATATTATGCATTTCTTCCACTTTCTTCTCTTGCTTTGTGTGCTACAAGGAGGGAGTGTGGCGACTTGAACTCCCGCACATATGTGCAAAGTTCGACCGACCTACCGACCGAGACTGAAGTCTCCAGAGATGACTGAGGAGAGATCGGAACTTATTGAAGTGCTATAGTCAATTGCTAGCAACACGTAAATTTAAAATTTCATACAGGTCAAGTTTCCAGAGCATCCTGTTGACGAGCACATACTGACCCCACGTCATCCAGTTAGTAATCCACGCATACTTGGTGAACATAGAGTTGTTTCCGTGTGTGCTTGCTAATGCTGTTTGTTGTCCCCAAGTTATTGCCTACATTCAGGACTAGATGACATGTGTGATTCGTCCGGAGTTCTACTGTGAATCAGGGATTACGAGGTTCGCTTATCAGTTACAAGTGAAAAGAAGTAACTTTGGGTTCGCCTACCAGACTAAGATAGAAAATCCTTTAGCTTGTTGTGGTAATCTGAAAGTGATCTATATTTGTCATCCAGGCTGTGTAAATTGAATGTAAACCCATCCCTTCAGTGACACATCATCTCAGTAGTAACTCTACGGGAAGTCGTAATTGACATCACCATGTGAGAGAATCGTAGTTGTTTACCTTGAACTAACAAATTTAGTGAACTCCAATTATCCGACAATTATTAAGGATTGATTACGGGCTGACACCAGTTAGACGACCATCGGAAATTATAGGCGTACTGGACAGCTGTTTCGTCCTAACCACTAGGACTCGAACTTGGCACCTCCCGGTCACAAGGCGACCTTGCAGACCACTAAGTTACTGAATGTCAATTTCCGCCAATTCGTGGTATATATTTTGAGCTCGTGATCAATCCTGCGATCAATCAAATCCCTGCAAACCAACAATTGACAATTATTGAGGACTTCGGAGCACACAAAAATACTGGCGTACTGTACTCAGAAAATGCGTGAATTACAGCTTCAATTCATCATTACTAGGTGTTCAGATTCTACACCTATTTTCATGTATGACTTGCTTCTGTACCTGTCTGATTATGGACACACAATAAAAATTAGAAGAAAACGTCATTTACACCATACAATGTATCAATTAAGGAGAAAATATGTGTTAAGTTTTTCCAACGGTATGCAAGTCCTTTCGCATCTACCACCTTGTACTAAAATTTTGCACAGTTACATATACCGAAAATCCCACTTAGGAAAACTTTACAATATTAGGTTGAAAGAACACTTTTCAGAATTTGAATAAAGCAGGCAGAACAGTTTATGCAGAATCAAATGGTACAATCATAGCTTATTTCGTTGGCTACTCATCATCAGTTGAGTATAGTCTAAGGATATTGTTAAGTTTATGAATGGCAAAATTTTAACATACTTGCAAATTTTACATCAAATTACATCAGTTGACAGGAAATACCAAACTTTATAAAGACTGCTGACAAAATTACACATATGCTTTCCACTCAGACAGTTCAAGTTCAAACAGAAATCAGTGTATGCATGCAATAGTAAAGCAGTTACACGATAAAGACGAGAGATGCGTAATAGATGATGAGTAGCTAATACATTGAGTAACAATGTACTCAGCTCAACTCAGATCATAGAAACAAGAGACATGCGAAATCACATAATATTGAAGGAGGATGAGGTTACAGGCAAACACTAAGTAATCAAATGAAAGAGATTAAAGATATGCAGTGATCAAGGCAAGCAAGGACTGATAACCGCTTCTTTCTGAATGCATATATCGGGTTCCAGGCGTGTGATAGAGAGAGCTTCGGCAAACGTGAGTGGAATTGAGCTACTTTTGTCTTTTGATAGTTTTAAGGGATTTTGCGAATCCCACCTCGTACGCCGTATCAACGAGATGTCTGTCAGTGGCGCTACTGCAAGCACTTGTCCCCCTGACAGGTAGATTTCGTGGTACATTTTCTCCAATGTAACACAATTGAGGTTTGTATTTTTGCGAATATCATGTTTATTTTAGATAAATCCTGTGATTTTGGATTTCACGCGTCACTCAACGTGTGGTTTTTATAATTCTTCGATTATCGTCTTGATTTTCTTTTTGAAGAAAATCACATCTAAGATGCCTTCCCAATTACAGATCTTACAACATGTGATCAACATATCATCCACGTATCTTTTGCAATGGTCCAGTATTTTGATGGCCGGTGTCAGAGTATTGATCAACACACTAGGTAGAAAATATCTTCTGGTAAAGGACCAAATGGCAAACCTTTAGTGAAGTCATCACTCTGTCTATGAATTATCTTCTTGAAAAGAAATCGAATATTCAGTGTACAATGAAGTATGAGCTGTTTCAAATCTAATGTGGGCATTAATTACTATGTTCACATTGTGTAATTCAATTTAATTACACATAAAGCATTTTGTTTCATTTAGTGGAATACTAGTCACATGTATGTGACGCAAGATGAAGTTCGCCTGAGAAAACCAACGAGTTCATTTAGCCTTCAGTTATCATACTTGTAACAGTAATAAAATTAGTTTGTATCCTAACAAAAAGCGCTACTGTAAAACATATCAGAATAATAACAATTATAATGATCTGCTTTATTCCAAAAGCCAGCACTTTACAATACAGCATTTGTCACATTATTGAATCTAATTTCCTCAAAATTTGAACAAGGATCAACCACAGGAAATTTTCCATATTTCCAGTAGGAATAATGTCAAAAATATGCAAAGTATAATGTGGGAACAATAACTATAATAATAGTAATGATCGTAATAATATTAATAATAAATACAGTAGTTTTGCTTCAAGCAATACTTTCGACACGGTATGGAAATTTTAGCATGTTATAAACTATTGAATCTAATGTTAACTTGATAAAGCACGGTGAAGGGAAAACGAAACAATAACAATTACTACGGAGCATAAATGGTGTTTACAATTATGATAAAATAAACAAAAATAAAATGAGACCATTATAAATATAAGAAGAAGAATAATAGTAAAACGTGTTGGTATAAAAATGGAGACAATTGTTTGTTTACTATTGGAAAGAAGGTCTGTTAGTTAGTTGGTTCGTCTCTAACACTATTCTCATCACATAAAATACGTGCCGCCATTTATGCTGTAGTGAAATTTTTATACATAAATGTGAACACGCGGAAATTCTTTCTAAATTACTTGTTGTTCTACCTGAGAAGATGCAAGGTGAAAACTGAGGGTGCTGTGGTGGACGCTCACAGTTTGATAAATTCCCTTTAGCAAATTGGTTGCATGAAATCAAGTGCTTATCAAAGACGATGTAGACGATATGGCTCAATGGGGTACCATTTGCCCTATTGACAGTCTTCAGAGTTCTACGAAGTATGACGTCGTTGTGTTTTAAGCAATCCAGAGAAGAATAATGGTGAACAGTGAAGAAGAATAGGTAAGATGCACAAGAGAGAGGGATGGTGAAACAAATGATTCTCCAGTGCACCGATGAGCAACAAAAACAGGATTTGAATGCAATCTACAATAACTGAACAAAAGAGTGGAGAAGAGTGCCAGAGGACACAAAAGAAAGTACTATGAAACCATGACAAGTGAGGCAGAACAAGCTGCAGGTAAAAGAGACCTCACAACACTCGACCAAACAACTAGGTACCTATCGGGCAAACGTTTGACACAAATCAAGCCGGTGAAGGATGACAATGGAAAGTCACTCAACAAAGAAGTGGAGCAAAGGAAACACTGGACTGAACACTTCAAAAGACTCCTAAATCGACCACCACCTACAACGCGCCCAACAATACCAACAACGGAGACAGAGCTACCAGTGAACACCAACCCCCCGACGAAATCAGAAGTCCTGAAGGCAATCAAGATGCAAAAGCTGGAAAAGCAGCAGAACCAGCTGGAATCCCAGCAGAAGCATTGAAAACGGACCCAGAGACAACAGCGGATTTGATGACGCCACTACTGGAGAAGGTGTGGAAAGAAGGCAAAGTACCCGAGGATTGGACGAAAGGATACTTATTCAAACTACCAAAGAAAGGAGACCTAAGTCAATGCAAGAACTGGCGCGGAATTATGCTCCTGTCCATCCCAAGCAAAATACTAAGCCGCATCATCCTGGAGAGAATCAAACACGCCGACTGGATGAAAATCTTCGACCGGAACAGGCTGGATTCAGGAGGAACAAGTCATACATTGACCAGATCGCCACATTACGCATCATCATTGAACAAAGCTTGGAGTGGCAGTCACCTCTCTATCTCAACTTCATCGACTTTGAAAAGGCCTTTGACAGCGTCGATCGAGAGGTGATTTGGCAACTACTTCACTAATACAGGGTGCCACCGACAATTATACATCTCATCTAACAGTTGTACGACAATGCTGCATACCAAGTAATCCACAATGGGAAACTTACGGAACCCTTCAAAGTGAGGACAGGAGTAAGACAAGCTGGCTGCCTACTATCGCCAATGATTTTCTTGATTGCAGTAGATTGGATAATGCAACAAACAGCAGGCAATGAGGAAACAGGCATAAAATGGACTTTAACGAAAAACTTGGAGGATCTGAACTTCGCCGATGATATATGTCTGATTACCCACAAACTGGAAGATATGCAAGCGAAAAGCAACAAGTTAGCAGAACAAGCATCAAAGATAGGCCTTCAGGTGAACATAGATAAAACAGAGGTGATGAAGATTCCTGGGCAACACCACCAACAGCAACAACAACAACAGACAACAATCAGCATAAATGGGAGGAACCTGAAAGAAACAACCTCCTCTACCACCTACCTGGGAAGCACCGTTTCAACTACAAGCGGAACTGACGACGATATCAAAGCAAGAATCGGAAAAGCAAGACAAGCTTTCACTACTCTCAAGTCTGTGTGGAGGTCAACAGCACTCACCATCAAAAATAAGATCCGGATTTTCAACTCCAATGTGAAGTCAGTCAGTGCTACTCACCATACGGATCAGAGACTTGGCCAGCGCGTCATAAAGAGCATCTCAACAAACTACAGACCTTCATTAACAGTTGTCTTCGCTCAATACCACTCAAGATCAGATGGCCAGCTGGCCAGAAAAGATCAGCAACAGGGATCTCTGGCAATGAGCGAACCAACCCAGCAGGAACCGATTGTGAAACAAATAGGCAGGAAGAAATGGAGATGGATTGGCTGGCCATACTCTGAGGAAACAATCCATCAAGTGACATCACTAGACAAGCCATTGCTCGAGTGGAACCCGAAAGGGAAGCGGCGAGTTGGTCGTCAGTGCGAAGGTGGGGTGACTTGAGGAGGAGGTGATGTGAAGAGGAGATGAAAACGTGTCGGCAGACTTGGAGCCAGGTGAAGACTCTAGCAGAGAACTGAACGCAATGGAGACGCACGGCTGAAGCCCTCTGTTCCTCTAGGAATTAAAGGATAAAATAATAATAATAATTGATTCAGTCAGTCTATCCAATACTTGTATTCCTTATTATTGCATAACTTGTTGTCTACATTCCACGAACGCCAGACACGTAATTTTGTGCCATCCAGAGAAACCTCGGCTTCATTCGGGACTATTAATCAGTATCTGGAGTGCATGATATCACTAAATTTGATCACGACGAATACCACTCACATAGACTTCTGCGAGCTCGAAATATTCATGTTATGCAATAAAGTGATTTCAATGATAGCCAAATATACCCATTCGAGTTATTAAAACACAAAGGGGGAAATAATTTGTCGATACCAGTATTTTTCTCACTAAGTGATGCATTAATGCTGCACATCCATTCCTATATTCGCTCTGATTTACGCAACAGCCTATTATTCAACAACGGCGGGAAGCTTTATTATTAGACAAGTGATTCAGAAGTGATTTGTGCCGACTGATTACATCTCAATTCAACCGGCCTTAGAGCAAAGTGTAGAACCTGGTTATCTATGCAATTCACTTGGTTGCGACGTAACTCTATTTTTGTAGATATTGAGCGTTCACCTCTTTGTGGCGTGACGGTCACTACATTGTCGCCGTTGTCACCGGTAATCACCGGTGAGTCGCCAGTCGTTGCTATCCTTTTTCAGGACCATATGCAGTGTGAATGCCCATGGGCTTTTCCAGAGCCTACGTTCCTGAAATCTTTGCACACGTTTCTAGGTATGGTAAGTTACTACCATCGATTTCTTCCTCAGTGTGTGCATATTTTAATTGCACTCACAGACCTACTCAAAGGTACGTGCAAGACATTAAGCATAATACCGAAGGCTCTGGAAGCGTTCAATAAAATTAAGACAGCGATCGCACTAACATGTCTTATTGGTTGAAGACCTCATTCTGATACAAGACAATTGCACTCTGAAAGATTGATCTGGGACATGAAAGGTCTTTGAAGCAAATCAACTGATTTCCTCAGAATTACCCTATTTGAGTTATAAATTACTTGTCAACACGCACTGTCAATAAATGATAATGCTTGTTTAGTGAACACAACATTTTGTTTGGTATTTTCAAAGGTTTATCACTGTGAAAATATCAGTTACTTAATACAACTTTCAGCGAATTCAATCAGTAGGTGTTGAAACATCTGCTGGCAGTGCTTTCTTTTCAGTTTTCATCCAGCCAGGGAAATCAATATCACCCTCTTCATCGTTTTTCAAATGGTCAACTGGATGCACTAATCCGGTTGTATCATTTCGAGAAGTGTCTGAGTTTTCGATGTAGTACTTACCGCTAAGGTGTAGAAGTTCATATCGGTTGTGAAGAAGGTGAAATATTGATGGTAAAAGACGAAAAGTATGACTTAGTGTATTTTAATCAAGAGGATCAGTGATAAATGTACTTGTCACAAGATCCAGTGATTCTGACCTGAATGATACAAGTATTTGGGAATGTACACTACCAAATGGCTTCAAACTAGAACAGTACATCTATCGGTAAGTATTATTTTCCAGTCGTTCTGTGATATCAACTCCAAGTGCAGCGCTTGATGAAGTAAGGTCGAATTTCTCTGTGGGGGGAGGGTGTGGAGATAAATGATGTCTGAAGTTTACAGATTTTCCATGAAGACAAGTACCAATTAGCGTGAAGTTTATCTACGCAAGTTTATATCACTTGTCTCTATATGTATTCTAAATGCATTACAGAGTGCAGTCTTCTAGAGTAATTTACACATTTTAAAGTTGGCGGATAGAATTCAGTCATAAGTAAAGATTAGACATTATAATACAGTTTACTTCCTAATGACCAGTCAGCATATACACAAATTTGTCAATGACAGAAACAGAATCAAATATTAGAAGTTGATTGGTGGATGGTGACTAGCAGTGGAATCTAGGATGATCATTTCATCCCACTTGGGACCCGTCAGCTGGATGTACCTGCATTCCTCAGTGAGTGATGTTATTCCCAACAGTAAGGCTCAAATCCAGTGCCCATAGTTTCAAACGACAAGGCTTTATTCAGTAGACCAGCTGGGCCACGACAGCTGCCTCTTTTGCAACGCACCATATTAATTATTTTATTTTATTTGAGATTTCTCGTCGATTGACTGGACTGAAGTGCTCGGTCTCAGTTTGACATGTCGACTTCTTGTGCAGATGCTTCGATGATGTCTGGTCATTTAATTAGAAGTTGGTGGCCCAAGTGGTCTAGTGGATAACGCTTAGGCGTTTGAAAATGTGGGCACTGGATTCGAGCCTTAGAGGTGGGAACATCATCACTCACTGAGGAATGCAGGTACATCCAGATGACGAGTCCCAGGTGGGATGAAATGGGCATCCTAGATTCCACTGCTAGCGACCATCCAACAACTGACTTTAAGTTACATGACCAGGCGTCGTTGAAGCATCTGCACAAGAAGCCGACATGGCAACCTGAGACCGAGCACTTCGGTCCAATCAATCGATGGGGAAATCTAAAATTTAATTAAAGAATCAAATACTCTTATTTCTAATTAGAATGAATGAATGAATATTCTCTGTAATAATTCCCATCTGTCAGCTTTTACAAGTCAATAATTTACACAATAATCCCCTTGCGCATACTGATTTTGTTTCAAATAGA
Source organism: Trichobilharzia szidati (assembly GCA_944472155.2). Taxonomy (NCBI): domain Eukaryota; kingdom Metazoa; phylum Platyhelminthes; class Trematoda; order Strigeidida; family Schistosomatidae; genus Trichobilharzia; species Trichobilharzia szidati. Next base: position 22,109,339 of record OX235271.1, read on the forward strand.
ATTCTTCTCCAAACACAATGACAATCACCTTCATCCTGAATATTTCTTATGCTTGGACAATTAGGCCATTTCACTCTGGCATCGAAATTCTCAGGTAGGTCAATGTGAATATTTCGATAGGATACAATTTTAAATTCAGTATTGTATACATTCGGCCGTCTTCTTCTTATTTCACTAAGCTGTTGTCCAATATTCTTCACAATACATCGTCTATTCTTTACAACTGGCTGTCAACAAGCAGATTGTATATTATTGAAATTGGAAGGAAAACAGACAAGCGTTGTTATTATGATATGGCTGATTAATTTCACTAATTTCATAACTTATTACTATCTACCAATGATCACACCTACACGATTTCATCTTATTCACAGTGTGTTGAAAGCTGTCTGCTAGCCAAAACTGATAGACAGCAAATATTGGCCATGAGAAAAGAACAAGAACAAAAACTAACTCAACAACCAATCACAGTAGAATTTGCGTGGGCGGGTATGATTCGCAGATATATAGTCTGACCTTCAAAGAAATGGCCACAAAGAGGTGACAGAATAACCTTCAGCAGGAAAACAACCAATCAGAAGACATTGTTTCTCTACTAATAATAACGAATAATAATGTACATAGAAATATAAAAATATCTCTTGATTTCCTCAATACACGATCTGTTGCCTGGTCATTGTCTTCTGTCGTTGCAATAGGAGACGTTGGCTAGATTTTTGAAAACAGGTTTCTTTAGAAGCAATCCAATGTTCATAAGAGTGATAAATTTATATGCTGATGCTGTTAGATGGATTCCAATAGATCAGTATGCTTTCTCCTCAATATTTCATACTGTATTACATCAAAAAATGTTGAGGAATTTCAGACTGTTGTATCATAAATCAAGTGGCTTTTGAGAAGTAATGATGATTGAGGAAGAGTAATTAGGTTTCCTATGTATTTATTAGTATATCGGTCGACGTATTTTAGTTAAATTTATGATATAATCAAAAACCTGTCCAACACGACGCTACGCGACTACATTGCAGTTGAATTTAAGAATCCTTTTTGGGGAGAAACTTATCTCAAAATAGCTTCCACCAACATTAGCTCTGATCAGTCCTCATCATCTCATTGCAAATAGTATCATCAGGTGGAAATAAAAACTAAACCACCAGTTTATTCATCTTACAGCCAGCCTTCTGTATAATTTAGCTACCTAAATAAATCAATGCGACTCCATAGGATTACAGATACACCTTACTGTCAACTGAAAAACGTTGACAATTAAGAAACCATAATCAACTGCAATGTCCTGCTGACTGACCTACAGCATTCAGAATCATGAGTATTTTGGCGGTTTTATTACTCACTCTTTGAGCTTGAATTTTTGTTGACATATATTTCTGCACACAACGTAAGTCATCGGTATGATGTATACTACTAACTAAGTGGAACTGAAGCGTAGAGAGCAGTTCAAATAACCATCCGTTTACCACAATCATTTGTTAAGACACTTTTCACTCATCAAAACTCTTAAATGACTGATCTGTTACAATCATGGTTCACCGACATTTTTAGACTTAATTCACTTCAATGTATATTCTCTATAAGAAATAAGTATCATAAATACTGCTGTTCGAATTTAAAGCCCTTTATTATTTTGTAACTCAGCTGGCTGATACTGATTATGTTCTCTATTCATACTTCCTTCTTCAAATATGGTGCGGCGTAAGGACATGAGAACAGTAGCTTGAGAAGTGCCTGTAGATGTATCACATAGTATAGTCGCTTCACTATTCACCAGTGGAACACGTTCTATCCTCAGGGTGGTTTCTTGTGACAGCTATTCTAAGTCTAAATCCATGAGCTGAAGTTCAGCCATTTTATTAAGGTCAAAGGTCGGTGGTACTGCCATAGTGTATACTCGAGACAAAACATCTGCCACAAGGTTGTCAGCCCCAAAAACGTGCTGAATATCAGAATTGAACTGTGAAATATAGTCTAAGTGATGTAATTGATGTGGAGAGTACCGGTCTGTGGTGGTGCGAAGGGCATACGTTGGCGGTTTATGGTCAGTGTATACCGTGAATTTACGACCTTCGACGAAGTGTCGAAAATGTTTGACAACAGCATAAAGTAAGATGAGTTCTCTCCCAAAAGTGCTGTACCTTGCTTCGAATGCGTGTAACTTCAAAGAGAAAAACGCAACCGGTATGCATGAGGTGCGCACCTGTTGATGTAGTACAGCTCCAATGCTAGATGCGTCAACATATCGGAAGTTGAAAGTCTATATGAACTAGCATGGTTGCGTCTGCGATCGCCGTCTTAATTTTATTGAACGCTTCCAGAGCTTCCGGTATTATGCTTAATGTCTTGCACTTACCTTTGAGTAGGTCTGTGAGTGCAGTTAAAATATGCACACACTGAGGAAGAAATCGATGGTAATAACTTACCATACCTAGAAACGTGTGCAAAGATTTCAGGAACGTAGGCTCTGGAAAGTCTTGAATGACCTTCACCTCTTCAGGTAAAGGGTGAATGCCATGTTCATTAATTACATGTCCCAGAAAAGTCAGCGAACGGACACCGATCTGGCATTTATTCATGTTGGGTGTCAAACAGTATGTTGTCAGTCTCCCAGAAACCGACGCAAATGAATACGGTGAGTCATTTCACCTGGACTAACCACGAGGGTATCATCCAGATAGAAATAAGCGTAATCCAATCCGCGCAAAACGTCGTGGGTGAAACTTTGGAACGTCTGCGCGGCATTGCTGAGACCAAAAGGAATTCGAAGAAATTTGAAAAGGCAAAACGAGGTGATCACTGCTGTCTTTGGGACATCCTCAGCGTGAGCTGGAATTCGGTGGTAGGCTCTCGTCAAGTCAAGTTGTATTTGTATTTGATCAATAACACTAATATCATTTTTTCTGAAAGTACCTCATCTAATATTACTGATTTTATTCAAGTGTCTAATCAATTCCAATCATGTATATAAATGAAGTAAAAAGTTGTGTGAGTGGCTTGACATGATTATGAGCGGCAATAGTTTGTGTGATTTATCAAAACAAAATCTTGTCTTTAATGGAGTTTTACTCTACCACAGTGCCCAAGTTTTATACATATATCAAGTTTGCTGAACACTGTAGCACCTTTGAGAGACATCAGATCTTGTATATGTGCTACAGGATAGCGATTTGTAGAAGTCTTGGCATTCAGCCTGTGATAATCACTACAAGGTCTCCAGTCTACCCAGTTATTCTTTGGCACCACATGTAGGAGTGAAGACCACGGACTGCTAGACCGTCGGATTATCCCCATCTTTAACATATGTTCAAACTCGGCCTTCACGGCGAGGAGTTTTTCTGCGGATAACCGCCGTGGTTTTGCAAAAACAGGTGAGCCGGTCGTCATAATGTGATGAGTGACACTGGAATTCACGCATGGCAGTCCGGAATCCGGTTTGTAAAGATTGGTGAAAGACTGAAGGGCGTCAGAGTATGGGCCATTAGTGCCAGGTGTTGAGTACACTGGGCTTAGAGAGGGGCTGTGTGTGACAACACCAGAGACTGACAGGTTTGTGGATGAATCAATCAACTTGTGTTTGCCAGCATCTACTAGTAACTGATAATGCTGCAAAAGATCCATACCAATGATACCGGTGTTTCACATCTTCCACAATGAAAACCCAGCGAAATGAGCGACGTAAACCGATGTTAAGTTCCAGGAGCCTTCTGCCATACGTTGTGGTAGGCGAACCATTTGCGGTGCGAAGCTGCAAGAATGTTGGCCGGAGGCGCTCTTGAGCTGTGGGTGGAATCAGTATAGCCTCCTCCCCGCTGTAAACCAGGAAGCGTGTCCCAGTGTTACGGTTAGTAACACAGAAAAGGCGACATGGAAGTGGCTCGCCAGCGATGTTAGTCTCCATCACGTGCTGGCCTACTAGTTTCCTGACTGTTTAGCATCAAAAATGCAAGGGCGAGTGCACCTTTGTGCCTTTGCATCAAAACTTCGATGGTAACAGCACACTCCAGCCTGAGAATTTCGGGAATTCCGACGCCTACTACGTGGGGAGGATCTATTACGAGGTGGGTTTGTGCGACTGTGGGAACGACTTCTGGCCTCCACCTCTTGCCTAAGGCTACAAATCTCCTCGTAAAGCCTGATGATATCAGCCAATGCGTCGAAACTTGATGATTCATCAGCGGAAGGAATTGGGCAGGACCGTCAGATACCGAGACCGGAATGTTCATGGTGGACTTAATGGCCTCTACAACTCTGTCGGCCGCCTTGGCTTACTCTAGAAAAGGAGAGTTGTGAAATGGGGCTAAAATACCCCGAACTGACTGAGGCAATCGTTGCAGCCAAACCTGCTTCAGGAAGGCGTCATCGATCTTGAAATCAGCAGCCGGCTGTTTCATTTGCCGTAGCATTTGTGTGGGCTTACGGTCGCCAAGTTGAACATCACGAAAGAGTTCTTGCACTTTCTGTTGATCTGTTAGTGCAACTTTGAGGCGGTCATACAGGTTTGGATACGGATCTTCTAGAGCGTCAGACACTTCTTGCACGATGTTTTCGGGGAGGCTCGCAACAACCAGGTTGACCCTGGTTTCTTGTGAGTGAATATGCCTGAGGTCAAACTGAGCTTCCACATGACTGAACCGTGCAGAAAGACGGTGAATCCAGAAAGTTGGAAGTTTCAGGGTTATAGCCATCAGTGCAGAAGAGCCGTTGTCCGATGCCATAGATATCGGACAGATATCGCCAGAGAGAAATCAAAATCAGAAGAAATGAACACCGTAGAGCATCTGTTCGACCAACGAAACATCTGGTTGAAATAGAAAAGATTGAAAAATCATCAGCCATAGGTCTACAGGCTACGCTATAGAATCAGGTCACAAAATTGATTTTGACACTATTGAAATCATCGTCCAGAATAATTTCAGAAATCACAAAGAACGTCTAATATCATCAGAAGCACTTCATATGATCAAATGGAATCCAAATTGTCTGAATAGGAATGATGGACTACAACAGAATTTGACCTGGTTACAACACCCCGATTTCTCGCATGAAATGACAAGATCGAAACGAATGTGATAAGCAATCTCATCATGTAAACACACGCTGCATTTATAATTTTACGCACTTATCAAACTCGTAGTGGATTTATGTTCAAAAACAGAGATTTCAACGAATAAATTTATCTTTTCGACTATTTCCTTCTCATACTTACACAATTGTATATACATATATAATATATATATATGAATTGCAATAGACGATGACAATCAGTTGTCTTGAGTTCGAGTGTGCGTGTGTGTGTTTTAGAGATTGACATTGAGTGGAAATACTCTAATTGCGATGATACTGTTGGTGTATAGGATTATGAGTCACAGTTGACTAAATATTTTTTTTCCTTCACGTTCCCAGTGGAACATAGGACTTCAAACTAGTGGCTTGAAGTTTTTGTAGCAGTGTTTATTTTACAGGATGGGGTTGCCATCCTCATGCCCAACCTTTCCTCTTCACCAGCATTATTTCCGGCTTAGCGAGGTAAAGGAGTGCGTCGGCGGGGGATCAAACCCCGGACCATTTGTATCGTCGGCGAGCGTCCTAAACGCTATACGACTGACGCGTTGACTAAATATATGAATGAATAACTAAATAAATAGAGGTCAACCTAAAGTTCAATAGACAAAATAAAATGAAACGAAAATGCAACACGGAATAAAGAAGGATAAAACGTTGTTATGCGAATTACATAGTAAAGTCAAGACCATGGTGACGAAAGAGATCGTAGAAATTGTTTTTGCACACAAAGTTCTGGCTTTATGTTATGTATTGCTGAAGTGTCTGCTATGCAAAGCAAATGTGCTCGTGCGCTCCATTTCGTTAAACTTTGTCGGAATCTGTAGGCTATACTGAAGGATGTGTCAGATGGTGCGTGGTCGGTATCTGTAAAATGTTGCAGTATGGATGAATTAATACCTCTGCAAACTCGTTTGCTCAGCTAATCTGGGAGGTGCTGTCGAATGTGGCGGGGAGATAGGTTTCTCGATGGACGTCAAATGTCCCTAGTTTTCGACTATTTCTTTCTCATAAATGCACAGTTTTATATAGAGTTTACAGTTTACAATTTATTAAGGATAGTAGGCTATGTGCCTGTGTTAATCCTTTCGATTTGTTACACACAGGAGGTCCAATCTCGCCTTGAATGAATCAACGGATGGCGCTGATACGACATGTTCCGGTAGGGAGTTCCAATGGTCAACAATTCGATGCGAAAAACGGATCTCCAGAGGCAGACGATTCGACCGTGGTTTTTGAACCTTGAGATGATGTCCTCACAGTTGGTTGGTGCTGGAAGGAAGAAATAAATTAGATAAATTAGCTCCTAAATCATTTCTTAGGATACGGTATGCTAGTATTAGGTCACTCCTAAGTCGTCTGTATGACAGTGGAAATAAACCCGGTCGACTGAACCTCTCCTCATATGAGACGGTTGAGAAACCCATTATTAGCTCAGTTACTACTCTTTGCACCCTTTCAAATAAGTCTACTTCGTATTTGATACACGGGCTCGCTGTCTGGATCCTATATTCCAAATGAGGTCTGATATAAGTCGGATATAATATACGAAATATTTCAGCGTCAAAGTTCGCAAAAGCCTTGCGTATGGCCCATAATATTCGAAAACCATTAGTGGCTGCAGCTCTACAGTTTGTTGCTGTTTTACAGTCATGCTGCACAACCACTCCCAAGTCCTTGTACTAAGTGACCACTGGGAGAGTAATGCCGTTCATTGAGTAATTGTGCACGTGACTATGAGATACATGCATAACTACACTCTTGCTTAAGTTAATCTCCAAGGCCCAGTGCTTACACCAATCACTTAACAAGTTTAAGTCTTCCTGCAAAGCAAGTTGATCACTGTCATCGTGTAAAGCCCTCCATATCTTGATGTCATCAACAAACAGTAAGCAGGATGACTTAACTACCGACGGAATCTCATTAACATAAATCAGGAAAAGAAGTGGGCCTAGGATTTTACGCTGAGGAACGCCACTTTTAACCGATTCCCATGTTGATAAAACCCCGTTAACTCGCACTCTTTGTCTTCTGTCCTTTAGAAAGTCTTGAATCCAGTCGGCAACCACTTTATTGATTCCCAGACTACCTAACTTTACTAGAAGACCTGAATGAGAAACCCTGTCAAACGCCTTGCTAAGGTCGATGAATATGGCATCCACCGGTATATTAGCATCAGCTGAGTTTGCCCAACTTTCTCTGGCCAAAAGAAGGTTGGTCAAGCAAGAATGACCTGCTCTAAAACCATGCTGTTCCAAAGCGAGAAGTTTGTTCCCTTCAATGAACTGAATGATAGCATCACGAATTATTCTTTCTAGTAGTTTAACAACAATACTGGTCAAACTAACAGGACGATAGTTCTGAACTAAGTTTCTAGATCCGGTTTTGAAGACAGGACTAATGATGGCATCTTTCCAGTCTCTTGGACATTTAGACTGGTCCAGAGACATATTGAAGATTACCGACAATGGCTTGGCTATGTTTTCAGCCAATGCTGTTAATATACGTGGGTGGAGTTCATCAGGCCACTGGACTTACCAGGATTGAGCCTTAGAAGCCACTTTAGGACAGTGTCCTTTCCAATGTATAAGGGTGCCATTTTCAAGTTACCTTCTGGGAAAGTTACAGAGCTGGTATCAATATTATCAGAGAATACTTGACTAAAGTGCTTGGACAAAGCCTCAGCCTTAGTCAAGTTATTCTCAGCCATGTTTGTCTGGTCACCTTCAAGCATAAGAGGTGGGATAGCATCACTCTTACGTGTTCTTCTCCTGAAATATAAGAAGAGTCTTTTTGAGCAGCCTGGTGAACTTTTGACTAACTGGGTTTCGTAAGCTATCCTTGACTGGTGAATCAAAGTTTTACACTGGTTTCTGGTTTCACAGTATTTCAGCCGGAACTGCTGTAGCCCAGTAGAAACAAAGAGATTCCAGAACCTTTTTCTCCGTCTTAGGAGTGTTATAGATTGTCTATTTATCCATGGTGGCCGATTTGTTGGCCTTTTAGGAACCGTCCAGGGAATGAAATCAGTGGTAACCCTCTCAAGTGTATTCTTAAATCTATCCCATTCATCTTCAATGGATGAGAGCATACTGACTGACCAGTCGGCAGTTGAAGCACGCTCCTTTATAGTGACAATGTCAGCATGCCAAACACTAGGTCGGGATTTGGGTTGAAAGCTGGCTAAATTGCCAGCCCTTAAGTTAAAATCTAACACCCCATGATCACTGTTTGCTAGAGGTGGATGAATAACTAGACCATCCACGTCGTCGTTGTCATGAGTAAGCACTAAGTCCAGCAAGGAAGATCCTTGGACGGAACCGAATCTTGTACTACCTGAGACATGTTGTGTCAGGGGATTTTCCATGGTAGTCAAGAGTAACCGGCTGTCAAACTTATTAGAGGATCCTGGAGATAAAACGGTTGTTATGCGAATTACATAGTAAAGTCAAGACCATGGTGACGAAAGAGATCGTAGAAATTGTTTTTGCACACAAAGTTCTGGCTTTATGTTATGTATTGCTGAAGTGTCTGCTATGCAAAGCAAATGTGCTCGTGCGCTCCATTTCGTTAAACTTTGTCGGAATCTGTAGGCTATACTGAAGGATGTGTCAGATGGTGCGTGGTCGGTATCTACAATATGTTGCAGTATGGATGAATTAATACCTCTGCGTTCTCGTTTGCTCAGCTAAACTGGGAGGTGCTGTCGAATGTGACTGCGAGATAGGTTTCTCGACGAACGTCCAATGTGCTTAGCTCCGCAAGAGCAGGTGAACATATAAATACACATGTAATTAGACAATCGAGATAACATTTCCTTGATATTAAGGTGCCACCAGTGAACGGCTGGAGTAGGTTATGCGTAAAGTGGCAGCAAAGAAGGTTTTTCTCAGTGATCTGGTCGGACGATGTTTAAGTATTTCACTTGCAGTATCTACTCTGAATTCTAAGTTTATGTGCAGCACTTATTTAGCTACTTTATCAATGTCTGTATTTCTCCCACGTACTTTGCTGTTGGCGTCTACGAAGCGCAGTGGAGACCTGTTCTCTATGAAGCTTTCTCTCAGTTTTTTCATTTCGTTATCAAAACTATTTTCACTACAAATCCTACGGACCCGTGTTCCGAGAAAACAATTGTTCGCTCTAATTATTCTTAACTCATCTTTTATTACGGTTCCATTCACTTTCAACTTTATTCTACTCATCACTACAAAGGCGTTGTCATCAGGAATAAATCGGACTATCAATATAAAATGGATGATATACTCAAAGATATGTCGACATTTCTGGTGGACAATTCTACTGATAATGTGCTGCTTGTGGAAAAGCAGATCAATCGTCAGCTTCAGATGTTACTGATACATGGTTTTATAAACAAGTTAAAGCTTTTGGTTCACATACTCCCCGACTGTATGGCCTTCCAAAGATTCACAAAACTAGGAACCCTCTTAGAACCATCTTAGACATGTCGAGTTCTCCATACCATAACATCGCAAAATGGATTGCAGAGGCCCTTACGCCTGTAAGAGACTCACTATCAAATCATTCTGTATAAAGTTCATTTGATCTGACCGATATGCTAGACAGACACCTTGAACATTAAGGAAATGGTTGTGTGCTCAATCGACATAGAATCCTTATTCACCAATGTTCCTTTCCATGAAACTGTTGATTTCATTTGCGATCACATCATAAACAATGGGACAAACTTATCTATTCCTGTCACTTACATCAGAGACATCATCTTAATATGTACAGAAAATATGAGATTCACCTTCCATAAAAGGCATACAAACAAATCGATGGTGTTGTAATGGGAGTCCTCTTGGGACCCTGTTAGCAGATATATTCATTTCGAAATTGGAGAAACAAATGCCAGGTATGCTTGGAGAATTTATACTATATAAACGTTATGTAGATGATACACTCATTATTGGTATTAATAGCAACTCTATTGAAAAAATTATTACTCCATTTAATCATATTCATCCAAATATCCGAGTGACTTCGAACTCGAATTGAATAACAAACTCGGTTTCCTGGATTTTACAATGACCAGGAGAGATGATGGAACGATTCAGCGATCTATTTTCCGTAAACAGACATGGAGTGGACAATATCTTCATTTCACCAGTTTTGTTCCTATCCAGTATAAACGTTGCCTATTGAAATGTTTGTTGTCAAGGGCCCGAAAAGTATGCACGAGTGACACACTGATGGATGAGCTTCGAAATATACATTCAGCTTTCTTAGCTAATGGTTATCCAGAGAAATTCAGCACTTGTCACAGTAAGGATAGACCACATCTTGAGAAGACAGCTTCTGTACCAAGGAAAGCTATCTTTATCAACCTACCATTCAAGGGTGACCAGATTATGTAGTTGACAGCTCAAAGACTTCGGTCAGTCATCAAACGCACATTCTACGCCGCACCTCTTTTCCTCACATGCTGAACATTTTCGACCCCCGTGCCCACGATTAGAGGACGAAATTCTGTGGACTCTACTTCAAACTGTATCTACAAGTTCACCTGCAGCTGCGGTGACACCTGTATAGGTAGAACCAATAGAATGTTCCAATGTCGTCGAAAAGAACATGTTCCAAAAATAAAAGTCAATCTGTTCCAAAATGTTTATTAAAACACATAGAAAATCCCAATGCAATCAATCTGAATAGAAATTCAGCATTATCCATTGCAAAACGCTGATTAGTGTCAGGTCACAAAATCAATAATAATGACTGTTTCACAATTATTTCACATATCTCTAATTCACGGTTGGTGATCAAAGGTGATGGAGGCACTCTGGATTAGTCACATACAGCCTTAACTGTGTGTACAAAAAATAATAGACTTCAACCTTCGCCTACCATGGACGACTTGATCTATTTAAATATGATTGGTCATTGATATGTGCTTTTGTTTTTTATATAAGTTAGTAATTTAAAACAATTAGTTCCCTTTATGAATTCAAACGAAACAATAAGAAGACGTAATTTGTCTGTATCGCGCAATGTATTTGCTCAACACATTTCGAACTACCTGGTCAAACACACGCGGACTTGTCATAGGAATGTCATATATATGAAATTAATAAAGAGTTTGGAGGTGAGAAAATAGACTTAGGTCAAGTTAAAAGGACTACATTGAAGGTCAAAATAACAATACAGATCACTAAGCCAAATAACAGAGGTAATAGTAAATCTGCTATGGTATCGAAACAAAATTACCAAGGAAGGTTTAGTGTGATGACGAATTGGTTTTGAATGCATAACTATGGTTTAAACTTTCTAATTCCTAGGGCTTCCATAAACTTTAGGATACGCCACAAACACGCTCTATAGATAAATTTAAAAAATGTGTTAACGTCAATTTTATGTCCTGTCTCCTCTGTAATATGTTTCGCAATGGAGGAGCTAGGTCTCCTGTTCTCACCATTAATGGGTTCTGAAGATTCCATTTATTTTTGGAGCCATTTAGGAATATGCTCTGAAGCCAGGTCTTACTTGCAGAGATCGATGAGTCCTCTCTATATGTGTGTGTCCACACGTACATTCAAATTGATAACTACAATGGGATGTGACATCATTAATCGCATATTCAAAGGGCTTAGATAGATATACTGGCTTCACATTTTCAATTATTATGATATTAGCTGCATAAATAGTCTTTTTAACAGCAGCGTTCAATCTTTGTCAAGTTATCAAGCTGCTATGATGCCCCATAGTCCATGTGTGATCAGATTGTTCGAAATGCCTGGATGGGGATTATACATGAATGTTCGAAATGTGTTGAGTAAATACACGATTCAGACAAATTACGTCTTTTTATAGCTTTATCTGAACTGAGTAATTGTCATGATCTTTATTTTATAATTGTTAACCATGTAAGTTCTAAAGCGGTTGTAAACAAACTATGATATGTGGATATAAGATTTATCAGATTTATCCAAGACTACTGTCGAGTTTTCTTTTGTCAGCTTTTGTAATGACGATGTTTTTTATCTTGTTTTAGACTAATTAAAGCTAGTCTTTCCGATGTTGTTAAGTTTGATTTTGTTTTCTTTTGATTTTTCACGGTTAATGCACATTGTGCTCGAACCTCTTCTGCTGTAGTCTTATCTATTGAGCTTAGTGCTACTCACAGGAACTTCTATTGTCAACATTCATCTTAGACACCTTACAATAGGAGGTTTGTATATTCTGTTTGCAGCATAACATTGTTTCTAGTTTCGACAAGTGGGATAGATTTGTTCTCTGCGCCCTGCTACATTATACATCCGCTTTTGACTCGATACCTAGGGATATTTTGTTCATTGAGCTTTCTGAAACTCAAACTGACTGTATTCTTGTATCTCAGGAAGAAAGCAGTACACTGTATGTCAGGTGACGTCGTTCACTTCATTGCTTACTGAAGCTGGCACCTATCAAGGCTGTATTCCTTCTCTCTTTCTGTTTTCTTTCTTCTCTCATGACTTGCCTCACTCTGATGACATGAACTTTGTGAAGAGTGTGGACGATCTAACTGTTTCAGTGCCTGTTAGCTCCCAGGTAGACTGCAGTCAGATGAACAGCTTACTATCGGGAATCAGCAAATTGTCTTTGTGTATTGGTCTTGAACTAAATCCTTTCAAATGTCAGACTGTTAATTTCAGTTACCAATGTAAAAGAAAGTTAAACGAAGCTGCTGATTCCTACGACAATTGTACAGCTGATGATAGTGATATGGAAATCAAGTCCGAAGTTAGATATCTTGAACTAATTCTTTATTCTCACTTATCCTGGTCTGTAGTTTGTTTGAGATGCTCTTTATAGCGCGCTGGCCAAGTCTCTGATCCGTATGTTAAGTAGCATTGACTGACTTCACATTGGAGTTGAAAATCCGGATCTTATTTTTGATGGTGAGTGCTGTTGACCTCCACACAGACTTGCGAGTAGTGAAAGCTTGTCTTGCTTTCCCGATGATCCTCGCTTTTATATCGTCGTCAGTTCCGCCTGTAGTTGAAACGATGCTTCCAAGGTAGGTAAAGTAGGTTGTTTCTTTCAGGTTTCTTCCATTTATGCTGATTGTTGTCAGTTGTTGTTGTCGCTGTTGGTGGTGTTGCCCAAGAATCTTCATCACCTCTGTTTTATCTATGTTCACCTGAAGTCCGATCTTTGATGCTTCTTCTGCCAACTTGTTGCTATTCTCCTGCATATCTTTCAGTTTGTGGGTAATCAGACATATATCATCGGCGAAGTTCAGATCCTCCTAGTTTCCGATAAAGTCCATTTTATGCCTGTTTCCTCATTGGCCGCTGTTCGTCGCATTATCCAGTCTACTGCAATCAAGGAAATCATTGGCGATAGTAGGCTGCCAGCTTGTCTTACTCCTGTCCTCACTTCGAAGGGTTCGGTGAGTTTCCCGTTGTGGATTACTTGGCATGCAGCATTGTCGTACAGCTGTTGGATGAGATGTATTATTGTCGGTGACACCCCGTAGTAGCGTAGTAGTTTCCAAATCACCTCTCGATCGACGCTGTCAAAGGCCTTTTCAAAGTCAATGAAGTTGAGATAGAGAGGTGACTGCCACTCCAAGCTTTGTTCCGTAATGTGGTGATCTGATCAATGAATGACTTGTTCCTCCTGAATCCAGCCTGTTCCAATCGAAGGTTTTCATCCAGTCGGCGTGTTTGATTCTCTCCAGGATGATGCGGCTTAGTATTTAGCTTGGGATGGACATGAGCATAATTTCGCGCCAGTTGTTGCATTGACTTAGGTCTCCTTTCTTTGGTAGTTTGAATAAGTATCCTTTCGTCCAATCCTCGGGTACTTTGCCTTCTTTCCACACCTTCTCCAATAGTGGCGTCATCAAATCCGCTGTTGTCTCTGGGTCCGTTTTCAATGCTTCTGCTGGGATTCCAGCTGGTCCTGCTGCTTTTTCAGCTTTTGCATCTTGATTGCCTTCAGGACTTCTGATTTCGTCGGGGGGTTGGTGTTCACTGGTAGCTCTGTCTCCGTTGTTGGTATTCCTGGGCACGTTGTAGGTGGTGGTCGATTTAGGAGTCTTTTGAAGTGTTCAGCCCAGTGTTTCCTTTGCTCCACTTCTTTGTTGAGTGACTTTCCATTGTCATCCTTCACCGACTTGATTTGTGTCAAACGTTTGCCCGATAGGTACCTAGTTGTTTGGTCGAGTGCTGCGAGGTGTCATTTGCCTGCAGCTTGTTCTGCCTCACTTGCCATGGTTTCATAGTACTTTCTTTAGTCTTCTCTGGCACTCTTCTTTATTCTTTTGTTCAGTGTCTTGTAGCTTGCATTCAAATCCTGTTTTTGTTGCTCGTCGGTGCACTGGGGAATCTTTTGCTTCACCATCCCTCTCTCTTGTGCATCTTACCTATTCTTCTTCACTGTTCACCATTATTCTTCTCTGGATTGCTTAAAAAAGACGGCATCATATTTCGTAGAACTCTGAAGACTGTCAATAGTGCGAATGGTATCCCATTGAGCCACATCGTCTACATCGTCTTTGATAAGCACTTGATTTCCTGCAACCAATTTGCTAAAGGGAATTTATCAAACTGTGAGCGTCCACCACAGCACCCTCAGTTTTCACCTTGCATCTTCTCAGGTAGAACAACAAGTTATATCGAAAGACTTTCGCGTGTGCACATCTATGTGTAAAAATTCCACTATAGTATATATGGCGGCACGTATTTTATGTGATGAGAATAGTGTTAGGGACGAACTAGCTAACTAACTGAATAAATAAATAAGTAACTAAGTAACTACCGAACTGACTAACTGACTAACTAAATAATCAAATAACTCACTAACTAACTAACTAACGATCAAACTAACTAACTAACTTAGGAACTAACTAGTTATTCAGCTAACTAATTAACTTGCTACCTTACTAACTAACCAACTAACAAACTAACTAACTTATTCACTAACTTAATAACTAACTAACTAACTAACTATTTAACATACTTACTAACTAACAAACTAAGGTACTAACTAGCTATTTGGCTGACTAACTCACTAACTAGCTGACTAAACAAATATTTAACTAACCAACTAGCTAACTAACCTTCCTTCCACCAGTAATGAAACAATTTTCTCCATCTTTATACCAACAAGTTTTATTCTTCTTCTGCTATTTATAATGGTCTCATTTTATTTTTGTTTATTTTATCATAATTGTAAACACCATTTATGCTCCGTAGTAATTGTTATTGTTTCGTTTTTCCCTTCACCGTGCTTTATCAAGTTAACATTAGATTCAATACTTTAGAAAATGCTAAAATTTCCATACTGTGTCGACAGTATCGCTTGAAACAGAACTACCATAGTTTTTAAGATTAATAATTTTAATATTATTATTGTAGTTATTGTTCCCACATTATACTTTGCACATTTTTGACATTATTCCTACTGGAAATATGGAAAATTTCCTTTGGTTGATCCTTGTTCAAATTTTGAGGAAATTAGATTCAATAATGTGACAAATGCTGTATTGTAAAGTGCTGGCTTTTGGAATAAAACAGATCATTATAATTGTTATTATTCTTATATGTTGCACAGTAGCGCTTTTTGTTAGGATGCAAACTAATTTTATTACTGTTACAAGTATGATAACTGAAGGCTAAATGAACTCATTGGTTTTCTCAGGCGAACTTCATCTTGAGTCACATACATGTAACTAATATTGCACTAAATGAAACAAAATGCTTTATGTGCCATTAAATTGAATTACACAATGTGAACATAGTAATTAATGCCCACATTAAATTTAAAACAGCTCATACTTCATTGTACACTGAATATTCGATTTCTTTTCAAGAACGCAATTTATAGACAGAGTGATGACTTCACTAAAAGTTTGCCATTTGGTCCTTTACCAGAAGATATTTTCTACCTAGTGTGTTGATCAATACTCTGACACCGGCCATCAAAATACTGGACTATTACAAAAGATACGTGGATGAAATGTTGATTGTATGTTGTAAGATCTGCTATTGGGAAAAAATCTAAGATGTAATTTTCTTCGAAAGATAAAGCAAGACGATAATCGAAGAATTATAAAAACCCCACGTTGAGTGACGCGCGAAATCCAAAATCACAGGGTTTATCTAAAATAAACATGATATTCGCAAAAATACAAACCTCAATTGTGTTACATTGGAGAACATGTACCACGAAGTCTACCTGTCAGGAGGACAAGTGCTTCCAATAGCGCCACTGACAGGCAACTACTTGATACGGGTCATGAGGTGGAAATTGCAAATCCCTTAAAACTATCAAAAGACAAAAATAGCTCAATTCCACTCACGTTTACCGAAGCTGTCTCTATCACACGCCTGGAACCCGATATATGCATTCAGAAAGAAGCGGTTGTCAGTCGTTGCTTGCAATGATCACTGCATATCTTTAATCTCTCTTTCATTTGATTACTTAATCTTTGCCTGTAACCTCATCCTCCTTCAATATTATGTGATTTCGCCTCTCTCTTGTTTCTATGATCTGAGTTGAGCTGAGTACATTGTTACTCAATGTATTAGCTACTCATCATCTATTACGCATCTCTCGTCTTTATCGTGTAACTGCCTTACTATTGCATGCATACACTGATTTTTGTTTGAACTTGAACTGTCTGAGTGGAAAGCATATGAGTAATTTTGTGAGCAGTGTTTATTGAGTTTGGTATTTCCTGTCAACTGATGTAATTTGATGTAAAATTTGCAAGTATGTTAAAATTGTTCTCTACATAAACTTAACAATATCCTCTGACTGTACTCAACTGATGATGAGTAGCCAACGAAATAAGCAATGATTGTACCATTTGATTCTGCACAAACTATTCTGCTTGCTTTATTCAAAATCTGAAAAGTGTTCTTTCGACCTAATATTGTAAAGTTTACCCAAGTGGGATTTTCGGTATATGTAACTGTGCAAAAGTTTAGTACAAGGTGGTAGATACGAAAGGACTTGCATACCGTTGGAAAACCGACTGAAAACCAGCCACAGGGAGTACTGGACAACAGATACGCGTAAAATCCAGAACACATGACTTGTCTGAGCTATGGTACTTTGCTGCTGATAAGAAGGGAGAACACAAATTACAAGCCTCACATTTTAACTTGTCTAGGCGTCGGTGGCATAGCGGTTAGGACGCTGGCCAACCATGCACATGGTCTGGGGTTCGATCCCCGCCGACGCACTTCTTTACCTCGCTAACCCAGAAATAATGCTGGTGAAGAGGAAAGGTTGGGCATGAGGCGAGCAACCCCATCCTGTAAAATAAACACTGCTACAGAAACTTTAAGCCAACAGCTCGAAGCCCTGTGTTCCACTGGGGAACGTGAAGGAAAAAAAAGGCTAAAATCCCGTGAATACCACTCTCATGGTGAGTTCAAATAACCACACAGATATGTCGAAAATAATCCATGGTGAGAAATAAGGAAAGCGTGAGAGATCAAAGCAAAGAAAATGTAGTTAGAATAAACAGGGTTCAGTGGAGTGTGGAACGTAAAAGAAACATGTGTAGCGGACGCGATGTAACCGTAGGAGGCTGATCACTGAGGATAAATTGGATATTGTCATACATTAAATCAGAAACACTTTGATCACCTCACAGATTGTATAATTAAGGTAGAGCTTTCGTAAGGAGCACTCATTGTCAATCAAAATATACTGATGGTATATTGAAGCTGATTAACACAGACAAGGAATTGGGTGTTGAGATAAATTGTGTAAGAATGGAATGTTTAGCGAGGAGAGCATGAAATAGCTGAAGAAGCGATATCAGATAAGACATAGAATTATTCTGGCTTTCCTCTCCATATTATTAATTAAGAATAATTGCAAATCTTCCACACAAACTCGAAATCATAATTCATGATTTCGTGAAGCAGGAATTCGCTTCCAATTTAATGACGCAGTAAATACTATGTATATTTTAATCGGCTCAGTGCACCAGACAAATGAGTATTCATTGAAAGTGTCGTACTCAAACCTACTAGCAATGAAATATGAAGTCTGTTTGAGAAAACACTCTAAAATCTCGTTGTAGCTAGGAGGAGGTGAGTGTTGTAAAACCGTTAACAATGCGACAAACAACTTCATTTGCAAGAATCAGTTTGTAGGGATTCTTAGTTTTAGGTCAGAACATGGAATGATATCAGTTAGAGAACGACTGAAAACCAGCCACAGGGAGTACTGGACAACTGTTATCAACCTAGTTTGAAACCTTTCGGCAGTACGCACCCATCTCAGGGGGTTCGAACCCAGGACCTTCCGCTGACAAGGTAAGCTCGTATATCATGCAGCCACTACAGCTCGATTCAATGGCCAGACCATGACTTCCAACTTCTACCAGTTCGTGATTTTATCGTGACTGGCACCACCCAGTGTCATCAGCATGAACTCCCGACTCGATGGCCCCAATGGTGACAACTTCTCACTAGAACCACGAGAAACGTCGTCCTGTAGCCAGTCACTAACGTCCATCAGAATCCCTGCAAACTAATTCCTGAAAATTATTCTGATGCTCGATAGTGAGTGCGTAGTGCTGGTGAGTGGGAAAGTGGGATGAAACAGTTGTCTCCAGCTGGTATCAATCTGTCGTCTAACCTGAGACAATCTTTTCGTCTAACACAAGACTCTCGACTCAATTCCACATCATTCTAACTCCAATCTCGTCTGCAGTTTACCGTCACAACATCGAATTACATCATCTTGACAGAGGGTTATTTTCTGATGAGATTATCAACTATGTAACTGGTCATATAGTTTCAGTTCGTTCAAAGTGTGCACCGAATTAGTATTGCATAAAATATACTTGTACAAATGATTGTGATATTGTGACGAATACTTCTCTTCACATAACTCCTCGCTGATATTCATTTGGTCATGCATGGTATGTATTTCAATTAAACAGCACGGGAGATTACGACTAAACATATGTTGACAATCCTATCCACGAATATTCAGAACGACTGAGTAGCGAAATCTTTCGAATACATTTGGTTGTCGACATTGGGAAGTTGGTCGAAGAGAAGAAACTGTCTGATTTCAGTTTGATCCCATTCAACCACCTTCGGAAATTTGAACTTGTACCACTTTAGAATCCCATTGATTTGGCTGGACGACCCAACTACAAACAAGATCACCCGTGAAGTCTTAACATACCTTTCTAATCCCTATCTAGATGTATTATCAAGTCCGCTGTCATTTTGCCTATCTCAATTCGACTTTCATTTCTCAGATGAATTGATTTGACAAGTGAATGTGACCAGTGTGACCAGATTGTTCAAAATGTGTTGTGCAAACACATCACACATTTTTCAGGTAAACTCCATCTTCTAATTAGACTATCCAAATAACTCTGCTACCACAAACAACTTCACTTTTACATCTTTCTTATTAACAGAACTACTGTCATCATGATGAATAGCAGCTGCACAGTTTATATGCACAATCTTCTCATCCTACTGACGAATCACTATGATTAATTTGTAAAGTTGTGTGCATTCGAGTGGAGTCTGATGAGAATTGCTTGGAAACAACATTGTTCGCTAACATGCGTTGTTCTGAAATTTTTATCTCTATTCATGTTTTTGATGAACTTCTTGGTGAAATGACGAGACAACAACTTCAACATTGAGTGACAACCTGTCAACGTGACAACTACCCACGATCACACTAATTTCTGAAACTGCTTAGTCACGTAATTATCTACCTTAAATCAACACCTGTTTTGCACGATATTTACAATTCCGATTCGACAAATTTCGATGGGTTAGGTGTGAGTGAGTATTTATTCTGTCACCAATCGTCCCACAAGTTTATATTTCACGTTAAGATGTAACAATCCTCGAACTCGTTATTATGTGTTATTGCAGATTCGAAGGCATCCTTCCCCACTCCCAAAGACTTATCATGAGAATATTATTTATGAATTTACTTTATTTAGAATGAGTAGTTACAAGTACTCAATTCAACAGGGATGAAATAAATCAATCACGAGGTAATCCAGCTGTAACCAATGACTCAATTCCACATTCATCTTTTCCACGTAATATTCTAAAGTATCCTTTCTCTCCCCAATCTTCATTCCACGAATTAGCAACCAACCAATATGGCGTTTTCTTCTCCACACCCCATCCTACAATTTTAATAGCATGTAAACCGATTTCTGTGCCATGCATATGTTTGTAGATTCCAGATTTATAGTTAAGGAAATCCGAATATACCATGAAAGATGACACCACTGGTCCATGCATCATTATTTCTTTTTTGATTGCATCTTCCTTACTAAGCACGTTGTAAGACGTCTTACCTAGTGAAGGAATGGTAGATAGAGGAGAGAGTATGTGAAAAATTTACGCAGTCTCAACGAATTTCATCATCATCATGATTAGCAACTCTACTTACCATAGTACTTGTCTTTCTTATAGGGTGTTTTGTACCTTTTTTGACACTTGTGTTGACATTTCGGTGTACTGTAAATCTGTTCACCACATGCTGGATACTTTCCTTTAGTATGATGTTCGCATTTAGGGAATGGATATGGTTGACAGCCTGTGTGATTATCTTTTGAACTGCCAGTAACAATGCCTTCTTTTACCCAGTAATCCCATGCTGCTTCAGTAATTCCTCCTATGCAGCCCAAACCACATCCTGTACAACAGCTGAGTAGATCAACTGCACTTAATTCAACAGATTTCTTCCCTTTCGACTGAATGCAGATACGATCACTCATTGCTCCAACTGCAGAGAGTGCCTGAAAAATGATAAAAGGAATTTCCCGAATATATATATATATATCAGTAGTGCATCTATTGCTCTTCAGGTACCGGGAAAATACTTATAGTTATCAGTGTGATGAGAATATTAATGATAATAATGACTTTGCTTGCTAGAGTTCAAATGCATAGCACCAAACAAAACACCCTACTAACAGCTTCTAATGTCCTTCACAAAGTCTTCCTAAAGTAACCCACGAAAAATAAGCAAAGTGAAAGAGACAACAAATTGTGAAAGTAAAATCAATGTGTCTCAACCTATGTATGCAGAACATTAGATGAAATATTTCCCCGGAAATCAACTGCATTAGGCAACCAGCAAAATATCACAAGACAAGTGTATTTCAAGATACCCTAACACTCAACTCGGTTTCTACTTCAGTACCCTTCATATCACTGGAGTCGTGAGGATGAACCAGATCATTCAGGGTTCAATGATATATGGTTCGCCTGATATTTGGATGGAGTCAGCTTGTGACCACTTGACAAGGATTACTGGCTACTTTCTCATATCTGTGCTATTCATTTTAGGAGAATCTCAGTGAGGAGTAACAAGGCAAAGGAAACAGTCAGCTCATCGGTATTCTTGACTAAATGAGCTTCGTTAGAATAGGGGTGAATCACTCAAGAAGAATGAGGAGAGCAAAGTAGAAAGAGCAGAAGATTCAGAGACATTGGCTTTAGTAACCTATAAGGTGAAAGACTTTCATTCGTATATTCCCCACTTTTCACCTCACAATCCAGCTCTCATTCTGAGTCACAACCAACTTGTTTAGACAAAGAGGTCGAAAGCAGATTTATGGTCTATGAAGTTACAGTGGATGCACATGGCACTCTTGTTCTACCTGGTAATGCAGTTACAATAAAAATCAGATGCAACTTCCAGATCACTTCCTCGGTATTTGTAAGTCAACTGTTTTGGATCATTCAGAGTCTTTAATGAAGGTTTACTATTACGTGAGAGCAATTTTCCCACGTTTTCCAAAATGTATGAGGTAGTAGCAGTGTGGTTAAGCTAAGCATATCACTGAGTGAATGATTTAACTAATGGTACAATCCTAATGGCCTACTGAATGACAAGGAGTAAAAGCTTTAGGAAATGATACACCGAAAACACCAGTAACAGGACAACAGTGATATCCGCATATTTTCTGAGATTATCATTCAACATGTCATCTAGACACAAGCTTTGTGAAGAATTTAAGGACTGAAACCCTTTAAGAACATCAGTTGTGTCAAGACAAGGAAGGAAACAGGTATTTTGATTTGTAACAAAGGAAAGCTTAGCATATGTGTACAACATATGAAATAATTGCTAGGGCCACAAGCATATTTCTAGATAATATTCAGGTTAAATATGCTACAAGACTGCTCAAACCTACCCAGCCAGCACCACATCGGGATTGGTCATAAATATTCGATATACTTTTACACTGAGGCCACTTCTTTCGTGAGTCAAAGCTCGATGGTATCTCCATGCTCACATTTTGATGGTCAACTGTTGGTCGTCTCTTCTTTCTTAACTCTTCATCCTCACGCATGGCACCGAGTAGAATTCGTGCGTCTTCTACCGATTTGAATCGATCACTTCGACTAGCTGTCCAACCAGCATCAGGCTGACAAATGAAGGAGAGGGAGGGGAAGTCAGTGCTCAAAATAACTGAAACAAATTAACATTGTAACTAAATGATGCGAAACAGTGAAGTAAATCACCTCTCACTCTTTCACTGTTCTATCGGTTGGGATGATTTTCGATTCTGAGTCGTATCATCGTCGAACAGGTATCCAATTGCATTTACGCCTACCTGATAGGAAAGCCTTCATAATCACAGTGTCACACAGAATATTAGATGGTTTGAGGCAATCGGCAGGTGGCCTTCGACAAATGTTTTCGGGATTGTTGGCACTCGTATTCAAGGCGTATCTGAAAATATCAGGCAACTCATATCCTGTCTGAGATTCGAACCTGTGTCAACTACTGCTGCAGTCAGAGACGTTTCCACTGAGCTGTTCGGACTGACGATTGACTTCCTACGGGACTGTATTAGATACTTCTATTGGACTCTAGATGGTGAGTAGCTAGTGTCATGCGTCTAGTCTGAGCCGAATAAAATGTGTAGTGGTGCGAAATATACAAGCTGACTTCAACAAATTTCTTGTTCACGAACGATTTCAGTGAGGATGGATTAGCTTCTGCATTGCTGACAAAATTGACACTTGCATGAGACATATACGAGTGGTCAAGTAAAGTAGACTATCGTTCTACATGGAATAATGAAATCACGAATTGACTTCAGATAACCGTCTAACAGAATTTATTCTTCACCTGAGGGAACAGTATTGATTGATTGGTGAGGTATGTTTCGCTGCTTGTCACTAGACATTGCTGCATCGAACACATTCCATCAATTCATCACATTCGTAGATATTCGATAGCGAGAATGAATGAGTGTGTATCACATGAGTAGTATGGTAAGCAGTATGGCAGACAGGAAATATTTTATTGAAAGTGTAACTCACATGCTGATTGATATACGCAATCATTTCATCTGATAGGGGCTCGAATTGTACCTCCTTGTCGGTGAGTATATGAGCAGTGAGGATGCTCATCAAGGAGACGATACACAACACTGTATTCAGCATTCTTCACTGGGTGATGAGGTGATGGTCAAACTATACAAACGTCTTCATATCTAATTCTTTTATAAATAGCCTAACTGATGATGACCCTTGAATCGTAATATGGTGATTTTGTGTGTTTATTTTTTTACTTCATCTTATCACTCCTGTTATTGAGACACTTGAGTGAGTTAATTCTGTTTGATTCTGTATATATTGTTTTGTTCAAAGTACACAAAATGTAGTCTTCTCAGTAAACATCAAAACTATTTTATCTGTGTAGGCGAAGTTCGAGTCGAAGAGTCTTATTCACACTGAAGTAAATTCAAGTTGAAATGAGGTACTTTGAACATTCAAATAGCAATATTGTTTTTTTTGTATAATGGTTTGTTGAATTAATTATTCACTCAGAAGAACGATATCATAACTGTTAGATAGAAGAACAAAATTGAATGGAAATAGATGTGTGTGTGGACTGATTTGAGAGTACAAATGTTGAGGTTCCTATTGATTTGTTTGTCAGGATCTTTGACAAATTTATCCCTATGTAAATACTCAACTGATTCAGTTAGGTGTTTGTTGCACATCCGTATTATTTCGGGAATCATGATTGCTTCTCTGAATATATTGTGATGCTCTACATCATGTAGAACAATAAGAGTGATTAAAGTTGAGTTGGAGACATTCACTCCACAGGTAGATGACGCACTGTCACAACCTGACCTCATACTAGAAGTATTGAAATCTACGGTTATTTCCAAAGCTCTCTGAAAAGAATGCAGTTACAACTCAACAAAGAGACATTGAGATGATCCATAAAATCCTAAATCAAGTAATTGTTTAATTAAGACCCGATCAGATAAATATGGTCGTCTATTGGAACTAGACAAAATTGATGACGAAGATGAAATTCAAATCGTTGTAGACGATGAAACCAGTTTCCATGAAATGTAGGAATCTTTTTTATGACTTTTCTTACCGACATTGAAATCAGTTAGTCTATGTTGTGCTTGAAACACAACCTCTTTTCATTTAACGCACGCTGTTTGATAAAGGGAGTGCTTTTTTCACCTATTTGACAAATCACTGTTTTTGTTGTATTATTCACTTCAAGAACATTTTTTAAAACTTTAACTTGACTTTTGTCTGTTAAGTTTCGATTTTAACCACATATATATTGTATATTGGGTAAATTGTCTTGGCTGTTTTCAGTAGAAGTTCATTATGTCAAAAGTACCGCATAAATGTAATAGGGTGGAGTGTTACTTTTGGTAAATGATGGAATACAGTGTAATAACTATAAAAAGTGGTATCATAAGATGTGTACTGGATTACGTCCAGCTGAATACAAATAATGTAGTGCTCCAATATCCCACTGGATGTGCAGAATGTGTTGCTCCCCAAAGATGACTTTGATAAGGGAGGCTCACGAACTACTGTCTAAAGCCATGGAACTTCCTGATGATAGCGTGGCTAGTAAGAGTGACACGGACTGCCCGTCTGAAGATGACACAGTAAGTGCCATCATGAGTGTTATCACACCGGCGGTTACTATCCCAGTTCCAATATCCAATATCGTTTTTACGAGCTAGTATAAACCAATTTGATTTCTTTGTCCTCGCCTCTTGATTGTGAGGTAGAGGTTCCTGATCTTCGGTAAACTTCTGAGTAGCTCGTCCCGCCACTCGATTGCCGTAGCTTTGGTTGACTCCAGAAGGAGTAGTGCAGGGATTAATTATATGTGGTTTGCAGTATGAGGTGTATTAAGACTGTTACTACTGTGAATGGAGTTAATCCTTTCACCAGTTGGTCCTTCCGTATCGTCGTCAATAGAAAAGAGATAATAATAATAATAGTAATAGATATAATTAGTGAAGGTATTCAGACTAACAAACAGAAAAAGAATAAGAAAACGTAACAACAGTCAGTCAACCAGTATACATATATATACCAGTAATAATAATAATATTAATAATAGGTGTAGTTAAAGCTGTCAGGAGAGTAAGACTCAAGAGAATGTAAAGAAGTAAAACGACCAGTTTAATTGTCTACCTTTGAATGGTATATGCGATTTTAAGGGGATAGGCCATTTGGATGAAGTCCTTGTGTCGCTGCATAGTTGTCCAGCCTTCGCTTAAAGGCGTCCACAGATGGTGCCATAGCTACATCTGCCGGTAAGGAATTCCAGGGACGGCAAACCCGCAGGGAAAAGAGGTGGGGGCGCACCCGGGTCCTTGCCCTCTGATGAGCTATCCTTCTAGGATTTCCACGAAAGAGCCTATACCTACTCAATGGCAGAACACCTTTCTTTGGGTGATTCTGATCATTTGTTATTTTGTAGGCAGTAATTAAATCCCCCCTAAGACGACGGTAGCTAAGTGTGAATAGGCCTAATTTCTTCAGCCTTTCATCATATGGTTTATTTCGGAGACTAACCACTCCTTTTGTTGCCCGTCGTTGGACTCTTTCCAAGAGGTTGGCGTCTCTTCTAAGCAGTGGGGGTGCAATAATATTATGCACTTCAAGATGCGGTTTGACGTATGTTTTATACAACCTTAGAAAGAGCTCAGGAGTGAGTGCACCTAATTGTCTATGTGTAAAGAGTATGACCGCATATGCCCTCGCTACATCCCCCGTGTAATTTACGCTTGTGTCCATTTTCTCCGTTAGAACTAGACCTAAGTCACGTTCCGACGTTGAGCAGGACAAGCTTTCATTGCACAGGGTGTAACTTGCATTCTGCAGTCTACAGGTGTGTAACTTCACTACTTTACACTTTTTCAGGTTGAAAGTCATGCCACTGGCTACCGCCCAGTCTTCCAGAAGCCTTAGATCTGCCTGCAATCTATCTGAGTCCTCCGGACACTTTATCGCCCTCCATATCTTCACGTCGTCAGCGTATAGAAGAGTCGGGCAGCTTAGACGGCATGGTAGATCATTGATAAAAATCAAGAACATCAGTGGTCCCAGGATAGAACCCTGCGACACTCCTGATGACGAGCTGTGCCAAGATGATCGAACTCGATTGACCTTGGTTCAAAATTGCCTTTCAGTTAAGTAGTCCTTCAACCATGACAGAAGTGGTTTACCTAGACCTACCTGGCTTATTTTGTGTAGGAGAAGGTCATGGTGAACAGTGTCAAATGCCTTCTCAAAGTCTAGAAAGATCAGATGGACTGGAACATTCATATCCAAGCATGATGTCCAGTCGTCCCAAGTTGATAATAAGTTAGTGACGCAGGATCTCCCTTTCCTGAAACCGTGTTGGGCTTCATGGAGTATTTTAGACCTATCCAGATATTCCCTGATGTGATCATCAATAATACTTTCCAGTACTTTCGATACGACTGGGAGTAGAACTACTGGTCTATAACTGGTGGGATTTTGCCTATCCTCACCCTTGAAGATCGGAGAAAGGATGCTTCTTTTCCATTCCTTTGACAGTTTTCCCGATTCCATGGAGTGTTGGAACAAGTCGCATAAAGGCCTACAGAGAGCTTCGGCGCACTGTTTCAGAACAGATGGCCTGATGTCGTCACAACCTGGGGACTTCCTAGGTATGAGTCGCTGCAGCTTTCTCAGTACTATTGCAGGGTTTATTTGGGGGGTGGCTATTTGGTCTTCCTCCTGTGAAATAGTGATGCCACCATTTTGGTCCGTAACGGTAATACCCACATTGCTGTTTAGCTGTTTGGCGAAGGCTAAACTAAATGTTTCAGCCATCTCCAGACTAGTGAGATATTGACCGTTTTGGCCTACTAAGGCGCACGCCCCCTGGTTGGTTGGTTTCCTTTCCGACATGAATCGGTACAAATTCTTCGAGTTCGCCAGGAGTTTTTTAGTAAGGTTAGCCTGGAATGACCTCCTGTCCCTCCTGACTCTTGCATTGCACCGGTTCCTGAGTTCCAGGTATGCATCATGGTCGATCTGGCTTTTAGATACGCGCCACGTAAACCAAGCCTTCCGCTTTGCTTGCAGAATACGCTGCGTGCCTCTCTTTAACCATGATGACTTTCTTTTGGGCTGTACTGTGACTAAAGGGACGGTATCCGAGATTACTGCATGAATAATCTTTTTTACCGCTTCCCAGTGTTCATCCACAGACAGCTCATCCCATGCTAAGGGCCAGTCTGCGTCGGACAAGAGCCTCCGCATTTCAGCATAGTCGGCCTTGCTATAACACAGACATGGTTGCGTAGCGTCCCACTGCAAATGCTCACGGAGAACGAGGTCGAAACCTATGACTGCATGGTCACTACTTCCTAGAGGAGTCATGATCTGGACCTTTTCGACGAGTAGTTGGTCACTAGTTAGAGTGTAGTCTAGTTTTGATGACTTTCCACTAGGGCCCCACCTAGTGTCGTCTCCAACGTTCTCAGTCAGTCCCGTGTTCCGAATAGCTTGCAGTAGATTTCGGCCGAATTTTCCCTTAGCATACCCCGAGCCAAGGTTCAGTGATGGGGCATTGAAGTCTCCAGCAATGGTGATTTGGTCATAGCCCAAGTCTCGTATCCCTGTGATAGTGCTGAGCAGTAGCTGATTTTGCTTTGCCCCAGAGGTGGGAGATCGGTAGATGCCACCAAGCAAATGCTTGGTGTGGCCTACGGTGAAATGACACCATATGGAGTCTGGGAGTTCAATAAGCGGTGGGTCCGTTGCACGCATACATTTAAGTTGCCTGTCAAAGTATATGGCAACTCCCCCTCCTTCCTTATTATCCCTGTCTCTCCTGACCAAAACCATATCACCTATACTGATTTCATTATCGGCGATAGTTGGGGTTAGCCATGTTTCGGTGAGAATGATCATTTTCAGTTGTAGGTGTGCTTGGAGATTTCGGAGTTCACCTATTTTTTCTCTCAGCCCCCTCACAATGCTATATAGGCAGCTGACAGTGAGTCTTACAACCTCAGCGTGTTGTGGGGTAGTTGACGTGAAGCTGTCTGCTGGTAGGGGACTTGATGTTGGGACTAGTTGGCCAGTTCCGATGGAACCGGCCCGTTGTGGTATTTTCCCTTGGATTTAGGCAGGACACTTGGGTGGCACAGACTGTTATTCTCAGAACTGCATCGCTCGAGTGTCACTGAAGCTTGGGGACGTATCAAAGCCTCCGTTTGCTGCCTCCTTATGGTTTGAGGTCTGCTTTCGCAGCATCGGATGTGTCCTCCCAATTTCTCCTTGATCTCATACCACCGTTGAAGTGCTATGGCCAACTGCTCTGGGGAGTTGAATGTGACACTTTGCAGCTTTGGGGAGCTAATCAGTGTGAGATGAGCGGGGCGAGGTAGTCGGTAAACGGAGGTGGCTCCAGAAGCGCCAAGGGCCATCTGAGACGACAGCCATCTCCACTGCTGTACGTTATGCATGTGTTTTTCACAGGCAGTGCCCGTTTCCAGCTCCGGAACGCCGTGTACCGCCATAGAGGTAGAAGGCAAAAGTTCCGGTGACTCCCTCGCCATTTGTCGGACAGCCCATGGTCTGTCTTGTCTCGCCCTTATGTTCGAGCTTCTGTCGATGGCTAGTACCTGAGCCATCAATAGCACCTTTTCGGCCTCTTCGGCAGAGTCCAGTGTAACCCGTAATGGGGGTGGCTTACCTTGAGGTGTGTGGACACCCTTGTACAGCCTGCACAATTTCACTGAGCTAATATTCAGACCTAGTTTATTGCACAGGTTGGACCACTGTTCCTGATCAAACAGGGCCCGCTGTTTAAGCAAGCTGTCCTTGCTCACAGGTGCGTTAAAGAGGATGAGCGAATTAGACCGATTAACCTCAGACTTAGGTTTGGCCTTTGGCTTCTCGTATTCCTTTGCAGCATCAGCAACTTTAGGATTCATCGGGTTCTGGCCAGCCTTTATTGTGTTGCCAAGCTTGCTTGTGGATGCAAGTGGCGCTTCTCTGACTCTATCTTTCCTTGATTTTTTAGGTCCAACCTTGTGAATCTTCACCTTGTGAAAATTGGCATTTTCAGTCAGTAGGACTGGAGTGTCCTTCTTACTGTCTGTGCCAAGTTTTGGCAATGTGATGTTAGCAGGTGGGGAGCTACATAAGACTGTGTTGGGACACAAGGGCGGCGTGTTGGTTCTGCTAACCACAGACACGCTCTGTGTGACTATGCCAGGGCGACAGAGTGGACAGATGCACCAAAACCACGGGCACGGGTTATTTCTCATAAACTCGTAGTATGATTTCGGCAGTGCACCCACCGTTTGCAAAAACTGCATTCGAACGCTGAGTCAGCTTTAGAAACAATATTATTGCACGCCTGGCATTCGTCTCTCTTACTTGGTGACGCCTTCGAGGTCTTATGACGTCTGAGCGTTTCCTTTTAGGTTTGTTGTACTTCACACATAGGCTTTCAGTTGATGCAGGTGTAGTATCCTGTCCCGCTAGTATCGCCTGTACCGTTTCAGTACTAGACTGTGGTAATGCAGGCATAGTATCAGGACAGACGATTCCTACACGAGTCTTTAGAATAGGTATGCGACTTGGAGTTGGTGTCCCTGGGTTTTTGCCTTCTCTGGCTGAAGCCCTTGCGATTACAGAGTAAGGTGTTTTAGTGCCATTTCTAAGCTTACTTTCGACAGCCATATTAACCATCACTAAAACTTATGCTGTATAAGAATAAGAGTGCAACAGTATCTACCCGCAAGAACAAGAATAAGACTGAAAAAGTACAAGACAAGGAAAAGAAAAGGTTTTCGACTTTACCTAGTATTTTCTAGATGATCGGCTTCACAGCAATCACGTGGTAGACCAAAAAGTCTTGTTTATCTGAACGAGTGAGGAAGATGCTGCTACAAAAATAGCACCTGAAGCTTTGGCAGTAGTTCGAGACAGGTGGACTTACCACACAGAGATTCGATATGTAAGTAATGGTTGAATTTAATTCACCGGCTAGGAAGATCAGGTTTTCCAGGCGGATAATTCACAAAATAGGTATTTTCCGGTTAGAGAGGAAAAAGCACGTCGTTACCCAGTTACCCCGGAAGTAAAACCAACTAGGCGTTCGAAGCGTCTTAGTAAGCGAAAAGGTAACAAAACGGAAGCTGTAAACAGCATCTCAGCACCAGAGAACACTGTAAGCGAAGTTCACCATGAAGGTGGTGCAGACACTGATCTTGATTGTACCATCAAAAACTGCAGCAGCCCTGAGAAGCAACTGCAGGCAGATGATAAGTGGGTAACGAAAATAAGCAATCAGAATAAATATAGTAATATTGATGGTAGGCAAACGTCTGTCACCTGTAGCCAGGCTGCATCAATAGTGGTGAGAAAAGACGTAGCCACTGCTAAACACGACAAGCTCTCCTTAGACTCTAACATAATTGTTGGAAATTTAGAAGAGTCCAAAGAATCTGATCCCGTGAAAAGGCACGATCACGACCTTAAATTAGTGAGTAGTATTATAAGGAAGATGCTCCCAGCGAATTTCCCTGGAGTATCGATTAAAAAGCTGATTAGAATAGGCAAAAGAGATGATGAGTGTTCTAATCAGCGTAGGTTGCTTAAAGTAGTCTTAGGTTCTCCTGATGAACGGAATCATCTACTGGCTAATGTACACAACCCTGCCGGGTCAGGAATTTCAGTCAGACCTGATTTATCTCTTGAAGACAGACTTAAACGAAAAGAAGTTTATCCCAGCTAGAAACAAGACGTAAAAATGGTGAGACTAACCTTAAACTGGTGGGTTTTCAAATAGTCAGGTCTTGGGAACGTATGCTTCCAAGACCTGTGTGGATAAGCCGGACCACATAGGAAGCCTGAAGGTAGTGTACACTAATATACGTAGTATCGGGAACAAATTTCATGAGCTAGGTGTATTAGTGGAAGACCTTAGCCCAAGTATTGTGGCCATTACTGAAACGTGGCTGGTTTCTGGATTAGATGACACACCTGAGCTATGCGGATTTAGTTGCTTGCGCAGCGACAGGGTTAAGGGTCGTAGAGGTGGCGGGGTTGCTCTGTACATCAATAACTCCCTACATGTTCATTCCATGAAATCTGAAGCGCATGACAGTGGGACAAGTGAGGTAATTAGCTGTGAAGTAAGCTTTGCAACTGGCACTCTACTCATTGGAGTTCTGTATAGAAGTCCCTATTGTGGGTGTGATGACTTTATTTTAGATCACCTCAAACAATGGAGTAAACACAGTAGCTGTCTTATTCTAGGTGATTTTATTGCACCTCATATAGACTGGGTAGCTGTCACATCTCCAGGATCCGCTAATAAGTTTGACAGCCGGTTACTCTTGACTACCATGGAAAATGCCCTGACACAACATGTCTTAGGTAGTACGAGATTCGGTTCTACCCAAGGATCTTCCTTGTTGGACTTAGTGCTTACTAATGACAACGACGACGTGGATGGTCTAGTTATTCATCCACCTCTAGCAAACAGTGATCATGGGGTGTTAGATTTTAACTTAAGGGCTGGCAATTTAGCCAGTTTTCAACCCAAATCCCGACCTAGTGTTTGGCATGCTGACATAGTCGCTATAAAGGAGCGTGCTTCAACTGCCGACTGGTCAGTCAGTATGCTCTCATCCATTGAAGATGAATGGGATAGATTTAAGAATACACTTGAGAGGGTCACCACTGATTTCATTCCCTGGACGGTTCCTGAAAGGCCAACAAATCGGCCACCATGGATAAATAGACAATCTATAACACTCCTAAGACGGAGAAAAAGGTTCTGGAATCTCTTTGTTTCTACTGGGCTACAGCAGTTCCGGCTGAAATACTGTGAAACCAGAAACCAATGTAAAACTTCGATTCACCAGTCAAGGATAGCTTACGAAACCCAGTTAGTCAAAAGTTCACCAGGCTGCCCAAAAAGACTCTTCTTATATTTCAAGAGAAGAACACGTAAGAGTGATGCTATCCCACCTCTTATGCTTGAAGATGACCAGACAAACATGGCTGAGAATAACTTGACTAAGGCTGAGGCTTTTTCCAAGCACTTTAGTCAAGTATTCTCTGATAATATTGATACCAGCTCTGTAACTTTTCCAGAAGGTAACTTGAAAATGGCACCCTTATACATTGGAAAGGATATTGTCCTAAAGTGGCTTCTAAGGCTCAATCCTGGTAAGTCCAGTGGCCCTGATGAACTCCACCCACGTATATTAACAGCATTGGCTGAAAACATAGCCGAGCCATTGTTGGTAATCTTCAATATGTCTCTGGACCAGTCTAAATGTCCGAGAGACTGGAAAGATGCCATCATTAGTCCGGTCTTCAAAACCGGATCTAGAAACTTAGTTCAGAACTATCGTCCTGTTAGTGTGACCAGTATTGTTGCTAAACTACTAGAAAGAATAATTCGTGATGCTATCATTCAGTTCATTGAAGGGAACAAACTTTTCGCTGTGGAACATCATGGTTTCAGAGCAGGTCAATCTTGCTTGACCAACCTTCTTTTGGCCAGAGAAAGTTGGGCAAGCTCAGCTGATGCTAATATACCGGTGGATGCCATATTCATCGACCTTAGCAAGGCGTTTGACAGGGTTTCTCATTCAGGTCTTCTAGTAAAGTTAGGTAGTCTGGGAATCAATAAAGTGGTTGCCGACTGGATTCAAGACTTTCTAAAGGACAGAAGACAAAGAGTACGAGTTAACGGGGTTTTATCAACATGGGAATCGGTTAAGAGTGGCGTTCCTCAGGGTGCAATTCTAGGCCCACTTCTTTTCCTGATTTATGTTAATGAGATTCCATCGGTAGTTAAGTCATCCTGCTTACTGTTTGCTGATGACATCAAGATATGGAGGGCTTTACACGATGACAGTGATCAACTTGCTTTGCAGGAAGATTTAAACTTGTTAAGTGATTGGTGTAAGCACTGGGCCTTGGAGATTAACTTAAGCACGAGTGTAGTTATGCATGTATCTCATAGTCACGTGCACAATTACTCAATGAATGGCATTGCTCTCCCAGTGGTCACTGAGTACAAGGACTTGGGAGTGGTTGTGCAGCATGACTTGAAAACAGCAACGAACTGTAGAGCTGCAACCACTAATGGTTTTCGAATATTATGGGCCATACGCAAGGCTTTTGCGAACTTTGACGCTGATATATTTCGTATATTATATCCGACTTATATCAGACCTCATTTGGAATATGGGATCCAGGCAGCGAGCCCGTGTTTCAAATACGAAATAGACTTATTAGAAAGGGTGCAAAGAGTAGTAACTAAGCTAATCAAGGGTTTCTCGACCGTCTCATATGAGGAGAGGTTAAGTCGACTGGGTTTATTTCCACTGTCATACAGACGACTAAGGGGTGACCTAATAAATCACTGGGCTACCAAAATTTCCATTCTATATATTGCATCTATTTCCTCGGATTTATTTTATTTTAATCATTCAATTATGTGTCCTTATCGTACTCTTTACTCTCGCGGTTATTTAAAACGTTTCCAACCGGCTGATTTACTAGTTTCTAACAAACTTAAGAAAAAGCCTCATGGTGGATGTCAACGAGCTTTAGAGCGTACTCCAATGCATTTGATGACCGTTCCTGTGATTATGAGCACAAATTGCAGATCTCTACCAAACAAGATTAATTACTTGCATTCTCTATTATCCTCAAATGTATATTGTAATACTGCTGTAATTACTCTTCAAGAAACTTGGCTGCACGATTCATATGACGATAATTTAGTCTCTTTACCTGATTTCACAATGTACAGACAAGATCGATGCAGCTCAAAGAAGAAGAGAGATGGCCATCTCCGGAGGCGTTGCCACTTTTATTAATTCCCAGTGGTCTACTGCCAACAACGTCTGCTTCAAATTCTCAAATGACAACATTGATTGTATAACTGTTAAATGCCGACCTAGACACTAATCTAAGTATAACTGCATTTTTGTCACAAATATCTATGTCACACCTTCTTGCAGTCCCTCAGAACTATCGATCTTTGCTGACGAATTCACTATTTTTGCTGCTGCTTCGTTTGGTAACTCCTTGTGTGTAATGGCTGGTGACTTCAACGCCAGTGACTACAGTTTTATTACATCGCTGGGTCATGAAAAATGTGGTTAACTTCCCAACTCGACGAGATACTTCACTTGATTTAGTATTTATAAAGGATTCTGGAATATACGAAGCTCGTAAAAGAGCTCCACTCTTAAACTCTGATCACTGTATTGTACGAGTTCTACCCAAAGTCTACGGAAAGTTACACAGAAAAGCCTTCTCTAACTTGTCCAAGAAAGTTGTTCACAGATGTTACTCAAATGAGAACGTACAACATCTTAGAAACATGCTCGGTGACACAAGATGGGATCTGTTTAATGATGTTTCACTTGATGACACTATCTCTAATATTACATCTTATCTGAAATTCTGTTTTGAAATCTGCTGTCCAAAAGAAACTTTATTCGTCAAATTCGACCGTTTCTCCTCCCCTCAACTTAAAAAGCTTCGTAGAGAGAAGGAAAAGCTATATAAAATGAAAGATAAAAGTGGCGTAAAAAGAACTAACTTCCTTATCAAGTCTGAAATGCAGCGATTGAATGTTACACATAACCAGAAATTCATATCCTGCAAAAATGCTTCAAATATGTGGAAACTATTTAAGGAAATCACTGGTGGTAAGCAGATAAACAATATTCCGTATTCTTCTGATGTATGTACTCTTAATAAATCTTTTATTTATTCTCCCTCAAATTCCATGCTTCCCAGTATCACTAGTGTTAATAATAGCCCCTTTCCAGGTTTTAACACAAATGATGTTCAAAAGTGCCTCAAGTCTCTGAACCTTTCCCAGAGCTTAGGTCCAGATCATGTACCTAGTATTATTTTTATTATTATTATTCTGATATTCTGTGTTACCCTCTCACTGATCTGTTTAACAAATCTTTTTCCAGTAATATTGTGCCTGCCGTTTGGAAAGACACTAAAGTTGTACCCATACCTAAATCGTCTACTGGAGCATGTGTCAAATTTAGACCCATTGCTATTACCTCTCCCTTTTTGAAAACTATGGAGAAACTACTTTTACTTAGTCTTGTACCCTCTCTTAAATCCTTTAATGACCCAAAACAATTTGCCTATAAGCACAGTAGAAGCACTTTAGATGCAGCTGCCGTCTTATATCATAACATTGCTTCCAGTCTAGACAAAGGGGCTAAATTTGTTCGTCGTGCCTTCCTAGACTATACATCTGCTTTTGACTCGGTCCCTAGGGACATCTTATTAAATAAACCGGCTGCAAGTCAAACAGAATGTTGGGCTGTTAACTGGTTACATTCCTATTTCTCAGAAAGAAAGCAGTACACCGTGTATAAAGGGAAGTCTTCCACTTCATTGCCTACTGAAGCTGGTGTCCCTCAAGACGCTGTCCTTTCTCCTTTCCTTTTTTCTTTCTTCTTACATGACTTGCCTCAGTCTGATGAAATAAACTTTGTGAAGTACGCTGATGATTTAACTGTTTCAATGGCTGTTAACTTCCAGCTAGATTGTACCGAAATAAATAGCTTTCTGTCGGGAGTCAGTAAATGGTCTGAGTCTAACGGTCTTAAACTGAATCCTTCTAAATGTCAAACTGTTAATTTCAGCTTAAGATGTAAACGACAGTTAAAAGACGCCGTCGATTCTCATGACAGTTGTAAGATTGATGACAATGATACAGGAATTAAATCAGAAATTAAGTATCTTCGACTTATTCTCTCTTCTGATCTCTCCTGGTCTTCCCATGTCTCAGCGATCTCCAGTAAAATATTCCGCCTGACATTTTACATAAAGAAGTTAAGGCACTCGGATATAACTCAACCCCTCCTCTTACAGTTCATAAACTCTTGCATCCTACCTATTCTTCTTTATTGTTCACCCTTATTCTTTCCTGGTTTGCTTAAAAAGGATTATGTCACAATTCGTAGAATGCTGAAGACAGTTAGTAGGATGAGTGGTGTCTCAGTGGACTACATAGTTAACGTCGTTGCCGATAGGCACTTGACTTCGTGTAGTAAATTTGCTAAGGGGATTTTGTCTGACTTGGAGCATCCACTTCACCCTCAGCTTTCACCTTGCATCTCCTCAGGTAGAACAAGAAGTAACTTCAGAAAACTGTATGCTCGCACGTCTAAGTATAAAAATTCTATGATACCATACTTGGCACGTATTTTATGTGATGAAAATAGCGCCAGGCAAGAATTGACTAACCTTTTTTCACCTAGTAAATAAACAATTTCCTCCATCCATCCTTATATACCTTCAAGATTTACTTTTATTATTTCTATTATATTTATGGTTCTGTTGATTCTTTGTTTTTACTTTCATAACTGCAAACACCAACTTATCTCTATGACTGCTGTAATCTTTCTCTTTTCCCTCACCATAACATGTAAAGAGAACATTATATTCAATATTTTTAATCATGCAAGGATTTGTATACCGCATCGACAATACTGTGTGAAACAAGCTCACGGCAATTTCCACTTGTATTATTATCATTACCTTAGCTGCTATCATTATTATTATTACCATTTTATATGCTGCATGTTTTTTTTCCTTTTGATATTACCCCTATTGTAAATGTAGAAAACTTTTATGTGTGAATAATTTTATTTATAATTTGAGGAAATTAGATACAATATTGTGATTAATGCTGAAAATTCCATTCTGTATCACAAGTACTGTTTTTGGAATAAAGTAAAACATTATTATAATATTATTATTATTAAGAAATGATTTTGGAGCTAATTTATCTAATTTATTTCTTCCTTCTAGCACCAACCAATTGCGAGGACATAACCTCAAGGTTCAAAAACCACTGTCGAATCGTCTGCGTCTGGAGATCCGTTTTTCGCACCGAATTGTGGACCATTGGAACTCCCTACCGGAACATGTCGTATCAGCGCCATCCGTTGATTCATTCAAGGCGAGAGTGGACCTCCTGTGTGCAACAAATCGAAAGGATTAACACAGGCATATAGCCTACTATCCTAAATAAACTGTAAACTGTAGTCAGCTTGCGAACTTGGGAAATCGAAATGTCGTGCTATTCCGAACTTACCTTGCCTATTAAACACTAGTTAAATAAGGTGTAAGTTTCATTAAATGAAGTGAACAGTGCATTATAAAAGTGAATCTGAACGAAGAACATTCTTTTCAATAATTCCTCCTCTTCAGGCTCATATATTTATAAAGCATAATATTTATTGTCGTTACAATAATACCCAGTTATGCAGCGGATACATTTTTACGTAGACTAATAATAATCACTTTATTCCAAACAACAATAGTAATTATACACAATGGAATTTTCAGAGCTTTATATACATAATGCAACAATTTAGCTCCTCTTATAACTATGCACATACATTAAATTTAAAATAGTAATGATAATAATAATAATATTAATAATCAAATTACTATAAACAGAATGTTGGTGGAAACGTAATGAAGTATAAGTAGACAGTATCACAGATAATACATGCACTGAGAATCTTTGCTTATACTTTGCAGTTCAGATTACTGCTTTAAAAAGTTTATAGGTTCTTTTCTAAAATCTGGCTCTCTGTTCAAGCAAAACCCGTGCTAATTACGGTGGTATAGTAGAATTTTTATATTTACTTCTACGAGCGTAAATTCTTATGAATTTTGTCCTGGTTTTATCCGAAGATATACAAAGCAAAAGCTGAGAACAAAGAGGATGTTCAGTATGAGACAAGATAACTTTAGTCGACTGCTTGCAAGAATTGAAGTACCTATTGACAATAATGCCAGTTAGTTAAGTCAAAGGCACACATACACCACTAACTCTATGTAATATGACATAGCATTTTTTGAGAAGTCTACCAAGGGAGAATAATTACGAATAACAAAGAAGATGGATGCTCAGAATACATGGATTAGCAAATTATAACAGAGGGGAGTGAACTACTGAAAAAAGTTTCAACTTCTTCATTTAATAAGTCAAACAAAACATTTCCTTAGAAATTCACAAGATGTGAGACGACCAACAGAGAGAGAGATTCGAAGAGAAACTGGTGACGAGATGGAAGATATTTGACTTACACTCTATCACAATGACGTCAATGTTACAGGAATCATACGGCTGAATCAGTCAGTCCACGCTAGTCTTTTTCGCATCTGAAACCAAAATCAATAATATGACATCTACATGGATTCAGTTTAAGGCTATTTAGGTGGAACCACTTGTTAAGGCACTCAAATTCCTGTTAGCAAATAATCGGAGAGCTCTCCATTCAAAAAGGTATGGTGTTCTCTACCCGAAAAATAAGCAGACAGTCACCTTGTGACTCAGGACTCAGCGTGTGCTGGAACGAGCTTGCTTAGTAAAAGCATCCTAGGAATAGAGTCAAAAGCAGCAGTATAGTCTAAAAAGGAGGCTCGAACAAACTTTGCACCTTTATCAAGACTTGAAACTTCAAGCATCTAAAGCGCTTCTACTGCATTTGTAAACAAACGGCTTTGGTTCATTAAAAGATTCAAAAGAAGGTTTAAGAACATGAGAGAGAAGTTTCCCCATGGTTTTCAAAAGTGAAGATATGATGGCGATTGGTCCAAACTTTAGACCTGATCCCGAAGATAACTTTGGTGCAGGCACTACCTTTGTTTCTTTCCATGCAGAAGGTACTGTATTTCTGTGAAATGATGCATTGAAGATTTCAGTAAGAGGATAACACAGAATATCAGCACACTTTTGAATCAAAGTGCTTGGTACACCATCTGGTCCCAGGCTCTGTGATGGATGGATTTGAAGATTTGCGAAATGTTAATACATCCTTTTCATTGAAACCAGGGAAATGAGCATTTACGTGCCATGAAACAGCAGGTCCAATCATATTAGCTTGTTGCATTAGAAAAGATTTATTTGAGGCATTTACATAAAGACAAGCATCCACTGAAATTTGTTTTCTTCTCGTAAGTTGACTAAAACGTTTCCCGATGTTAGAATTACTCTGACATGATAAAAATTTTCCTTATATATGCCATTTGATCTTTGTACTTCAGACGTTATCAGAGAGTTTATTGTTCGAATACCTGCATTGTCATGTGATTGATACAAATTCCCTTTTTCTCTTCTAAGCGTTTTAGTTGTGGAGAAGAGATCCTATCGAATCTCATGAACAATGAGTGTTTCAGTAGGACAGCAAATGTCCAAACAGAACTTGAGATGGGAAGTGATACTGGAGACATTAACATCTGACACTTCATCAAAGAATAGGTCCAAGTCAGTATCGTGCAACCTACATCTTAGTGCTTGAATACTGTCATGTGAATAGGATAGTTCTTGAATTTTCTTTGTTAGGTGAACAAAGACCCTTCTGTGTAACTTCCCATACACTTTCGATAAAGTACAAATGATGCAGTTGTCAGAATTCAGCAATGGAGCTCTCCTTCGCACTTCGTATATGTCGCCATCGTTTATGCAAACCAAGTGTAAGGTTTTGTCCAGACGAGTATTGAATTTGACCAGGTTCTCATGACTAAGTGATATGAGGAAGCTGTGATCACAAAAATTAAAGTCACCGCAGACTATCGACAAGGAATTTCTAAAAACAGCTGCAAACATTCAGTAAATTCGTCTGCAAAGATAGATATATCAGAGGAACTGCAGTTTGGAGTCATATAAACATTTCTTATGTACAAATGTTTTATGACTGTTCACCCCACACACACACACACACACCATTGATACTGCATATACACATATATTTTAACAAAAGTAGACTAATTTTGAAAGTCTGAGGTCACATTTTGATCACAGTTCATATAAAAAAATTTGTTTTGTCTTGGTTTATTATACCTTTTGATAGCTGTTTCTTGATTCACATGACAGGACAAACAATTTTAAAAAACAAGAGATGTACTTTTATATATAAACATACTATTTTATTTATTATACATGTTGATGCCTGTTGCATGACTCATGATTGGACAAAGTTTAAAAACAAGAGTTGTTCCTTTTATATATAAACCTCTGTTATGTTAATTCGATTAATTTCCCTGAAGAAGTTCGGACCAGATTGCCGAACGAAACGTTAGAATTAATCATTTCAATTTCGCTGAGATTTTACAAATATAATTTTATAAATTTCTTATGTATATATAGGAATATTCACTAAAGTGCTTTGGACGACACCTAGTAGTTGTCATCGGCAGACTTAAAGCGTGCATGATAAGATGTAGACCACTTTGTATTAATAAAAGTGGCTACCCCTCCGTTAAGCTTCTTCTTTAAACTATGTCTGTCCTGTTGGAAAATTTTATACCTATTTAGTGAGATTAGATTGTCATCATATTTCTGGTCGAGCCAAGTCTCTTGTATAGCTAAGACACCAGCATTTCAAAACACATTTGCTGACATTAGAGATTAGAGACAGTCCAAACTGTTAAGCACAGACCTACAGTTAGTGCCAACAACTTCAGGGACGGTCGTACGAATAATTTCTGTACGTTTTAATGCACGCTGCCCACTACCGCGATGTTTTCCCCTGGATTTTGAGGATGACTCAATGCGAAAGGTTGGGAAGATTGTGAAAATATTCGATTATAAATAATACGATTTGAAGATATTTGTGATTGATTAAAACAGAAATATAAGAGCAAATCGAGAAGAAATATACGCTGATGGGCAAAGTTCAACAACAGTGTCCCAAGGAATGAGAACGTACAGGTGACCTTCAGCCAACCCGTCATAAAAATGAGGAATTTTTGCACAAAAAATGACGTATATTTACAGGAAAATGCATGGAAACGCATTAAACAGGTTACCTTTCTCTGACATGACTTAAAAGTACGTCCCGGTTATAATGAGGAGTATCAGTTGCTAAGTTAGACTAGTCTGTCTATATGTATACACCAGGTGACCGAAGATGAGCTGTTTTTGTGAATCGTTCATCTCTTTTATCCTGTTGTGCAGTCCTCCCCAAAGCCCTCGGTTGAATTACTATGGTTTTCAGTAAGAGGATCGACGACTACTTACCGGGAAAATGTGGATTATAAAACAAACTGAAATCAATGACACCAACTATAAATCTATCCCTGATTGTAACCCTAACCTTAATCCTAACCCTGACGAGCTATTAACACATTGTCCAAACAGTACTTAGAAACGTGACCTGGGTGAAATTCGCTGCTTAGCTGGTGAATAGCGTTGATATTTCAGCGATGATAATGACAGGAGGAGTCAGCCAACGACTAGCATGCCTTCAAGGTCATCAGAACGTTCGCACTCCTGGGACACTATTGTTGAACTTCACCAAAATAAATATTATATGTGTGACAAGCGTGCTGTAACAATAATATTCATACATTATAATTACACTCTAATAGTGTACACAAAATGAAAAGTTTCTGTTTTCGGTAATATTTCGAGCAAAATTACCGCCCGTGATCACACCAACTGTTGGGATTCTTTTGCTTTAATTCACAATTATAATTTTTACTCATAATACTGAGACAAACAAGAGACAATTCAAAGCTAGACGAGTAGACTAATTTGAATTAGTGAGGCAACTACAAGACACTAAAATAGACGAAGAGGAAATACCAGTTTTATTCAAAATGCTACTCGACAACAATTACCTAAAAATAATTTATCAGGGATAATATAAAGAAAAGGAAAAACAAGGTTGAACCAGAGAATGACAAGAAGGAGGAAAGCAAAAGCAAAACAATCACAGTACCATACAAAAATGGCACATCAGAGGCAGAATTCGAAGAAACCTCAAAAATATTCCCATTCGCACCACATTTAAAACAACGAATCTAATTAGGAAAAAAATAAATCGACTAAGAGATCCAATAAAAGTGGTGGATAAAAGTGGTAATGTAATTTACAAAATATCTTGTGCCGACTATCCGACTAAATATGTGGATCATTTGTCCAGATCACTCAAAACAAGAGTGAATGAACATGAATGCCTAACTAAATAAAGGTTGTCCACCAGGAACACAAGCTTACAACAATTTAGAAATCAAAATTCATCGATAGCTGCACATACATACATGGGACAAAAAGCACACCACTGATTGGAACAACGTTTGTATTCTGAAATCTAATATGAAGAAATGGAAAGAGAGACTGATCACAGAATCTGTATTCATTAAGGTCACGCGGGATACATGTAACAAGGGCGACTCAGTACAACTGTCAACAAGTTGGAATATAATCTGGATACACAAAAATAAGTGAACAAAAAACGACCTAAACATGTGAGTACAAATCGAAACAGTGTGAAATAGAAACCAAAACAATTCCAACAGTTGGTGTGATCACAGGCTGTTATTTTGCTCGAAATATTACCAAAACAAAACAAAAGCTTATCATTGTGTGTGAAGTGTAAAAACATAATTACAATTTATTTGATCTATTCCACAATGCCCAAATCTTTTACTGACAGGAATTGAACAGCGTTGTTTTGTTATGTAGCCTGAGCTCACTAGTATATTTGTGAATCAGTCGTTATGCTTTTCACTCAAGTGGACACTGAATTACTACTGTTACTTTGGGTTCCGAGTGGAACATACGACTTCAACAACACATCTCCACTTTCTTCTACTTTCTGCCATCCCCTTCAGCTGGGTCCACGACTGCTTATAATCTCTCATCTACTCTCCATTACACGATCTACTCCATGTCACCTTCGGACACACTACGCACTCCTCGCTTCCCACCTGGATTCCCCTCGAGCCATGGCCTGTATTACTCGCGATGTCATTCGACGGCCTCCTCAGTGTATATCTGATCATCACATCTCTATTCTCTCCTACATATTTGTTGAGCGATTGGCTCTCGCCTGTTGGTTTGTTCCACTGCAGAAATTCTTATACTAATAATGTCCGGCCGGCCACTTGATCTTCAAAATGGAGCCAGCCAGTGAAGGTGGCAGCTGTTGATAAAAGTCTGTAACAGCTTGTTGGAAATACTTCTCGTGATACGCTGGTCAAGTTTCTAACCGACTATACATTTGTGTTGAAAATCCGAGTCGTGCTTTTTCTGCTGGGACGGAGTGCAGAAGATTGCCGAACTGGTTTCAAAATGATGAAGGCGTATCTTACCTTCCTGATTCTGAGTGGCCAGCATCGACAAATTCATTCGTTCTGTGTGCTTGTAACTGATGAAAGTAACCTCTGTCAAATTTCCACCATCGATGTTAATTGGTGGTGGTTTTAATTGTTGTTGTTGTTGTTGGATAGTTATATTCAGCACCTCCATCTTTTCTATTGTCACCTGGAGTTCCGTCTTCCCTGCCTGCCAGCCTCTTCTGCCAGTTTGTCCTTATTCTCATGTAAGTAATCCAGCTTGTGTGACATTCAACACAAATCATCCACACGTGAAATCCAGATCTTCTAGAGTCTTCTTATCGGCCAGTGCAGCGTAATGCTGAATTCTCATTTCCTGTGCACAGTCTGACGCATAATCCAGTCCACCGTAATTAAGAAAATCATCGGTGATAATCGGTAGCCATGTCTTACTCCCGGATACACTTCAAATTTTTCGCTGAGTTTCCCGTTGCTGATCACCTGACACATGGCACTGCCACATAGCCAGATGTCGAATGAGGTTGAAAAAGATTTGCGTCATTCAAAGACACAGTGTACAACGAGTCTCAAAATTACTTCTCGGTAAACGCTGTCTGATGGAGACCTTTCCGAAGTCAATGAAGTTCATGTAGAGAGAGGTTTGACTGCCATTCTATGCTCTGTTTGATGATTATGCGACTAAAAGACTGACACAGGTATTATTTCATTTTAAAACTATCCATGTCGACTTTTATGCAATGAAGAAAT
This sequence comes from Trichobilharzia szidati, assembly GCA_944472155.2. Lineage (NCBI taxonomy): Eukaryota > Metazoa > Platyhelminthes > Trematoda > Strigeidida > Schistosomatidae > Trichobilharzia > Trichobilharzia szidati. The sequence continues at coordinate 22,153,582 of OX235271.1, forward strand.
TTTCTCTTGGGTACAATCACTGAAGAATCTTAAGGGTTGATTGATAACGAATAACCAACGGATATCAAATAATCCGTTGGTAATATTTTTTTAGTTACATGAGTCTTATAGTCCCACTTATCGTGGGACCCTAATTAGTTAGGCAGACCACAATTTTACCGAAATTAGAATCTCCTATTTGTAAATATATTTCAGAAATCTGTCCACATGAAATCGTAGGGAAAAATAGGATTGATACAGTACTGGAGCTGTACATGATCGTGAGTAGTAACGTGTCATCAAAATGTCATGTAGTTAATTATATGTAGCTAATCTCAGTGTTGTGTCAAATGACGTCGGTGGCACAGTGGTTAGGAATCTCGCCGACCATGCACACGGTCCGGGGTTCGATTCCCTGCCGGCGCACACCCGATATCTCTGGTCGGCTTGCAAAATTTGAGCTTCCGATATCTATGCTGAAAATTCCATATCTGCAATGAAAATACGGTTTGGCATCAAGCTGTAATCAAAATAAAAACAAAAATAAATATGAATCTATCAAATACCGAAAATCGGCTACGCTAAGATGGACATGTAGAAATTTTCCGCTTGCACTTCCATTACCTACAAGTAGCATGAGTTGACGAGTGTAAATTTAAGAAATTCAACAAAATCCCTGAGTTATGTGAGCACCTTGACATGACTATGAGCAGTAAATTGTGGTCAAGACGTTATCAGTAAATAAGTAATAATGAAGCTGTTTGTTAAAATAACAAATAAAACTGCAGCTTTATGAGATCATACTTGTTTCTCACTTAGAAGTGAACAAATTGGTATGGCTTCGAAACCCGATGGCTGCTTACTGCCAATGAGTCCCAGACTAGGCTGACGAAACAGCTTCATTATAGATAAGATTTCATTTTGACAAATCACACAGTGTTATACAGCAATATCAACAGTTAATATTACTGTATAGCACTCTGTGATTTGTCAAAATGAAATCTTATCTATAATGGAGTTATACTCTACCACAGTGCCCAAATTTATACTTAATAATAATAAAAAATGTCAATATTATCTCAATAATGACGAAACAGCTGTCCAGTACTCTCTCCTGGTTTTCAAAGGTTATCTAACTGATATCAATCCGTCGTTAAACTTGAAAAATTGGCATCATTTAATCTTCAAGTTATAAAAAGTGCACTAAGCCAACTTGGTTGTTGTCTGAAAGGTCATGTGTTAGTGTCTCCAAGTGAATTCCTGCAGAGACATCTGCTCAGTCAGCATCACCTTCACTTTTTACTTCCTAGTTGAGTATCAACAGGATACAACGGAGAAATTGTTTGGAAAATCCATCGTGAACGATCTAATCACAATATTTATACTTATTTGGATGTTACAAATTACAATTAACTTTGTAATCACTAACTTTATTTTTCTCCTAGAATGTATATCATTGTACTGACATTTGTATATCACACACACTAACATTTTCTCTATTATTTATTTTTGTCACTGTTTAGTGTCTAATTTTAACGCTTCTCTCTGAGGTTGAGCGACATACTGATAGTTTGTTGTCTCACATTGTGATTTTGTTTGAAAGAATGAAGGTCATTCCGACCTTGGACTGTGTACAGAAAGTGTTGGTGTGTGATTCTTGTGGACACAGTTTTCATCCCACCTTTTCGTGAATATCCCACCTGATTCTAATCACTTGTTTTGTACTCAGAGCGTTCTGTTGACTGTACAGCCGCCTAACGGTACTGTTCACACAGGCATAGATTCCACAAATGAACATTCGTTTTTTTTCTGCTATCTCTCTAAAGTGAGTTTTGTGACTGTGAGCGTCTCGAAGAAATTTTGTCAGCTATATAACAGGACACAGCGATAGGTTTCCTGCGTTCAGAGCATAACCACTCAGTTTTCGTCGTCACACAGTGTCATACACAGGACACCAAACTAACTCTTCGTAATCAGCGAATGAACCTTCACTTTCCCTATTCACTCATCTTAGTAATTTAAATAAAACAGATCGTATCGTCATTCAGTCGAATTCCCCTCTTCATTGCCAATAAGTTTTCAGTGATTTCAAGGTCTCCAAAATCAGATTGAATCTAGTGTGTCTTTGTTGTATTGACAACTAAATGCTCACACTTTGAAGTGGTGAAACAATGCCGTCTCAACTCATTAAAATTCATCTTGTTTAGAAAGCATAACATCACAATCAACAGGCTTTGGTCACCAGAAGTGACAGTTACTCAGTTCATAACTGCTTGTTTCTTGTTATATAACATTAAAGTCAACGATTCTCAAGTGTGGCTAAATTTCACAGAAGATTGTTCATTCAATAAATGACATTTATTCAATCGTGAGATACTAGTTAGGATTCCTCAAAATTCACACTCGCTTCTATTCCACTCACTCCTTTGTTAGTTGATTTGATAGCTTCCCAATACTTCCGATTCTTCACTACAAGATCTTATTCATTGCAAGCGCTCACAGAGCAGATTTTACACTCAACAATCAGAAATTAATTTGACGCCATTTTCGTTTCACGTCTTCAGAACGATTTGAAAAACGCTAGGCATTCCAACAAACCGATATATTTCAAAAAGTGTTCTAGATTATTATCAATACAACCAAAACCTAATTTCGACAGCTATCCACAACCAGTGTGATTATGATTGATAAGGAGTTTTGTATTTCCGATGTGTTTTGTCACACAAGATATTGAAATAAACTGGTTCTACCGCCATTTAGCAAAGATCAGGACGAAAACTAGTCATATAAACGTCAATTTAGGGAAAATAGTGTAAATGAACTACACATACTCAGGTTGTTTCCTAGTAATAACGATAACTGCTGTTGTTTCCGAGGATATACGATTTATCACAAACTTTCCTGTCAGTTAGTGGTGTTCACTAGTGCATATCAGTTAACCCCTATAGCGGCCATCTTCATTGAAATCATACACACTTCATTCTGAATAATTTACACGTAGAAAGAGGACCATCTTGGAATTCCTATGTTGAACCATGTCTTACAATGAAATAACAATGAAGAACGAATACCCGAACTGATCTGTTACCTGATGTTCACTGTGATAGAACTCCATAATCTTACCGCTGGAAAACTAATCTAGCCATCAGAGCAAGGAGAAGCTTCGAGAAAATTACTTTTGGTACAAGTGTTAAATAAAAACATATATAGCAACTAGAAACTTAAGTTTGGATGTTGTGTTCAATGCTGTTACTTCTGAAATTAACATCAGATATGAAGGACACTGAATGTTCCTGTGAAAATCACTATTTCTCAAAGTGTAAACAAAACAGCATAGACATCAGCATCGATATGCTAATGTTTGCCACTATATCCTGACAGTAGTGACAGACAGGTAAAATTTGAAATCTGGTTGGTGCAGGCGTAGAGCTTGCACACCGTGATAGAATGTTATTCCATATTAGATAAGTTTATTTTAACTATCATACACTGATACAGTTTTAATAATTGGATGACGCTTCGAACATAAATTATTCTTCATATTCATATCAGTTTAGTCACACGGTTCCACAATTTCTCTGATAAATATTTTCCCTCTTTCTCTCTCTCCCTCCCCATCTTCCCCTTGTTGCTGGCTGCCACTTTCCATATCTCCGGAATAGGCGTTACGTCATTCCGGCTCCATGTGTTCAGTGTTGAATTCATGGAGAATGCTTTAGTGATTATCCTGTGTCTCTCTACTTAGCTATATTACTTTTTAATACACTGACCCTGTCCCACATGCAAGTGAATGCAATGCATTGGCTGATCTGTTTTCAAGGTTATTTAACTTAGAAGGGTCAATTATTCTACGTCTAGCTTAATTATTTTGTTCCAATAATCTAATTGATTAACCCCGATCCACTACTAGTTTGACTGACCTATGTAATTGACCTCGTTCACAGTCATTGAATGGTACTTGTTAAATTATATTATTATCTTAAAAAGATCTATTGGGCCCGTAAGCTGACAAATTTTATTTCTGAGAGAATTGGTTGGTTTAAATGCCTCCGTGATTCCAGCCTCACTTATAATCCCACGTAGGATCTTTGACGTTGCTTCTTTACACCATAGTACTACAGAGGCTTTGAATTCTATATTATTTTCTTCGTTATTTCCGTCATTTTTATTACTAATCTTATCTTTCGTGTGGTTCTCTATATATTTCTGAATAAGTTCTGGTTGCGTAGTGTGTTATTCACTAGTAATATTTCCTTTATTTGTTTAATTTCATTATTTAATTCTTCTGGCTCACTAGTTAGTCTCCTGGCCCGATTGTGCAGACACTCAACTAAACCTATCTTCCTTCACCGATTCTGGATGAGATGAATTAAAGTCTAAGTATCCATTAGAGTGTGTCGGCTTCTTATAAATGCCAGCTAGTATCTAACCCACACATCATTTTGGTTTTCCTTTCATTTTACAGTCTATCATGGCCAACTCCTCACCCCGTTCGTTTTCACTGAGAAGTGAATTGGATTCCGTCTACTACTAGTGACTTTATATGTGTGAAACAGAAATGAGAGATATGTTGAGATTTCAATACATTAGTGAATGTGTCATTCAGTTATTAACACTTTATCATTGTGTAATATTTAAAGTAAACTTAACTTATATATGAAATCTAGTTGAGCAAACTTTAATGTTGTGTAGAGAGACACAGAGACTTCAGAATGTGTAGTCATTTGTTGTTGTGATTGTTGTTGTTGTTGTTGTACATTGTGCGAAACTAGATTCATCCGGTCGAATAGCTGTGGTACTATTGTCTACTTCCATCAAACCATCTAGTACACTGATTCTTGTGCAAATTGAAATGCTTTCCCATCACATTCTAAGATAATTTATTTCCATCTGATCCTCGCATTTTCACTGTCATACCACTCACTGCTACTAATCACTAAACTGTGAAATTTCAAACCAGAAATAGCCTACGACCGACGTCTTCCTGCAAGAAACCGTTCAACCAGAATGCGAAAGACAAGCTGTTGCATTGGGCCACCTCAGCGTGCATATACCAGTTTACTTGCTCTTGTGGAGCTGAGTACATCGGCTGTACCATGAACCGACTTTGAAAACGCGCTCGCGAACACTATCCAGCCTGGCTAGTAAAAGGAGACCAGAAACGTGTATACAGTTCAGTGACAGAACATCTGGTCAACTCAGTACATTCAGCACCTTTCGAAAAATCCTTCAAAGTAATATACAAGATTCACTCAAACCTGTCAAAGGGAGTGAAATCAAGACATCTGGGCATAGCTGAGGCGTTAGCTATCCAAAAGCTCAAACCCACTCTTTTTATCCCCTCTATTCCCAACTCTCGCCTTGTATCTCATCAAGTAAAACCAGAAATCAGTATAAAATAATCTATGCTCGTACAACCAAGTACAGGAACTCAACAATAACATACTTGGCCCGTGTTCTAAGCGACAGAGACAATGTTAAGCGTGAAACTTATGACTTGCTCTGTTATTAACAACATAATTTTAGGCTCTTTTATTGCTCTCTTATTTTGTATTCTATAGTGAACTCCTTCTTAAACATACTTAGCTACCTAAAATATTAACATTGGTTTCCTTTTTTGTACTTTACTATATTCCTTCTATTGTGTATCCGCTGGTTCCGACTCTATTAGCACTATGAGTATTGCAAAATTGTCCTGTCATTGACCATCGTGTAATTATTAGTTTTGTGGCTGTTTTTTCTTATTTTCCATACTTTTCGGCAATATTAAACTGACAATCATTGTTTGTGAACGCCATAGTCACCACCTTAAAAAAAATTTTATATTATTCAGGATTACTCAAACTACCGCCACAAACACTGCATTAGACTTTGGTAGACTTTGGTACTTTTTCGCATTTATAATTATTTTGCGTTTATCCTGTTCTTTTGGTTTTTTTGTTTTGTTGCTGTTGGTGTCTTCAGATTTATTTTTTTGTTTGTTTAATACTTATTTTAAATGTCTGTAAAATTAGATGCAAATATTGTAGATATGTGCTGAAAATTCCACACTGTACCACTAGTACTGTTTCTGGAAAAAAGCAAATTATTATTATAATTATTATTAAATACGTCCAACCCCTTTCCTTGCCATGGCCATCATAAACAGGTAAATTTTTTAATAATGACCATCCCATCGCCTTTCTTATCTAAACTTCCTGTTTATTCATGTTATTTTAAGTTTTTCTTAATCCCTGTCTACACTAACATATTTTCATACTCACACTTCCTGTTCATTTTGTCATTTTACTATTTCTACATATTTAATCCTTGATTGCATAAACAATTATTCATCATATTATTTTTTTATCCAAACATCCTGTATATTTTGTTGTTTCTACATTTCTACCCCCAATTGCACAATGTCAATCTTCTTAGTAATCATGCTACTTTGTTTGAGTTTCATTCGCCCCCCTGTTTATTATGGCATTCTAATTCCTAATTGTAATTTTTACTAATTTGACCCCTAACCAGAAATTATTCTGGAACTCTCCCATCCATTTGATATAAATACACGAATGTACAGCCGAGATGATGACTTCGTCAAAAAGAAAATTTTCTTCGCTGCAACTGTCTTCTTATTCCCTTTGATCAAATGTGTATATTCCGTGAGTAAAATAAGTGTGAAACACAAAAAGTAGTGAGTAGGATGTATTGGCTAGTTGGGAGAAAACAAATTACTGCATGTTTGTAAGGTTGAATGCTAAAAACCAGCGGGTGAAACGTTCTCATTTTGTATAACCTGAATAATGATGATATGCATTTTCATAACAGTGTAACAGTTAGACTGTTTTGGAATTCGATCAGTTACCCATTCCTCGACAAATGATTCATTTTGTCCTCGAACAACTATTCACTCCCCTGCTCTCATTCTATATACATTCGCGCATAACCAATAAGCTGTATTATTGTCTACTTCCCAGCCTAAAATTCCTGTATCAATTATTCGAAAGAGATCTGATGATAAATGTTTGTAGATTCCAGAATTGTAAAGTGGAAAATCAGTTTTTGCAAAGAATTGTGCATGAACTCGGCCATTTAGATAGATTTCCTTTCTGATTGACTCTTCATTCAACTCAACAAAGTAGATGTTCAGTGTTGCTTTTGAAAAGTGAAATGACGAAACATATTTAAGTGGGAAAATACTTTTCCTTATATATGGAATTGTCACCAACAGACAACAATCAGCATAAATGGAAGGAACCTGAAAGAAACAACCTCTTTCACCTACCTGGGAAGCATCGTTTCAACTACAGGCGAACGGAACTGACGAGGATATCAAAGCAAGAATCGGAAAAGCAAGACAAGCTTTCACTACTCTCAAGTCTGTGTGGAGGTCAACAGCACTCAGCATCAAAAATAGGATCCAGATTTTCAACTCCAATGTGAAGTCAGTCAGTGCTACTACCATACGGATCAGAGACTTGGCCAGCGCGTCATAAAGAGCATCTCAACAAACTACAGACCTTCATTAACAGTTGTCTTCGGTCAATACTTAAGATCAGATGGCCAGCCAGAAAAGACCAGCAACAGAGATCTCTGGCAATGAGCGAACCAACCAGGAACCGATTGTGAAACAAATAGGCAGGAAGAAATGGAGATGGATTGGCTGGCCATACTCTGAGGAAACCATCAAGTGACATCACTAGACAAGCCATTGCTCGAGTGGAACCCGAAAGGGAAGCGGCGAGTCGGTCGTCAGTGCAAGAGTGACTTGGAGGAGGTGATGTGAAGAGGAGATGAAAACGTGTGGGCAGACCTGGAGCCAGGTGAAGACTCTAGCAGAGAACCGGACGCAATGGAGACGCACGGCTGAAGCCCTATGTTCCTCTAGGAATTAAAGGAAACAATAATAATATATGGGATTGTTACTTAGCAGTCTTTTACTGTCACCTTAAGTAATACTAGTGGATGAATACAGTCATAAGTAGCATTTCATACTAGTGATATTGCAAAAGCGATTGCATTAAAGTAGTCATATAACTAACTCTTCGCAAAGCCGATACAGCAAATGTAGCAGGTCAACACGAGCTCATTCCTTATTGTCGCGTGGATTCTTCTCAAACGAAATAATATCACCGAACATAAGTCACAAAATCGCTTACCGATAGGAAGTATAACTGATATAAGTCCAGAATTATGTAAGAAGTTGGATTATTAAGTGCTAAAAGGATTGACTGTTGATAAGATAATTGGATGAAAGCTGCGGAGCATGGCTGAAAAGTTTGGACAGAAAAAAAGCCTATCTAGAAACAGTATATCTGTAAAATAGATTGCGTAACTATAAAAATACTTCAAAAATACTATGGGAAGAATAAACTGAGTAGTGGCCTTTAAAAAAGGAGCATAGATTTTTACGAGTTGATGACGGATTGATATTGTAGAGAAGAAAAGACCGAGGAGGCTGAAAGAAATGTTTATTAGGTGAAACGTATTGTACATAGCTAAATTTGGTATACCATATTTTCAACCTGCCATTTGCACACCATTTACCACATCCTTGACGAATTGGTCGAATATCGTCACATTCGATAGCTTCTTGGATTCTGCATCACATGGCAACATTCCTCTCATGGTTCTCCTCTTTGGTTGCTCATTCCAGTGTGCCAGACATATTGTTACTTTTCTGAATTCGTTTCTGATATACTACTTATATCGGATTATAAGTAGCACTCACCACACTCGCCCCCTCCTTATAAAGTCTTTCCTGTAACCGCCTTGATCGCCGCACAGACGTTTCATCCTGCTGTTCTTCAGTTTCCTCGTCTTGACATTCTTGTCGCCATCCTTGTAGCAGACTGGCGTTTACTCTTTTCTCTTTATCTCCTCTCTTTATTGTGTAAACTGGACCGCGTCTCGATGTGACCACATATGGGCCCTCCCACTTCGGCAGAAGCTTTCCTGATCCTGGTCCACTTCCGGTAGTATACTTTCGTTCTCTACATTTCACCTGGTCGCCTACTTCAAAGAGCTTCCAAGCTTTGATTTGTTTCTTGCCATAATTTTCGATGTCTTTCTTGCGCTTCTCTTATATATTCTGATAACTTCCCTCGTGGATCTCGTGCTGTTTTCAACCACTGAAGAGGTTTGTGGTCGGTCTCAATGTGGAATCGGCGGCCGATCAGATATGGTCTCCATTATTCTAGTGCCCATACAATGGCTAAACACTCCTTTTCCACCGTAGAATACTTCTGTTCTGCAAGTGTCAACACACGGCTAGCGTATTCAACAACCCCATCCGTTTGTCTTAAAACAGTACCTATACCATAATCACTGGCGTCTGTCGAAACTGTGAACTGCTTCCCCGGCGCTGGCAGTTTCAACGTCATCTGTTGACCATCTAACAGCTCTTTAATTCGCTCAAACGTTTGCTGTGCCTCTTTCGTCCACGTGAATTTCGCGTCACTCAGCAACGTATATAGCGATTTTGCTATCTCATTGAAATTCTTGACAAATCGGCTGTGGAATGCCGCTCTTCCCAAAAACTGTCTCAGCTTTCGCTTTGAATTTGGCACTTCGCTGGTTTTGACCGTCAGGATTTTCTCCGGCAATGGCCGTATTTATCCATTTCCCATTTTGTAACCCAGGAGGACAACCGTGTTTTTAGCTATTTGGGACTTGTTCTTATTAATCTGCAGTCCAAAGTCATCAATTCTCTTTAAGATAGCTTCGGTGTGGTCTATATGGTCGCTTTCCGTCTCACTATACACCACCAAGTCATCTCCATATACTTCTACGTTCTTCAGACCCTTCAGTAATAAGGCCATTAATCTTCTGAATGTAAATGGGGCACCTACCAATCCAAATGGTATTCGTTTAAACTGGTATTGTTTCTGCCCAACCGTGAAAGCTGTTTTACTTCAATCACTTTCTGCTATTGGGATCTGCCAGTAACCCGATCTTAGGTCGAACACGGTGAATAACTTGGCTTTATGAAGGCTATCAAGGGTTTCTGTTACGGTAGTCATTGCACACTGTTTTACTTCGGTGAGGCTATTCAGCTGTCTGAAATCGACACAAAATCTATATTTCCCGTTCACTTTCTTCACCAAAAGGATTGGCGAACTGTACGGGCTGTCGGCTTCTTCGATTATTCCGTCGTTTAACATTTCGCTGACTTGTCGGTTAACTTCTTCTTCAAGGTGTACCGGAACTCGTCGCGATGAAAAGACTGTCTTCCCCGGATCCTTCAGTGGGATGTTATGCTTTACTTTATCACAATAACCGTACAGATCTCCATCACTAGTGAATAAGCCGGCATATTTACTCATCAACGTGGTTAGACGTGGTGCATCTTGCGGAACAATGGTTGTGGTTTCCACCTCAGCGACTTCACTATTCTCATGTATCACAAATTGCCCGTGTTTTGTGACCACTTTTCTATTCTTCATATCGATCACAGCTCCTACTTCTCTGAGAAAGTCTGCTCCCAAAATCGTTCGTCTTATATCAGAAGTTACAATAAGCGGATATCGTATTTTTCCTGCTCCAATCTCTACTACGCAATCGAAAACGACAAGAATGTGCAACGGATGTTCTCCTACCGTCTGAACTGCTAATGTGCACGGTCTTATTTCCTTACACTGTTCTCTATCTATCAACGAAACTGCGGCCCCTGTGTCGATCAAACAAACTAGTTCTTTTTGGTTCACCCGTAATCTCCCGTACACTGAACCTCTTTTGACTAATCCGACCACTTCCAGACGCGAGCGAGAAAAAGAAGAAAGACTGTGTCGTTTAAAGTTTTTTCGCTTTCGTTTCGGGCAGTTTCTCTGCCAGTGACCGGTTCCTCCGCAAGCAAAGCATCTGTTGTTTGTTCTTTTCCTTATCTGCATAGCCGCCACCTGTTCTTTCAACTCTTCAATCTGGTCTTCGATCTTCTTGGAATCTTGGCACTCCGTCATCACTGGAGCAACATGAGAAGTCATTATCTGTCTTGTCACATTGGCCATTTCATAGACATCCATTGGTTGAGCTGCGTTAATTAGCTGCAACTGATGAGCGATATTTGTCGGGACGCATTCAAGGAACTGAGATGCAAGCAACTGCTCCCGTGAGTCTTCGTCCAAGGTGGGTAACGCGCGTCGCAGGCGATTCGTCAGTGTTACTGCGAGAACCAACGGATCCTCATCCTGGCCAAGTCTCAGCATCCGAAACTTCTGCAGCGCCCCTTGTCTGTCCACAGAGCTGTCGAACTCGCACACGAGCCTCTCGACGACCTTGTCCCACGCCGCCTCACCTTCCAACTCCCGAGCGTTGTCGTGCGCAGCCTTCGCGCGGTCCCTCAGCAGCGTTCCCAAGACAACCAGCTTCGCCTTCTGCTCCTGCACTCCAACCAGCTCCGCAACAGCTTCAAAATCCCTGAGGAACGTCTGCACATCTCCCTCCTCGAACACCTGCGGCCACGGCACCTTCATCTCCGGCAGAGGCAGCGACACCAGGCAAGCTAGCTCGTATACCATGCAGCCACTGGGACCCAATTTAATGGCCAGCCAGCGTATGAATTCTAACTTCCGTAATAATCAACCCGGCTTCATCCACCTAGGTTTCGCCAACCATGTGATATAGTCAGTCCACCCTTACACAATAGACGTGGCCCAATACTAACTAAAAGTAGTCGCATAATAACATAACACGACAACAATATGCCAAAATAGATTTAATACTGAACATTTGGAGACAGTAAATGGGGATTCAGATCGAAGTAAAAGTGCTTACTGGTCCTAATCCAGAACTAAATAAAGTTGACAGAAATTTTGAATCACTTTAGTTTGTAGTCGCAATTGGAATTCGTGTCAAGGTAGAATCTGAGCAGTATGTTAGTGTAATAAAATTCTCTATTAGATAAGTTTATCTGACATAAAGAAATGGTATAAGACTAAGGCATCGTAAAGGAATGTTTATCGGCAATTTGGTATCTCTATATAGTCAAATTATTTACACCTTATCTTCAACGCACCATTTGCACAGATCTTCGTTTGGTGCTACTTCTGGACTTCATGTTGTGCATTTCTAGGATAATACTACAACCTGTCTACCTTACTATATTCTGTATCCGATCTTCGTATTTATTACACTTTGTTATTTTATTAATTTGACGTCTGACCAGGAACAGTTCTCGAAATTTCTCATCCGTTCACTATAAATGTACGAATGAACAACCAGCCTAGTTGATGAATTCGTAAAAAAGAAAATTTTCTTCGCTGCAACCGTCTTTTTATAATTCCCTATGATCAAATATGTACATTCCGTGACTTCATGTTGTGTTTCTTTGTGTTCCTTCCACGTCTCACATGTATCTCCGCAACGCTGTATAATTTGAACAAAGCAAGAACTACAGTTCTAACAGAATAAGGCGGTACCATCTTTTATTTCGTTGCCCTCTCTTCAGCTGCTTATAGGGCAAAGACATAAATCAATGTATCTGCAAAAACAATTTAAACATACTTGCACAGAGTTCATTTTAAACAAAAACCAATCGATCAATATACGCTTACCCTAATAATATATGTATATATATGCAATATTGAACACTATTCCGAACAACAATAATAATAATACACAACGGAAACTTTTCACCATTTCGCATTCGCATGAAAGAGAGATGAAAAATATACAGTTACCAGGGCAAAGTAAGACTGAAAACCGCTTCTTTCTGGACGCATAAATCAGGTTTCAGGGGCGTGATGGAAATGCCTTCAGCAAACTTGAGGAGAATTGAGCTCTTTCGCCTATTGATAATTTTGAACGATTTTTCGAGGTCCACCTCATGACCCGTGTCGAGGAGATGCCTGACGATGGCACTGTTTAATTTTTTTTGATACATGTTCAGAAAATCTTAGATATGCCCTTCTTTCTGGTCTTTGTACTCCCAGGTTTTACAATGTTTCTCTAATCGATGTCAACTCATGAGAAAACTCTGTAAGAAAAGATCTATAAGACAAATTGTGAAACTGTGTGACTAAATTGATATTATTTTTTTATTTATTTTTATTTTGATTTACAGCTTGATTCCACACCGTATTTTCAGTACAAGTGTGGAATTTTCAGCATGGATATCGGTAGCCCAAATTCAGGCCGACCATAGATATCGGGTGTGTGCCGGCAGGGGATCGAACCCCGGACCATGTGCATGGTCGGCGAGAGTCCTAACCACTGTGCCACCGATGAGTTGTAATAATTTATGCTCGAGACCTTGTCATCTAGTTGTTAATACGGCATTGTTTCTAATATAGTTCCCCTTGTGAGGATCCATGTATTGTTTGAGATGTGAAATCATTCTAAAGTCTTTTACAGCTAAACTACTTCATACGTGGAGGAGGCACAGACTAAACAATCGCTCCTCCATTTAATAAAAAATTACTGAACACTGAAAAAAGATGCTTCAGAAGCTTACCCGAATTTAGGTGTCTCAAATATCTGTCCTCTTTCTATACGTCCTTCGACAAGTTTCTTTTTAGCTTCAACTCTTTCCAAAGTTGGGTAGTTTCTGTGAAAGAGGAAGCAAATAAAGCACTAACTTTTAAAAAATATCAAATTGAGAAAAGAAATATGCACTCCTTCACTTGATTTAGTTCCTCATCATCAGCTGACTCGACAGTAATATTTAGCTTTTCACATCAAAATTTAAGTATTAAGTTTTTCAAAACGATGTTTTCGCTGTTCTTGCAAGACAAGTTCATTGTCGAATTTCTGAACACCTGCTATCTTGGTTTGACAAAGGTCAGAATAAAACTGCTATACAACGCAGCTGAAATACTAACGCATCTTGTCGATACTGGCTGGGCATCAAGTTGACTCTAACAAAGCTTTTAAAGTTATTTATCGTATATCACCAGACCTCTCACATGGTCTACGAGTCCGACTTTTGCATACATACATACATAAAGCAGAGGCGATCGGAATTCATCTGAACAAGCTAAATCTATGTGTTCGAAAGAAATGTGTACAGTCCCTTTCTTTGCTACAGCCAACCACATAATATGCATTAAGTTTTAAAAAACGATTTCTCGTATCCATTTATAAAACTATCTTTTGTCTTTGTTATTCTTACAATTCTAGCTAATTCTATCAACCTGTTTGTATTCTACGTAATCCTACTTAGTCATCATGGCTATTTTACAAATTTCTTGATTGCGCAATAACCTGTGGCTAACACCTACTAATTAACTTATCTTGAATTCCGTGATTAGAAAGAAATCTTCTCCCCTTCGAAAAAACTTCTAGAGCTTTATACTGACATCTACTAGTTTATTGTTTTGATGACATTTGATCTCTTAACTTCACACCTAAAACTGATTAACTAAAATAACCACTTGATTGGTAAGACAATTTGATATGTAAAAAAACAACTATATATCAGTGCACAGCCAGCCGATGATGAGGAACTAATTCAAGTGAAGGAATGCATATTTCTTCAATTAATGCGTAAATGGGAATTTGAAAATGAATAAAAAGTAAAAAGCCTTTTACCAACTAGTATATCAGTATGCTAAAAGTGAAACCACTTTTAATGCTGTCCATTTGTACAGACTGACGTGAATTAGAAACCGATAGTAAGTGGACAGACATATATATAAATCATTGTTTTAATCTTGGTGAAAATTCACATCACCTTACCTACTACATTATCTTCTTATCGATTTTAACAGGTTATAACAGTTTCGAGTATGATAAATCAGAAGACATAGAGTAATTACTATTTCATGGGTTATTTTATATTTCCAAACACTTCACTAATGCTAATAATAATAATAGTAGTAACTGACTGCGCATATGCATCCATTACCTGCCTAAGCAAATATATAACACTTCAAGGTTACGGAATAAATGTAAAGACAATTGCATCATCATTGTCAGGGTCTTAAAAAAACTTTACTAAATATAAGAATAAATCCTGTGCACTGTGGTAGAGTATAATTCCATTATGGGTAAAATTTGTTTCGATAAAGTCTCACAGTGTTATACACTAGTGTTTACTGATTACCAGGTTTCGAGCACAATTTATTGCGTATAATCATATCGAGGTGATATGAGCGGTAATAAATTGTGCTCAAAACGTCGTCATCAGTAAACATTACTGTATAACATTGTGAGAATTTATCAAAACAAATTTTACTCATAATGGAACCTTACTAAATTGTAGAAACAGAAAACGGCAGACTGAACAAAAAACAACTTCTCCCGGATCAACTTCTTATCACGGCTCAAGGGTAAATACATATATATATATATATATAAAACAATTAGTTCCTTTTATGAATTTAGATAAAGCAATAAGAATGGATTTGTGCAAACGTCAGTATAAACAATGTCGTTTTGTTTTTCATTCACTGGGAAATACAAAAACCTTTATTATAATCAAAAGCAATAAGAAGACGTAATTTGTCTGAATCGTGTAATGTGTTTCCTCGCACAACACATTTCGAACAAGCTGATTACACACACACGGACTTGTCATAGGAATGTCATATCTGAAATTAATTAAGAGTTAAGAGGTGAGAAAATAGACTTAGGTCAAGTTAAAAGGACTACATTGAAGGTCGAAATAACAATGCAGATCACTAAACCAAATAACACAGGTAATAGTACATCTGCTATGGTATCAAAACAAAGTTTAGCAAGGAAGGTTTGGTGTGATGACAAATTGTTTTTCAACGCAAAACGGTGGTTTAAACTTTCTAATTGCTAGGGCTCCCACAAACTTTAAGATACGCCCCAAACACGCTTTATACATAAATTATAAAGATGTGTTAACGTCACTTTTATGCCCTGTCCCCTCTGTAATATGTTTCGTAATGGAGGAGCTAGATCTTCTGTTCTCACCATTAATGGGTTCTGAAGATTCCATTTGTTTCTGGAGCCATTTAGGAATATGCTCTGAAGCCAGCTCTTGCTTGCCGAGATCGATGAGTCCTCCCTATGTATGTGTGTCCACACGTACATTCAAATTGATAACTACAGTGGGATGTGACATCATTAATCGCGTGTTCAAAGGGCTTAGATAGATATATTGGCTTCACATTTTCAATTAATATAATATTGTCTGCATAAAAAGTCTTTGTGACAGCAGCGTTCAATCTTTGTCAAGTCCATGTGAGATCAGACTGTTCGAAATGTGTTGAGCACACGATTCAGACAGATTACGTCTTCTTATTGCTTTATCTGAACTGAGTAATTGTCATGAACTTTATTTTATCATTGTTAGTTGTAAAGCGGTTGTAAAGAAACTACGATATGATATCATCTCGCGAAAATTCTCGTCTAAATGATTTACTCAAATTTATCAGAGAGACTAAATGCTTTAAAGTGTTATGAGTTTATATTCCACATACTTCATGGTCACTCTATAGTCGTACTTATTGATTTTCATTGGACTTTTCGTCATTCAATGTGTTATTGTTTTCTGATTTGGTCTGTAGTTTTGTTTAAATGGTATGCGCTGTACATGTTTCCTGTATATAACACTCTCTGTTGTGCATTGTTTTACAAATCCCCGCGTTCTTGATCTGTACGTTCGTGCGATGTTTTTCTTGAATGACCTCTGAAGAACATTGAAACATATCGTAACTTTGAGGCGGCCGGCTTAATTCATTAGGTTACCGAAATTTTCTCTTCCTCGTAATGCGCTGCATTTACTCCGTTTCATATTGTTTCAACCATCACGTTAGCACAATCAGTCACAGTGTATACTCATGCAACATTTCAAATAGTTTTCGATATATCCATATATATACATGTTGATGCCTGTTAAATGACTCATGATTGGACAAAGTTTAAAAAAAAAAGAGTTGTTCCTTTTATATATAAACCTCTGTTATGTTAATTTCGATTAATTTCCCTGAAGAAGTTTGGAACAGATTGCTGAACGAAACGTTGGAATAAATCATTTCAATTTCGCTGAGATTTTACAAATATAATTTTATAAATGTCTACTTCTCACTCAGCGCTCAATTATTTTGCGACCATACGGTCAAATGTTGATCACAGTTCATATGAATCCCTAGGATATCTTCAAAGGAAATGTAGGAAGAACATTGTGTAGTGGTATTGGAACATGCTTCGTTTATTGCTTCAGAAAATATATTATCGGTTATTATGTATTATTTCAAGATTCTGGGATAAAGAGGAGATACCTTCTTATGAAACCAGCTGAGAAATTCTGCATTGTGCCTAAATGCACTTCTCAGAATAAAGCTATCATTGTTGTTGTTGTGTTACACAGCTCTGCTGTCTTTCTTATTAACCCACAGTAACTTCTATTGTCAACATTCATCTTAGACACCTTACAATAGGAGGTTTGTATATTCTGTTTGCAGCATAATATTGTTTCTGGTTTAGACAAGTGGGATAGATTTGTTGTCTGTGCCCTCCTACATTATACATCTGCTTTTGACTGGATACCTAGGGATATTTTGTTCAATAAGCTTTCTGAAATTCAAACTGACTACATTCTTACGTCTCAGGAAGAAAGCAGTACACTGTATGTCAGGTGAGGTCGTTCACTTCATTGCTTACTGAAGCTGGCACCTATCAAGGCTCTATTCCTTCTCTCTTTCTGTTTTCTTTCTTCTTGCATGACTTGCCTCACTCTGATGACGTGAACTTTGTGAAGTATGTGGACGATCTAACTGTTTCAGTGCCTGTTAGTTCCTAGTTAGACTGCAGTCAGGTAAACAGCATACTATTGGGAGTGAGCAAACTGTCTTCGTGTATTGGTCTTGAACTAAATCCTTTCAAATGTCAGACTGTTAATTTCAGTTTCCAATGTAAAAGAAAGTTAAACGAAGCTGCTGATTCGTACGACAATTGTACGGTTGATGATAGTGATATAGAAATCAAATTCGAAGTTAGATATCTTGAACTAATTCTTTCTTCTGACTTATCCTGGTCTTCCCATGTCTCAGTGATTTCTAAAAGAATATGTCTTCTCACCTCTTACATTAAGAAGTTAAAGCACTCCTCTCACAGTTTGTCAACTTGTGCATCTTACCTATTCGTCTTCACTGTTCACCCTTATTCTTCCCTGGATTCCTTAAAACACAACGGCGTCATACTTCGTAGAACTCTGAAGACTGTCAATAAGGCAAATGGTATCCCGTTGATCCATATAGTTTACATCGTCTTTGATAAGCACTTGATTTCATGCAACCAATTCGCTAAAGGGAATTTATCAAACTGTGAGCGTCCACCACAGCAATCTTAGCTTTCACTTTGCATCTCCTCAGGAAGAACAACAGGTTATATCGAAAGACTTTCCGCGTGTGCACATCTATGTATAAAAATTCCATTATAGCATATATGGCGGCACGTATTTTATGTGATGAGAATAGTGTTAGGGACGAACTAACTAACTAGCCAACCTTATTTCCAATAGTAAACAAACAACTGTCTCCATCTTTATACGAACAAGTTTCACTGTTATTCTTCTTCTTCTATTTATAATCGTCTCATTTTATTTTTGTTTATTTCATCATAATTGTAAACACCATTTATGCTCCGTAGTAATTGTTATTGTTTCGTTTTTCCCTTCACCGTGCTTTATCAAGTGAACATTAGATTCAATACTTTATAACATGCTAAAGTTTCCATACTGTGTCGACAGTATCGCTTGAAACAAAATTACCATAGTTATTATTAATAATAATAATATTATAGTTATTGTTCCCATTTTATACTCTGCACATTTTTGACATCATTACTAGTGCAAATCTAGAACAACATAATTAAGCGAACAATATTGTTTTCAATTAGATCTCATGAGGCTTCACTCTAATATATATATATATATATACATATATATATATATAAAGGATTACAAATAAAAATTCAAATATAAACCAATCATGGTGCTTTGTCTATAGGATAATACGATAGTGCAATTATTCATAGCAGAAGTAGTGATAATAGTGGTCATGTAATCGAGAAAACGAGAGCCTTCAAAGTAATTCATAGTATTCCACCGAATCTTTACAATAGACTTCGTATTCGTCTACTGCACACAGCTGAGGCAATAGGCATTCGAACTATTAAACCTAAACTGCACTCATTCAAATGAAGTTTGTACAGTCATTATCCCTCCCTTGTTGACCAATTAAGGCATAACCAACTAATGGCTTATACACCACACTTTTTTATATTTTCAACCCCTTTCTTGTCATCCCTGAATTTTATGTTCATTATAACCATGTTTCAGTCCCTTTCCCTACAATTTTTTTTTGATTTATAATCTAGCATTACTTAATCGGTTCATTGGTTTTTACAAGCCTTTATTGACTACATCCACATGAATATATTTTTGTTTATAATAAATGTATTCTTGTTTTTCCCAATGAATGAAAAACAAAAGAATATTGTTCTTACTGACGTTTCGCTATTTAATGCTAATAGCTTTATCAAAGTATTATTAAACCGGAATTTACAAAATCTCAGCATATATATTACAAAGAGTTGAAGGGTGAGAAAATAGACTTAGGTCAAGTTAAAACGACATATTGAAAATCAAAATAACAATGAAGATCACTCAACCAAATAATAAAAGACAAGTGGATGGCGTTGCTATGGGGAGTCCATTAGGACCTTAATTAGCGGATGTTTTTATGTCTTATGTTGAAAACTTATCTTCTGATTTAATTTCTAAATTGCCTTTCTATAAGAGATATGTAGACGATATCATTTTGATATGCGATGATCATGAAGATGCGAGTCGTCTATTGGACAGACCTAACTCTGTACAGAATCATATTAGTCTTACATGCGAGGAAGAAAGTCGCAACCAGCTCGCATTTTTAGACATACTTCTGAGTCGAAGAGACGATGGCTCAATAAGACGGTCTATCTACAGAAAGCCCACTTGGACAGGGCAATATCTTAATTTTCACAGCTTCTGTCCATTACAATATAAGAGAGGCTTGGTGAAGTGTCTATTTAAGAGGATTCAGCGTATTTGCACGGCTGATGTTACAGACAAAGAAAATGAAATATTCATGGATAGATACTCTTGTTGATAACGGATATCCTTTGAAATTTTTAAACAGGTGTAGAAGTCAACTAGCCTCTAAACCTACAATCCATACCGTCCCTAAGAAAAAGGTTTTCATCAAATTACCATATAACGGGGAAATAAATAGTAGGATCTTGAGACAAAGGTTGAATTCCATCATCCGTAGAACCTACTATGCAGCCCAGCTTGTAATTGTCGAAAAGGCTAAAAATATGCTTCACTGGAAACCTCAAAAGTGCACAAGTGATTATATCACATCCCATACAATCTACCAATTTTCGTGTGTGTGTGGACATACATACATAGGGAGGAGTAATCGCGCGTTGCACGTAAGGGTGGGAGAGCATATCCCAAAGTGGTTAGGAAAACAGATGAATTGTGACAAGCCCATAGATGCAGGCGCCAGACTACCAACTTCGTCGAGATGAACCATAAGGTTGATGTTAACTCAGCCTTTAAGGTCATCTATAAAAACGGTCAAGGACGTTTACTGAAATACGCTGAGGCTATAGCCATTCATAAACTTAAGCCCCCCTTGTGTATTGAAAAACAGTTTGTTATTACTCTTAACCTACCTTGGTAATCCTTATTTGATTGTATTACCAAACGTTTGTGTTAATTATTCTTAATTCTTTTTTTGTCACCTTGTTTAATTTAACTTTTCCATATATACTGACTTGACAAGTACATGTGTGATCAGATTGTTCGAAATGTATTGCGCTAATACATCACATTTTTCAGATAATCTCCGTCTTCTAATAATGTTATCAAAAAAAAAAGGTAATAGTACATCTGTTTGTTACTAACGTGATCATCGTTCGTTAGTCTTGGGTCATTTTTCGTTGTCAAGTTGGTCAATTGGTAAAGATAACAAAACCAAGTGTAGATTGTTGGATTTGATCAGTGTGTAAAATTATAAAGGCAGTGTGTGTTTACGTAGTGAACTTGCATATCACATTCGTGTTGATTTTGTCACTTCATGGTGGAGGGAGGTGTTGTAACCAGGTCAGATTCTGTTTTGGTCCATCATTCCTATTCAGATAATTTGGATTCCACTTGATCATATGAAGTGCTTCTGATATTAGACGTCCTTTGTGATTTCTGAAGTTTTTCTGGATTATTTCAATATTTTCAAAATCGATTTTGTGGCCTGATTCCACAGCGTGCGTGATGACCGATGGCTGATGATTTTTCAAGCCTTTCTAGTTCAACTGGATTTCTCGGTGGTCGAACAGATGCTCTACTGTGTTCATTTCTTCTGATTTTGATTTCTCTCTGGCGATGTTTGTCCGATGTATATCGCATCACATTCCAAGCATTTTATTTTATAGACACAACTAGATAGAGAATCTTTAGGGATCTGGTCTTTTATATGGACAAGGTTGTTTCGTAGTGTGTCTGACGTTTTGAAGAAAACTCTAATGTCGAGCTGATTGAGTACTCTTCTGATATCATCTGACGTCTCTGTTCTATATGGAATGACGACTGTTGATGTCCATGTTTTCGGAATGCGTTTTCGGCCATACTCAATGTCTGTGTTGATTTTGTTGATGAAGTCCCTTGGGTAGTTGTTTTGCTTGAGAGTTTCAGTAATGTTTGATATTTCTTCTTTTTCTTTCTCGTCGGTTATCAGAGAGTGTGCTCGTCTAAGAAGACTTGAAACAACTGAAATCTTTGCGCTGATGGGGTGTGATGATTTGAAGTCTAAATATTTATTGGAGTGGGTTTTCTTCCTGAATGTGGATATACTAAACTGTCTGTTTTCCTTTCTCTTAACTAGGCAGATTAGAAATGGTAGTTCACCGACGTCTGTTTCTGCTTCCGAAGTGAACTGGATTCTGGGAGATACACAGTTTATTTTCTCCAGGAATGAATTGTGTAGATCTCGTTTTAGTACTACAAAAGTATCATCTACATATCTTAACCATATTTTAGGAGTGAGTATGCTTGAAAAGATGTTATTTTCGAATCTATTCATGGAAAGGTCGGCGACTATTGGGGAGACTGGTGAACCCATAGCAACACCATTTGTCTGTCTATATAAACTCCCTTTAAATATAAAATAATTTCTTTCTAGACAGAATTTCAAGCTCTTAATTATTTCACTGGTGTCCAGTAGACATCTTTGTGATAGCGTTGTATCTGATTCTTGTAGACTGGAAATGATATCAAGACTTTCGGTAATAGGGATACTAGTATATAAGGAGTTAATATCATAACTTACCATAATGTCTTCTTTATCAATTTCTCGGTGTTCTATTTGGGATTTGAAATCATATGAATTCCCTACAATATTTTGAGTGTCCTTTTGTAGTGGTTGTAGTGCCGAGAGTAAGTATTTAGATAGGTTGCATGTCGGTGAGTTAGTGAAATCTATTACTGGTCTTAATGGAACTGTGGGTTTATGTATCTTTGGTAGACCGTAGAATCTTGAAGGTGCATAAGATTTTGGTTTCAGTTGAAACCAGAGAGAACTTCCAATTTTGGGTTTCATTTCTTGAAGGAGTCTGTTTGTATTGAGATTCATTTTGTCGAATACGGTGGATTTCTTCTTCTCTTCAATTAGTAAGTATGGTCCATCAGATAGGTGTTCAACCGCCTTCTTTTAATAATCCGTTCTGCTCATTATCAAAGTATAATACTTTGATAAAGCTATTAGCATTAAATAGCGAAAGGTCAGTAAAAACGATTTCCTTTCGTTTTTCATTCATTGGGAAATACTAAAACCTTTATTATAATGCATATCATATAACCAATGCCATAATTTTTTCAAACCGTTAAGAGTGAACTTCGTTTGGACATATATAACCCCACAGATATGTCGAAAATAATCCATGGTGAGAAATAAGGAAGGCGTGAGCGTTCAAAGCAAAGAAAATGTAGTTGGAATAGACAGGGTTCAGTGGAGTTTGGAACGTAAAAGAAACATGTGTAGCGGATGTGATGTAACCGTAGGAGGCTGATCACCAAGGATAAAATCGGATATTGTCATATATTAAATGAGAAACACTTTGATGAACTTCAATAAAAACGGTTGCTTATTAATCACATAACAAGCACAATACATACGCATGCTACTCATCAGTAGTGAGTAGTTTAAGGTTGAACACAAGAGAAACATGGGACAGCATTGTTAGTTATCACCTCACAGGCTGCATAATTAAGGCAGAGCTTTCGTAAGGAGCACTCATTGTCAATCAAAACATAGTGATGGTATATTGAAGCTGATTAACACAGATAAGGAATTGGGTGTTGAGATAAATTGTGTAAGAATGGAATGTTTAGCGAGGAGAGCATGAAATAGCTGAAGAAGCGATATTAGATAAGACACAGAATTATTCTGGCTTTCTTCTCTATATTATTAATTAAGAATAATTGCAAATCTTCCACACAAACTCGAAATCATAATTCATGATTTCGTGAAGCAGGAATTCTCTTTCAATTTAATGAAGCAGTAAATACTATGTATATTTTAATCGGCTCAGTGCACCAGACAAATGAGTATTGTTTGAAAGTGTCGTACTCAAACATTCTAGCAATAAAATATGAAGTCCGTTTGAGGAAGCACTCTAAAATACCGTTGTAGCTAGGAGGAGGCGAGTGTCGTAACAATGCAACAAACAACTTCATTTGGAAGAATCAGTTTGTAGGGATTCTTAGTTTTAGGTCAGAACATGGAATGATATCAGTTAGAGAACGACTGAAAACCAGCCACAGGGAGTACTAGACAACTGTTATCACCCTAGTTTGGAACCCTTCGGCAGTACGCACCCATCTCAGGGGATTAGAACCCAGGACATTCCACTGACAAGGTTAGCTCGTATATCATGCAGCCACCGCCGCCCGATTCAACGACCAGCCCATGACTTCCAACTTCTACCAGTTCGTGATTTTATCGCGACTGGCACCACCCAGTGTCATCAGCATGAACTCCCGACTCGATGACCCTACTGGTCACAACTTCTCACTAGAACCCCAAGAAACGTCGTCCTGCAGCCAGTCACTAACGTCCATCAGAATCCCTACAAACTAATTCCTGAAAATTATTCTGATGCTCGATAGTGAGTGCGTAGTGCTGGTGAGTGGCAAAGTAGGATGAAACAGTTGTCTCCAGCTGGTATCAATCTGTGGTCGAACCTGAGACAATCTTTTCGTCTAACACAAGACTCTCGACTCAATTCCACATCATTCTAACTCCAATCTCGTCTGCAATTTACCGTCACAACATCGAATTACATCATCTTGACAGAGGGTTATTTTCTGATGAGATTATCAACTATGTAACTGGTCATATAGTTTCAGTTCGTTCAAAGTGTGCACCGAATTAGTATTGCATAAAATATGCTTGTACAAATGACTGTGATATTGTGACGAATACTTACACTTCAAATTCTCTTCACATAACTCCTCGCTGATATTCATTTGGTCATGCATGGTATGTATTTCAATAAAACAGCACGGGAGATTACGACTAAACATATGTTGACAATCCTATCCACGAATATTCAGAACGACTGAGTAGCGAAATCTTTCGAATACATTTGGTTGTCGACATTGGAAAGTTGGTCGAAGAGAAGAAACTGTCTGATTTCAGTTTGATCCCAGTCAACCTCCTTCGGAAATTTGAACTTGTAACACTTCAGAATCCGATTGATTCGGTTGGACGACCCAACCACAAACAAGGTCGGCCGTGAAGTGGATCAGTCCATCAATTGGTTTCCATTTCCAATGTGACATATAATTTGTAATTGTGGGAAGATGTGAGGTGATTATAACTGATCAGTGCCAAAGGGTGTGGAAGGTATTTCGAGATGAGCTTCTCACCAACTTTAAATACTGATAAGTAGCACAAGTTTACATCGGCCTTACTGTGTAGTCAATGCGCAGTCACAATCATTCATTTCGGATTATTGTCGACACAGCATTGACGTTATTATTTTAACTCATCGTGAGAGTGGTCTTCAGGGGATTTCGCCTAGACACTCTAAAGTTTGATGCTTGTGACTTGTGTCCATTATCCCTATCTGTAATATAGTACAGAAGCTGATACGATTTTAGGCGTAAGTCAAGCTGTTTGCCTATTATTTGATGGAAAGTTTAATGTTTATTTGTCATTTCGAATTTCTTCCGAGATGATTGTGTAAGCAAACGTCATAAAACAGAGTAAGTGGAATTCATAAGATTGAATCATGAAAACTTGGTGTGTAGGAAGTCGTATGGAAAGATGATGAGATAATACGGTTAGTTGAATTCAAAGGAACGATACGCCAATATCATCCGTCTGACTCAGAATTCTTCTTCATCGTATGTAAATCATATGAAGTAGAAACACTATTTACAAATGTCCAAATAACGTGAACTATTTGCTTCCTATGCAAACACTTGGAAGACAAGACAACGACTGGAATGTCGGAATACCAACTTCCCAATTAATAGAACTTCTCCTTCAACGCAGTTTCAATGTCCGATTCACACTCACTGGTAGATAGTTGCCATACATATGGGATCACATTTTGACCGGTTAGTTGCACATATCTACATGGCAAGTTTGCAAAGTGATCCATTGAAATCAACTGTCGACAAATTTCTCTAAACAAAAGCTTTGTTGATCATGATTTATCATTTGTGATCATGAATGTAGTTGAAATAATATCCTACAGATTTCAGGCTTGGTCATCCAAAGACTGAATTACTGTTGGGGTGGTGAGCGGATGCTGGACTGACTGACTGGTAAGTTACCGACCAGATCAACATATTGGAGGCTCACATGAAACGGACAACTGACAAACTGCTACAGCTGAGAGCTCAGAAGTCTCAAGAGACATCTGGTATTGTCTCTTCAGTGGTGGTTGTATAGTCAGTTGGGTAGGTCCTCAGTGGCCACACTGGGGATGAAGGCTACATGAACTTCCTTCGGATGCATAGTTTAAGTTGAGTACTTCGAATATCGTTCGCCTCAGCTATATGGAGTCGACGGCCACTATCACGGAGACTAAATGTGATTAAGTAGACAGCTGCTAACAGATTTTATCTATCTAACATAAATGAATTATTGGTGAGATTTTATAAAGTCCACACTCCTATGACTACACTTGTGGAGAAGAGCAGGACAGCAGACTATGGCTGTCTTGCTAGTTGGGATTCACTCACGAGATGTGTGTATAGAAAAGGGACACAGGACAGTCCATGGAATTCCTTGGTCGTGTGTCCATTAAATGTAAAGGAAACACTACTGAAACGCGTAAAATTGGTCACTCTTTCTACCTGCGTTCACTCTTAACCTACTTTTCTAATCCCTATCTAGATGTATTCTCAAGTCCGCTGTCATTTCGCCTATCTCAATTCGACTTTCATTTCTCAGATGAATTGACTTGACCAGTGTGACCAGATTGTTCAAAATGTGTTGTGCAAGCACATCACACATTTTTCAGGTAAACTCCATCTTCTAATTAGACTATCCAAATAACTCTGCTACCACAAACAACTTCACTTTTACATCTTTCTTATTAACAGAACTACTGTCATCATGATGAATAGCAGCTGCACAGTTTATATGCACAATCTTCTCATCCTACTGACAAATCACTATGATTAATTTGTAAAGTTGTGTGCATTCGAGTGGAGTCGGATGAGAATTGCTTGTAGACAACATTGTTCGCTAACATGCGTTGTTCTGAAATTTTTATCTCTATTCATGTTTTTGATGAACTTCTTGGTGAAATTACGAGACAGCGGCTCCAGAATTGAGTGCCGAATTGTCAACGTGACAACTACCCACGATCACACTAATTTCTGAAACTGCTTAGTCACGCAATTATCTACCTTAAATCAACACCTGTTTTGCACGACAGTTACAATTCCGATTCGACAAATTTCGATGGATCAGGTGTGAGTGAATACTTATTCTGTCGCCAATCGTCCCAGAAGTTTATATTTCACGTTAAAATGTAAATATCCTCGAACTCGTTAATATGTGTTATTGCAGATTAATCACATTCACTAGAGGTGAGTTCAGGCAGGAATACCTGTTCGTAAATGAGGGATATTCAGTGAACGTTTCAAAGGCATCCTTCCCCACTCCCAAAGACTTATCATGAGAATATTATTTATGAATTTACTTTATTTAGAATGAGTAGTTACAAGTACTCAATTCAACAGGGATGAAATAAATCAATTATGAGGTAATCCAGCTGTAACCGCTGACTCAATTCCACATACATCTTTGCCACGTAATATTCTAAAGTATCCTTTCTCTCCCCAATCTTCATTCCACGAATTAGCAATCAACCAATATGGCGTTTTCTTCTCCACACCCCATCCTATGATTCTAACAGCATGTCCACCGATTACTGTTCCTTTCATATGTTTGTAGATTCCAGATTTGTAGTTAAGGAAATCCGAATATACTGTGAAAGCTGCCTCCACTGGTCCATGCATCATTATTTCTTTTTTGATTGCATCTTCCTTACTAAGCACGTTGTAAGACAGCTTACCTAGTGAATGAATGGTAGATAAAAGTGAGAGTATGTAAAGTATCACTATTAATGTGACAGAAGCAAGTGTTTACCTCAATTCTTCACCGATTTCAATGAGTACATGATAATTATTTACAACACTACCTAAGCACATGAGAATGAGTCAGTGATGATGACCACACAAATCAGTACAGAGAATATTCTGAACAGTATAACATTGTTAGAAACGGTAATTATAAATTCATCCTCCTCAGATGAGTACACCAATAATGACGACTAAGGCCCTATAGTGCCAATCAGTGAAATCAAGAATTTCCAGACACCATGAATTGAATGACTGGATGCCTATTCACATGTTTCTTCACTATATCCGGTAACCCGTTGTTGCTTTTACTCTCTCACCATATTCTTCTATTATATGCTATCCATTCGAAATTGTCTTTGAATTTAGAAGCACATAATGGAGGTCGCTTCCCAAGAACAAGTCAGAGATAACTGATAATATCCAGGTGAAGTTGAATCCGCTTGCTCATCACTAACTGGTGTTGTCAAGTTGATGCTTTATGATATCCAATGTACTACAAGCAAAAGTGGTTACTTCTCTTATTCTGTGTAATGTATGATGCGTGAGTGGATTAGGTACTGTGCAAATAGTGATAAAAGTAAAATGGACAACACATATTCCAGTTGTCATCAGTTAATTCTCATACACCACAATTCTCACTCATATTCTCCTCATATGTGACTGATTGGTCACTAGAATACAGTCACTGTTAAGCAGAAATGACACACTTCCTGACTATTTTGCATGTTCATCTTTTCCTAATCGATGCTCACCTCTATGTGGATTACTGACACATCGTTACTTGATAAGGAAATTCAATTTAATAGGCATCAGTTCACATTTTGTTTTGGAAATCATAAATATCAGTGCTTAGTTATCAAGTTTGTTTGACGTCCTGGTGATATGCACTATAGGACTGATCCCTAGAATTATGACCCCAGTAGTTCAACGGCAGATCGCTCACCAATGACGCACCTGGTCCGGGATTCGACCCCTGACCGACGCACTCTTCTTTACCTCGCTAAGCCGGTGGTAAGGCCAGTAAAGAGGAGAAACTGAGCATCAGGCTGAAAATCACACGCTGTTAAAACAAAACACCTACTAACGAAAATTCCACTCGGAACCTCAAGGGGTAAAATAATAAATAAAATAAGTCATCGAGTATACTAAATAATATTACAATTACATAGTACGTTCCGTTGCGAAAAATCATACTAAAGTCTTCACAGAATCTCTGAGGATTAAAATTCCTCGAACCACATGAGGCGTGGTTGGTGAGCATCCTACCGCTGTGCCACCGACGCCCATTAATATTAACAATAATAGTGTGGGGGAATTAATCCATTAGGATTAGTCGGAAGAAATTCGATAAGGAAATTCAACTCCTATGTTACTTTCCTGCTAATATATGCCGGCCTGCTTCAATCACTGTACTACTAGAATTCCCTTCCATCAAAATGCTTGAACTCTTCTGCATTTCTTATTGTTTAAATCATAAAGTTATATCAGAAAATCACTACATGAACCCGCGAACACATTTCAGAAACTCTCAGTCAAACTCTAAGCAATCTGTGAAGGGAAACGAAGAAAAAGTGTACAGAATTGATTCTCTGTTCCTATGCAACAACAATACTCAACAGGATATACTTCAGATGATTACTTGACATGTAAATCCTGTCTGAAGGGGAAATGTATGGGAAGAAATGCGCTGAAAATTTCTGTGCAGTGTGTTCATATTTTGTCGGAAATGAAGCTACATTATTATCATAAAATCTACTTGCTAACGACATCAGTATGCCGTTTCGCAAATACTCATAAGAATAGTAAATGGAAGAAGAATTTAACTGCATATTTTCAGTGAAGTATCTACGCAATCTCAACGAATATCATGATAATCATCATCAACACTACTTACCATAGTACTTGTCTTTCTTATAGGGTGTTTTGTACCCTTTTTGACACTTCTGTTGACATTTCGGTGTCTTGTAAATCGTTTCACCACATGCTGGATACTTTCCTTTAGTATGATGTTCGCACTTAGGGAATGGATATGGTTGACAGCCTGTGTGATTCTCTTTTGAACTGCCAGTAACAATGCCTTCTTCTACCCAGTAATCCCATGCTGCTCCAGGAAATCCTCCTTGGCAGCCCAAACCACATTCTGTACAACAGCTGAGTAGATCGACTGCACTTAATTCGACAGATTTCTTCCCTTTCGACTGAATGCAGATACGGTCACTCATTGCTTCAACTGCAGCGAATGCCTGAAAAATGATAAAAGGAATTTCCCGCATATATATATCAGTAGGGCATCCATTGCTCTTCAGGTACCGGGAAAATAGTTATAGTTATCAGTGTGATGAGAATATTAATGATAATAATGACTTTGCTTGCTAGAGTTCAAATGCATTACACCAAACAAAACACCCTACTAACAGCTTCTAGTGTCCTTCACAAAGTCTTCCTAAAGTAACCCACGAAAAATAAGCAAAGTGAAAGAGACAACAAATTGTGAAAGTAAAATCAATGTGTCTCAACCTATGTATGCAGAACGTTAGATGAAATATTTCCCCGGAAATCAACTGCATTAGGCAACCAGCAAAATATCACAAGACAAGTGTATTTCAAGATACCCTAACACTCAACTCAGCTTCTACTTCAGTACCCTTCATATCACTGAAGTTGTGAGGATGAACCAGATCATTCAGGGTTCAATGATATATGGTTCGCCTGATATTTGGATGGAGTCAGCTTGTGACCACTTGACAAGGACTACTGGCTACTTTCTCATATTTGTGCTATTCATTTTAGGAGAATCTCAGTGAGGAGTAACAAGGCAAAGGAAACAGTCAGCTCATCGGTATTCTTGACTAAATCAGCTTCGTTAGAATAGGGGTGAGTCACTCAAGAAGAATGAGGAGAGCAAAGTAGAAAGAGCAGAAGCTTCAGGGACATTGGCTTTAGTAACCTATAAGGTGAAAGACTTTCATTCGTATATTCCACACTTTTCACCTCACAATCCAGCTCTCATTCTGAGTCACAACCAACTTGTTTAGACAAAGAGGTTGAAAGCAGATTTATGGTCTATGAAGTTACAGTGGATGCACATGGCACTCTTGTTCTACCTGGTAATGCAGTTACAATGAAAATCAGATACAACTTCCAAATCACTTCCTCGGTATTTGTAAGTCAACTGTTTTGGATCATTCAGAGTCTTTAATGAAGGTTTACTATTACGTGAGAGCAATTTTCCCACGTTTTCCAAAAAGTATGAGGTAGTAGCAGTGTGGTTAAGCTAAGCATATCACTGAGTGAATGATTTAACTAATGGCACAATCTTAATGGCCTACCGAATGACAAGGAGTAAAAGCTTTGGGAAATGATACACCGAAAACACCAGTAACAGGACAACAGTGATATCCGCATATTTTCTGAGATTATTATTTAACATGTCATCTAGACACAAGCTTTGTGAAGAATTTAAGGACTGAAACCATTTGAGAACATCAGTTGTGTCAAGACAAGGAAGGAAACAGGTATTTTGATTTGTAACAAAGGAAAGTTTAGCATATGTGTACAACATATGAAATAATTGTTAGGGCCACAAGAATATTTCTATATAATATTCAGGTTAAATATGCTACAAGACTGCTCAAACCTACCCAGCACGAACCACATCGGGATTGGTCACGAATATTCGATATACTTTTACACTGAGGCCACTTCTTCCGTGAGTCGAAGCTCGATGGTATCTCCATGCTCACATTTTGATGGTCAACTGTTGGTCGTCTCTTCTTTCTTAACTCTTCATCTTCACGCATGGCACCGAGTAGAATTCGTGCGTCTTCCACCGATTTGAATCGATCACTTCGACTAGCTGTCCAACCAGCATCAGGCTGACAAATGAAGGAGAGGGAGGGGAAGTCAGTGCTCAAAATAACTGAAACAAATTAACATTGTAACTAAATGATGCGAAACAGTGAGGTAAATCACCTCTCACTCTTTCACTGTTCTATCGGTTGGGATGATTTTCGATTCTGAGTCGTATCATCGTCGAACAGGTATCCAATTGCATTTACGCCTACCTGATAGAAAAGCCTTCATAATCACAGTGTCACACAGAATATTAGATGGTTTGAGGCAATCGGCAGGTGGCCTTCGACAAATGTTTTCTTGCTTGTTGGCACTCGTGATCAAGGCGTATCTACGAATTTGAGGCAACTCCTATCCCGTCTGAGATTCGAACCTGTGTCAACTAGTGCTGCAGTCAGAGACGTTTCCACTGAGCTGTTCGGACTGACGATTGACTTCCTACGGGACTGTATTAGATACTTCGATTGGACACTAGATGGTGAGTAGCTAGTGTCATGCGTCTGGTATTTTGTTCGGTGGCGACTGAATTCTCTCAGTCAAGTGTTCACGAAAGCTAGTTGCAACACTTCCTGCTGACTGCCTCCAACCATCTAACAACAACAATTCGGAGTGCAGCGTGAAGCCAGCCACATTGCAAACTTTACTGATAGAATTCAGTCGTCACCAAACAAAGGATTAGACACGTGACAATAGCTACTCACCATCCCGTGTTCAACCGAAGTCTCACACAAAATCCCATAACAAATCGGAACACTGCACTTGAAGACTGAGGCGAATAAAACGTGTAGTGGTGCGAAATATACAGGCTGACTTCAAAAAATTTCTATAACGGACGATTTCAGTGAGGATGGATTAGCTTCTACATTGCAGACAAAATTGACACTTCCATGCGACGTATACGAGTGTAAAACAAGCAA
Organism: Trichobilharzia szidati; assembly: GCA_944472155.2. Taxonomy (NCBI): domain Eukaryota; kingdom Metazoa; phylum Platyhelminthes; class Trematoda; order Strigeidida; family Schistosomatidae; genus Trichobilharzia; species Trichobilharzia szidati. Next base: position 22,185,931 of record OX235271.1, read on the forward strand.
TAAAGGTTAGAAAAGCAGCATTTAATGAATTCATCAAATTTCAGTAGAACTCGTCAGCTGAATACTCTACATACACGGATATATATTTTGAAATTACATTGGGAGATACGAGTGATCAAGTAAAGTAGACTATCGTTCTACATGGAATAATGAAATCACGAATTGACTTCAGATAACCGTCTAACAGAATTTATTCTTCACCTGAGGGAACAGTATTGATTGATTGGTGAGGTGTGTTTCGCTGCTTGTCGCTAGACATTGCTGCATCGAACACATTCCATCAATTCATCACATTCCTAGATAGTCGATAGTGAGAATGAATGAGTGTGTATCATATAAGTAGTATGGTAAGCAGTATGGCAGACAGGAAATATTTTATTGAAAGTGTAACTCACATGCTGATTGATATACGCAATCATTTCATCTGATAGGGGCTCGAATTGTACCTCGTTGTCGGTGAGTATATGAGCAGTGAGGATGCTCATCAAGGAGACGATACACAACACTGTATTCAGCATTCTTCACTGGGTGATGAGGTGATGGTCAAACTATACAAACGTCTTCATATCTAATTCTTTTATAAATAGCCTAACTGATGATGACCTTTGAATCGTAATATGGTGATTTTGTGTGTTTATTTTTTACTTCATCTTATCACTCCTGTTATCGAAACACTTGAGTGAGTTAATTCTGTTTGATTCTGTATATATTGTTTTGTTCAAAGTACACAAAATGTAGTCTTCTCAGTAAACATCAAAGCTATTTTATCTGTGTAGGCGAAGTTCGAGTCGAAGAGTCTTATTCACACTGAAGTAAATTCAAGTTGAAATGAGGTACTTTGAACATTCAAATAGCAATATTGTTTTTTTTTTGTAAAATGGTTTGTTGAATTAATTATTCACTCAGAAGAACGATATCATAACTGTTAGATAAAAGAACAAAATTGAATGGAAATAGATGTGTGTTTGTGGACTGATTTGAGAGTACAAATGTTGAGGTTCCTATTGATTTGTTTGTCAGGATCTTTGAAAAATGTATCCCTATGTAAATACTCAACCGATTCAGTTAGGTGTTTGTTGCACATCTGTATTATTTCGGGAATCATGATTGCTTCTCTGAATATATTGTGATGCTCTACATCATGTAGAACAATAAGAGTGATTAAAGTTGAGTTGGAGACATTCACTCCACAGGTAGGTGACGGACTGTCACAACCTGACCTCATACAAGAAGTTTTGAAACCTGTAATTATTTCCTATTGCGATGGATTCCAACACTCCCTGAAGAGAATGCAGTCACAACTCAACAAACAGACATTGAGATGGTCTATAACAGCCTAAATCAAGTAAGTGTTTAATTAAGACCCGATCAGATAAATATGGTCGTGTATTGGAACTAGGCAAAACTGATGACAGAGATGAAATGGAAGTTGTTATAGAGAAAGAAAGTAAATTATAGGAATTAAAAGTGTTAATAGTAACGATTTGAAAGATTGATAACTAGTTATCTGATTCGTTGAGAAACTTAACACTTCAATACATAATACCTTGTGCTGACTGCATGTGAATAGCTCGCCAACTGACAAAATCTGTATTTTAAGCATTTTCGAAAAGATCGAATCGATCAAATATAGGTTAAATCAACTGAGATTTACTGAACGAATTAGCGAACTTTGTGTTGTCCCGTTGTCTGAACTGAGTAATTATTTTTGAATCAGCCTTTATGCTCTACACGGAAGAGGGCATTGAATGTATTTACTAGAAGTTGAATGAGATCTGAAAATATCATTCATCCTCGCTGAATATGAGCCATTTAATATTTCCTCCTGTGGTATAATTCTCTCTTTTATTTTGTGTAGTGAATGATACGTCAAAGGGCTATTTTCGCTTGTATCAATCTGTTCGGCATACTCAGCATTTTTCCAGTTACCGCTTCAACTTAGTGTATGTAGATGGTTAAATAATCTTCCAGAATCTTTACCGAAAATAATACCAGTTCATTGTGTTTATTGGTAGTTGTTTAACTGGTGACGGATTTCTTCACCCCAACAGACAGGCAACAGTTGCCGCAAAATTTCCAGAGAACAAAGCCCAAAGCAGATGGAAAGCCATCGGCGTTTACATGAAAATGCAGAATTCCCACCCTTAATGAATATTTACGGGTAAAAAATATTGGTGTCATAGTTTTCCTTAGGTGTTTCAACGCTAATTCTCAACAATAATACCTGGTCAATGCTGTACCGCCGATGGACATGTCAGAGCCAGCAGAAGTGACCAGACAGTTACTAAGTAGAACTTAGGCTGAGGTGAATTAAAACAACGGGGAAGATGAATCAAAAATTAATAGTTTCATGAATCTCTTCTTTGAACGACACACATTTGAGACTAACATACTCAGCCGGTTTCCTTTATTAGTTTGAATAAAGAGAGAACGAACATATTTGCAGGACAATAAGAGCTCGTTTATTTCATGGATTCTCTTCAGCTGTGTACATAGCTCGAAATCTGTCTGCCAAAGAGATACTGGATAGATAAGAATCAGTGTTATACCGTTAGAAGATGAGACATTTACAGCGCGGTTTTTCACTGAACTAAGGTCGAAACCCATACTGTTGCTATTATAAGGCAAGATAGGAAATTCCAGTGACGATTCAGAAGATGACAACACTTATGACACACACACACACACACAGAGCTATATCCCACTTAGAACACGTTAGACGACAAGTTCAGATGTTCACATATATTTTTGCTGAAGAACCTGATAGCCCACATATTCCTGCAGTGCTCTGAGTAAAATAGCTCAAAGTACACTTTTTAAGTGTTGATTTCCAAAGTCTAAATAGCATAACCTGGTTGAGACCATGCATCAAGCCCACTAATGTGGAAACGCTTTGTGGTGGTGTAACACAGACAATGGGTTCCAACGGAATATTATTCCCACAGTAAGGGTCATTGTCTTTGTTGGTATTAACATCTGAATACTATTCCCAAAGTTCACTTCTGCAGTAGCAACAGAATAAAATGTGTATTTGAATATTCTGTTTCTTGTCGTTTAATATAAACCGAAATCACACGCTAAGTGAGTGGTTAGAGAATATAAACTGTATAGATATAAATAGCTGTTTGATCACGTGACATCCATGTCTTGCCTTCTGCTATTGCAACTTGACCACCTGCAGGATGTTAATCTGTTTACAGCTCTAGACATCCGGCTCGGATACTGACAGATGCCGATAAAAATAATGTCAGAAAGCCTGGCCTCATTTCATGAATAGCCAAGTCCTTTGTTGTATTAGGAGGTTGGAAACGTAGAAAACAGGCACTTTTGGAATGTTGCTCCAACTAATCACCACACTGATGATTTTAATGGTCTTTTCGCTGAATTTTGTTTTCCCAGTGTTACAATGAAAATTATTACACTACTGAAAACAATTATTAGGCTCTATACAGTGTGATTTCTTCTGTAAAGGCCTTCAACAAAAGAGTAGTGGATGAACTTGCAAACACTAGAATTCGGGAGAAATTTGAATCCATATTGGAAGCATGAAATACTATAAGAAAGAAGTAGAACATAAATACTAATCCAAACTAAATTTCCTATGTAAGGTTATTATATCTTATCTGTGCACCGTGTACTTCTGCTGAAAACACAGTTTTGCAGTAGTAATTCTTGGGATGATCTTCACACTAATAATATATATTAGGAGTTGACTAAAACCAGCTAAAACAGGTTTATAACACCTTACACCGGAATCGACCAATTAAGTCACTGGGCTGAGACGGAAGCTTTATTATGATGTGACTGAACAACTAGAAATGGCTAACTCTATGCAATCAAATCAAATTATGTATTGTATGACTCAACTTTCCGAGTATTTGCAGTGTATACATACTATGTGTTAGCCTATAGTAAAATGTTAGATTGAGAAGAAGAAGTTCAGCAAAGATATCTGTCTTTTCGGCGATTTCATTTTCAAAAGCTGTACAATCGCATTTATATACATAATTTTACATGGAGACAATTCTTGTTTGATTCTACATAATTATGATGGTGAATAAATGGTGATAATTATTTCCAACTAGATACGGTTTTACGAGAGGCTTAGAAACAAAATTACGCAGGATTAGAACGGATATCAAGTGTGTAAAAATGAGCGTGGAAACAAAATAATAATTTTCAACTTGAGATGGGAGTTAGGAGGTGTGAATATAGATTACAAGAGCCTTAGAAAATTACATGGGATTTAGCAAATTACAGGTGTGCAGAAAATGAGCATGGAAACAGAAATTGATGTAATAGTTTTAACTTAAAATGGAAGTTAGGAGGTGTGAATATAGATTACAAGAGCCTTAGAAACACAAAAAATTGCACAGGATTAAGATATAATTGCAAATTTTTAAAACGGATTATAAATGTGAACAGGAAAAGCATGGAAACAAACTTAAAATAACTGTTTTTATAACTGGAAAAAAATTGGGGTGAATCGAATGAAGACTGAGGGAGTAAGAATCACACACATAGCGAACGAAAAGGGATCAAAAAACGAAAACAAAAAAGGAAGCTAAGGTAACATACCGAACTAAGTCCATGGTAGTTGTAGAGGTTGGACTAATTTCTTTTGAACACACAGCTCCGGCTTCTCGATGCATATTGCGAGGGCTTCTGCAGTACAGAGAAGTCGGAAACAAACTGCTTTCGGTAGGTTTCTGTTGACTTTGTAAATTACTTTGAATGATTCAGTTGAGATGTTGTGGGAGGTATTGATCAGATGCTCAATAATGGCACTTCTGATTAAACCGGTGCTTTGCAGCCACGCTGGATTTTATTGAACGCGCATACAATGACCTTTGTACCTGGCTCCACACGAGCAGGTGAACTGGTAAATGCACATTGAATTGGTCATATGCGACAGTTTGTCCTTCCCATTGCTCCGAAGTAGTGGGCGGCTAGAGAATATCACTCTTAGAGTTGCTACCGGAAAAGTCTTCTTCAGGGATTTGGAGATTCTCCATTTTAGGACATCTGCTACTAGGTCTTCCCTGAATTCCAGATTCAGATAGAGTGTCTTATTTTGCACTGAAGTGTATTCTTCTCATTTCGGCCTTGGTTTCATGTTCTTCTCCACGAAACGCGGCGGGTATCCGTTTTGAACCAGGATGCTTTTTAGGAATAGGAGCTCTTCTTCTAAACAGTCATCACTACAGATTCTTCTGGTGCGGTGGGCTAGCGAGATTATGAGAGCTCTTTTACGGCTGATAGGTATCCAACTGTAGAAGTTTGTCAGCTGGCCATTCCATGTTGTTTTTCTATGGATAGATCTTTTCAGAGTTCCGTAAAATGAATAGTCTCAGAAGCTCGACTGGATTTACCTGCATTCATATGAGCTGTAACCTTTCCACAAATGCTCAAAGACACAACCCATCATGTCATGTGGCACAAATTTACTTCCAGTCAAGTGATGCAACAAATCCGAATAGCTTTCACCCAGTTTACTGCCGCAGATAAATAAGTACTGACTGACAGGAACTCATCGATTTGAAAATGTTATAACCATCTGTCTAACAAACATGCAAAGATGTTTTAGCAAAGTAGATGCAGATACTTTCTAATCGATGTGTCACAATGAAGAAATGTCTTATACCAAATACATAAAAGTGCCAGTTGTCATTTGATTATTACATATTGTGAGAAACGAGTATTAAATAGATTGTCTACGGTAATGTCAGTCAGTTTTGGATACTGGAAGTCGGACATTTTGAAACTTTGCCTGACTTCGAATTAGCTGTTACTATAGTGAATTAATGTAACTTTCAGGCAGGCAGGGATAATTTCTCCTTAACTTTGACTTTTCATTCAGCAGTTTTGGATTCAAAAGCTTTACCATTGTGTCACTTGAATTACGATGGCCAGCGATACTGCATGATGAAAAGTGTTATGAAGGGAAAGCAAACTCTTTAGTGGTGAGGCAAATTTCAGTTATTTCAATTATCACAGTTATATTCAAAATTCTTTTATCGATAGTGCTTTCAATGCTTCCGCTTAGTGTGTGAATTGGCTTTTCGTTCAACGAAGACGTCTCCAGAAAAATTCTTTATAGCAAGGTTGAAAGTAGCCTTCTATAGTAACTAAACCTCACATCTAACCACCTCTATGTGTATACACTATTTTCGCCTTACTTGTGGTGCTAGACATATTGGGCTCCCTCCATAATACTGTCTGTTTCCGAAGTCTACAGTTCCGACTTATTCTGAGTGAACTAACAGACTTTCAGTTCCATAATCGGGCACCTTTTCATCACTTCATCCTCAAATTATTTCCAATTGCAGTTGCAATTAGCTGCGAAGAATAGTGTTTTGCAGATATGTCATATCTTGAATGGACATTCTGTTGAACTCCATACTTCTGTCCTGGCTTCGAAAATGCTACCGAAGAAAAGAAACGTTCTGCCTGATAAACACGAAGTATGTAATCTTCAATCTGTTGTGAAACAACACTGATAACTTTGTGAAATTGAAAGTGTTTGTTAGGATGTAAGATTTTCATTGGAATTAAAATTGTTCGAGGATAAAACAAGTAGATAGACCCCTAGCTCAGATTCCTGTTACTTAGTTTACGAAAATGAAGACAGATATCTACAGATTCACTGGCCACGAAAACGTTTATAGGATATCAAAGTGGAACTAACCAATTCAGACAACGAATGAACAGAAGACAATCTTCATAGTATTCGGTCGATTATTACTCACTTCAAGAACAGAGTAATTTGAAAAATTTACTATGTGGTGAATTGAATTACTGTTTTGAATATAGCTACAATAACTGATTTGGAAAGTGATCATATCCTCTAACAATTGATTTACTCAATTTGTTGATTAGAGGGGAGGAATTTGCACGATAAGTATGCAGACACTATGATGAATCGTAGAGAAAAGGATACAACGTTGGCAACGACGACAACGCTATACCTAGTGACTGTCACGCCACAAGGAGGTGAACGCTCAATATCTACACAAATAGAGTTACGTCGCAACCAAGTGAATTGCATAGGTAACCAGGTTCTACACTTTGCTCTAAGGCCGGTTGAATTGAGATGTAATCAGTCGGCACAAATCACTTCTGAATCACTTGCCTAATAATAAAGCTTCCCGCCGTTGTTGAATAATAGGCTGTTGCGTAAATCTGAGTGAATATAGGAATGGATGTGCAGCATTAATGCATCACTTAGTGGGAAAAATACTGGTATCGACAAATTATTTCCCCCTTTGTTTTATAGCTCGAATGAGTATATCTGGCTATCATTGAAATCACTTTATTGCATAACATGAATATTTCGAACTCACAGAAGTCTATGCGGGTGGTATTCATCGTAATCAGATTTAGTGATAGATTGACAACGAGCTTGACCCTAACCCATACACTCCAGACACTGATTAATAGTCCCAAATGAGGCTGAGTTTCCTCTGGATGACACGTGTAGTCATGAATCGCCAAGATTATAATGATCAAATCTCAGCAATCCTTTCCAGCCAAATGAAATTCGCCAAACCCGATGGTGAAAAGAACAAGACACATCTAATTGAAAATCAACTGACTGATGTCTTAAAGAACATGAGGAATAAGTCAGTAATCTCGTCGGAAATATATGAACGCATCCGACGAGTAGGCTCCATGATACCACGTTTGTATGGACTACCTAAAATTCATAAGACAGGATTACCCCTCCGTCCTATCCTCGATATGGTGGGTTCTCCTTATCACGGAATCGCTCAGTGGCTAGCTGAAATACTGGAACAAGTCAGAAGGCAAGTATCTAAGTTTTCCATTGATGATACGTTTAAATTTATTGATAGCATTAAAGATTTCAATGTCTCAGATAAAATCTTGTTCTCATTAGAGGTGACGTCACTATTTACCAATGTTCCTCTCATGGAAACTGTTTGCTACTTATGTGATTATATTGATACACATAGTTTAGAAATAGGACTGCCGACAATCCACCTCAAAGAGATTTTATTGAGATGCACGTTGAATGTTCAGTTCACCTTCAATAATGAGATCTTTAGACAGAGAGACGGCATTGCCATGGGATCACCATTGGGTCCCTTGTTGGCTGATTGTTTCATGGCAAAGATTGAAAATTCTCAACTTAGTCAAACCATTGGTCATCTTGACATTTATAAACGATGCGTAGACGACACTTTCGTTATCTGCGATAAAAATGTAATTCTTGATGATGTCTTGTTTACTTTCAACAACTACCATCCTTCTTTACAATTCACCGTAGAAAAGGAATCCGAACTAAGTATTCCCTTTCTTGATGTGTGCCTTAGGAGACGTAATGACGGATCTCTCAAAAGATCTATCTACAGGAAACGTACATGGAACGGACAACTAACTAATTTTTACAGTTGGGTGCCTATGTCCAGGAAAATGAACTTAATTCATTCGCCCTGCTCTAGGATAAGGAAAATTTGTAGTTCTGATTCCGTTGACTCGGAACTTGACTTCTTAAAAGCCACGCTCTCAGAAAACGGTTACTCTAACCGATTTATTGACAGCAACATGAAATACAAGCAGTCTAAACTGGTCACCGACACAGTTCCAAAGAAAACCTTATTCATGAAGTTGGAAATCAAAGGTGATCAAGCTTCAGATATGCTCAAAAATCGTCTCTCTAAATCAGTCAGTAAGACATTCTATGCAGCAAAATTACATATGACGTTCACTAGCCGCAAGTTGTTCTCTACCTCTGTAAAAGATAAGCTCCCCGTCTGGCCGCCTCCATGTGCATCTATCAGTTCACCTGCTCTTGTGGAGCAAGGTACATTGGCCGTAGCCAGAGGACGCTTTCCACACGGATACAAGGACATATTCCAGTAGCATGGTTTTACAAGGGAGAAAGGAAATGTGTGCGAAGCTCTATTTTGGAACACCTTATCGACTTCTGTCACTCTGTCAACCCTGACCATGATTTTAAGATCATATGTAGAATCCATGCTAACTTCCCGCGTTTTCTTCGTTACAAACTTATAAAGACAGTTGAGGCCTTGGCAATTCATGACTTTAAGCCAGACCTTTGTGTACAAAAGAAGTATGTACAATCCTTACTCCTGCCATGGCAGTAGAGGGATAGACATTTATTTATTTTGTTTATTTAATTATTCTGTTTACTCTTCCCTTATTACTACGATTATTATTAATGCTATTATCATTATTATTATTATTAATATTCTCACTCTGAATCTTTTCCACTTGACCCACTTGACATTTTAAACCCAAAATTATTAATTTTTATATTTTTATTTTTACAATATTGAATTCTATCTTATAACATTCCACACCATGTTATGTAACATTTTATATTCGTCTACTAATCTTATAATTATGTACCCCTTTCCAAAACCTACACACCTTATGTATTATTCTATATACGACATTAATTACTTTGCCAATTGACATCAAACTATGATTATAATCACAAATATTTTAATGGCATTTCATACCACTATTATTATTTCATGTATTCACACCTTTGACCTAATTCCCTCACTGGATATCATTTCTTAAAGAAAACCATATATATACGATTGTACAGCTTGATAATAAATTCGTTGAAAAGAGTCTCTTCGCCGAATATTGTGTTCTTAATGCTACAATGCGAATTATTAAATTATTTAACAAAATTCTGTGTCTAGCGTTCGTGGAATGTAGACAACGAGTTATGCAATAATAAGGAATACAAGTATTGGATAGACCCACTGAATCAATACATCTGTTATATTACGCATCGATTTGATACAAGTAATTGATGATTATGTCCATATTCTAATCTGATAATGCCTAATCTTTTTCACGCTAATCATTACAGAAGAAAAGGTGGCCTTTTAACAGCCATAGTAGCATAACGTATATACTTCATGCAGAAACCCAAATGGGTTATTTTTCTAAAGTACTTAAACTGATCTAGTTATCCGGATTGAAATTAGCCTGGATTAGTTCGAAATAGTGCAATGTGCAATGAGATCAGTTAATGGTTAAAAGTGGAAGCAGAGAGAATTGGTTAGTTGCATCAAGGCCAAAATTTTTCACCTTTATTGTACTAAACGTGTTAATGAGTTTTGTTCCCTGACTTCCCTGAACTAAAGTGTCTTTCGAAATTCTAATAATTCGTCTTAAATAATAGAATTCTTACTTTTCAAGGACTAAACGAGCATGTGAGATTTCTAACTGTAAGGTTTCGATAAAGGATTAAATTTGGTTGTTGGATTTCTAAGTCTCTATGAATGCTGTCGTAGTGATTTCAGTGAGTTCTATGCTCATGATCATGTGAAATTGTGACTTCCGACTGTTAGAATGTCTCAAATACCTCATCAACAGCACAAACTCCTGTATCATTCACTCCTGGTGTATTCTTAAGTGTGTTTCCAGTTCTGTTCACCTCTTGATAGTGTTAGTAACCACCATTAGGCAGTGTGTATTTTAAAGAGTGTTACATCAGTGTTGTTACCTATTTTTCGTGATAGGTGGGAGATAGTGTCATAGTTATCGAAGAATTATTTGCATTCCGGAATTCCTGTCTACTATGAACTTTATTGTTTTGTTTGACTTATGCGAAAACCTGTCTAAAAACACCGATAACGGTTTATACTGTAACTTTGAGAGCCTAAGACCAGCTTCTAATCATCTCAGAAATGCATATTAAAACAAGCATAGGAATCCAGATATCCTTTGTAAATGATAAAGTCATTTATTAAATCCCATTGACAGATAACAACAAAACTTTATATCAAGAATATGCTTACTAAAATGAGAAAAAAAAGAGTCAATCAATAACTGACGATACCACTCTTAGTGTAAATATGAGCTACAGAATAGGCAAGTGCATAGAGTTTACTCTCTGCGTTTCATTGGTAATCCTGCCACTATGTTCGATTCAATTCCGCATTCATTTCGACCTCTCAGTATTTTGAAATAACCTTTATCACCCCAATCATCATTCCATGAGTTGGCGCATAACCAGTATGGAATGTCCTTGTAAACACCCCAACCGAGTATACGTATAGCATGTCCACCCACATAGGAACCAGTTATATGTTTGTAGACACCAGATTTATAGTTGAAAAAATCGTCATAGACAAATAGAGCACCTTCAACAGGACCGTTTAAAAAAATTTCTTTCATAATTGAAATTTCGTCACCGGCCACGTTGTAAGATGACTTACCTGAAAAATGTGAAAAACATATAACAGATTACGGAAGGCGTTATTCCCACAATATGCAGAGTAATCTGAACACATAACTTTTACTGACATCATTAGCTACGCTTAATATTTAGAGAAAAAGTCATTCATCAAGTATTGATTTGTAGGGATTTTTGTTTGATTGGTTGAAAGATTTCATCATGAGCTGATGTCGATTAGAGAACCATCAGGGAGTACCTGACATCTGATTCATCCTAGTGTTTGGGACTCTCCCACAGCAGTATGCACCCACCACCAGGGTTCGAACCCATGACATACTGGTTACAAGAATAGATTGCTAGTAGAGCGTTAATCTGCTCGGTCCTGTTCCAATGGCCAGCCCATGAATTCCAACTTCTCACAATTTACGACATAACGTGTTTGAATGACTGACTGTTGAAGAAGGCACAAGCCTTTCACTACACATCTTCTCTGACTGAGCACTGAACTCCTTCGAGAATCTTAGAAATTGATTATTGAACAAAGAATACTCTTATCGATAACAACATCATCAGGTTCTACAGTTATATATACATAAAAGTGAAACAATTAGTGCTATTAACAATATTAATGCTGCTGAAATAACGTCGAATCAATCATATCAACAGATTACAGTTCAGTAGCATCAACATAAAATAAGCTGAATGTCAGAAAAATTAAGAAAGATAATATTACAAATTCATGAATTTCTAGTTTCTACTGAAGGTCGCCAGGGCAGTAGTAGGGGCTGGACTTGTTTCTTTTGCACACAAGGCACTGGTTGTTTCAGGCGAACCGAGATAGCCTCTGATGTTTGCAGTATGTGGTACATCTATGTTTTTGGGAATTTATTTGGCACCCAGTAGATGATAGAGAAGGATTCTTCCACGCTGGCTTTGTGGCCGGTTTGGACCAGATGGTTTAACATCGAACTGTCAATGGTTTTCACTACACCTTTACCTAGCCATACTGGGAGATGTTCTCGAGCACGAAAATTCAAGTTCCTAGAGCAACGGCTGATATAACTCGCTCCACAACAGCAGTTGAATTGGTAGGTACAATTGGAAGTGGCTAGCTAGTCTAGGTACTTCATCTTTCAGTCGAGGAATCACCACCAGTCGTGTGGAAAATAAGTTTTGTAATTCGACAGCATTAACGGTTCTTTGAACTGATTTTCTTAATTTCTTCGTAATTATTTCGCTTGGTATATCGCCCTTGAATTACAGTCATATGTGTGAAGGCTTTTTGTTTACGGATAGTGAGTAGTTCTTTTTCAGCTTTCCCAGTCATGTGTTTCCTGATGAAATTGGCTGGACAGCAATTTTCGATCCATTTGAAGTTTATAATCGATACGAAGGAAACTTAATATGAATATGACTCATGAGAATTTATTACTCATTATCACATTTACTTTGTAATATTGGTGTTCAATTTAGTACTACGATTTTACATATTATTATTATTATTATTTATTCCTTCAGGTTCCCAGTGGAACATAGCGGGCTTCAAACTAGAGGCTTAAAGTTTCGGTAGCAGTGTTTATTTTTACAGGATGTGGTTGCTAGCCCCATACCCAACCATTCTTCCTCTTTACCAGCTTTATTTCTGGCTCAGCGAGGTGAAGGAGTGCGTCGGCTGGGATTCGAACACCCGGACCATGTGCGTCGTCCGTGAGCGCCCTAACCGATGTGCCACCGACGCACATTTTACATATCACCACATACATATATTCGGGAATATAATCTGTTAGCAATCTAACTGCAAATAACTTTTGAAATTCTGATCTAAATGATTCAGTGTTACTCTTTCTAAGAAAAACCCACTAATGTTGTGAACAATAATCATTGTATCATTCATTATAATGGACATATTACTAACTGTAGAACCTGATGAAGAAGAAGAAGAAGTTATAGTTTGTCAACAGATGATGTATCGATCAAACAAACTGTGTAATACATTATTCATATTACTCACCGTAGAATTTATCGTTTTCATACTCTCTTTCATATCCATTCTGACAATAATGTTCACATTCAGGTGTGTCATATAACTGACCTCTACATGGTGGTTGTCTTCCTCTAGCTGAATGGTGACTACATTCTGGAAATGGATATGGCTGACATCCTGAATTTGACTCATTTGATCCACCAGTTACAATACCCTCATCTTTCCAGTAATCCCATGCCATTCCTGGTATGCCACCTTGACAACCTAAGCCACATCTTGTACAACAACTCAGTAAATTAACAGCACTCAGCTCCACTGATATATGATTGTGAGAATGAATGCAAATGCGATCACTCATTGCTTCGACAGCACCGAAAGCCTACACAATAATAATAATAGCAACATGCATGAGGTTGGTTTGTATTATAAATATACTCCATGCGTAAATGAGTAGGTTAAATAGTGGTTATTAAGGAAACAAATGGTTATATAATCACAATGATCAATGAATATACAATCCGAGTGACACGTAACCCTCCATAATGACTTCAATATCACTTCGAACTTTCTAGTTGTACAACATAAAGCTATACTCTGCCTTCGGAAAGTCGATTGACACCGAAGTAAATTTGATTAAGAATAAATAACAAATTGAGAAACCCAAGAGAAATTTGAGAGTTAATATATGTCTAAAACTTGGGCACTGTGATAGTAAGTAATTCCATATTGGCTTGTTTATGAGATGTATCACACAGTGAAACAGTATTATTGTTCACTGGATGACGTTGCGAACACAATCTATTATTGTTCATAATCATATCATCAATTATAACACACACAACTTCGAAACTTGACTTTTGTAGTTCTCTTTGTTCTCTCCTATTTGTCGTCTTTGGGGTAGTAGAATTTTCCAGATATCCGACTGGACAGGTGTTGAATCATCCCTATTCTATGTGTTTGCAGTTGATTCGATAACCAAACACCGTTAAGAATAAGGTTGAGAAATCCACAACGGACCTCATACGTTGAATGAAGCCGTTTCCAGGTGAGTCTAAATGGTTTAATTTAATGACCAAAACTAATAACCCCAGTAGGATGTATGGTGTTGTTAAAGTTCATAAGTCAGGATATCCTATTAAACCTATGGTTGATTTTAGGAATTCGCCCAATTATGAATTATCTAAGTATTTAGCCATGATATTAAATGCCCTTAAAAGCCACTCAAAATCTAGACTAACAAATTCTTATGAACTAAAACATAGATTAGATAATTTAGAATTAGATAATGAAGAGAAAATGGTCAGTTTATATGCACGTATACCAATAAATATGGCTATAGAGAATGTCAGAAACGAGTTAGTTTCAAACGAAGAACTCGCACTAAGAACGAAAGTACCACTTGAGGACATCATGCTAGGAGTGCAGCTATACTTGACTCTCACAGTATTTCGATTCCAGGGAAAAATATACAAACAAACTGAGCGAGTTGCATTACAGACACATTTTAGTGTTTTCCTGCATTTAATAAGTGTGAGTATTAAATAATTATTCATTTACAATGATGAATTTTTTTTATAATTATCTGTTAGTCACACAAAAAACACAGCCAAACAAATTCTATCATTCAATGTGTTCAATATTCAAAGTTCAATTTTAAAAAAGGCATCAAAAGTTATATATATATACATATTGATAATCACTTATTTTTGATTATCTTAATGATGATTTCAATTAGTATTATTGCAATATCCATCTTGGTTATAGTCAAATCTTATGAAATAAATGAAACTGTCACATTTCCACCATTTTCTGATGAATTGATCTCGTATATCAACAAACACGTAAGTGAGATATCATACATTTCTAGTAGATTTGTAACCCAGTGATGATTCAGTTCGATTTTCATGTATGTCCACTTGTTTCACGGTCTTTGACATTGTGTACTGAGTGAATTTAGACCATTCGTTAACATATTATCAAACAGTGACCTGTCCTCCTATGAGTCTATTGAATGCCAGAATCGAAACTACTGCAACTGGAAATCCTACTTCTAATAATCGAACAAGTTTGATTGAATAAGGCTGTTATCTGCTGGTTTAGAAAGTCACTGATCAATTATGCTTTCTCGTGCTTCGAGATAAACATAATGTCTTTCATTGGACACTAGTAACTAGTAGTGTGATATGTCTAGTCGTTTACTTATTTTTGGTCCAGACTGAATTCTATCAGTCAGTCAGGTTTGCAATTTGACCACCATTCTACGTGGCTCATCATCACGGTGCACACTGATTTGGTGATAACAGACGGTTGGAGGCAATCAGCCACAGGAATGTTTGGACCTAGATTTCGTGCTAATTGGCACTGAGTGACGCGGTTTTGAATCTCAGAAGGAACATGAGTTCCTTCGAGGTGACTGCAGACATGCCCTGCTGACCGACTTGTGAGTTCCAACTAGCACGAAACCTAGATCCAAGTTTTTCTTCAACCATCTAAAACATAATATCTGTTAGAAAACTGTGGATCATATCTCAAAATACAAGTGTTAATTCGACCAATATAACGACGACTTTTCACTTGAACGTTTATGCATTTATTAATTCAAAAATAATTCAGAATACTCTCATGCGTGTATGTGTGTCATTTATCCTGTTTTATAATTTAGCCAAATGCTGGATGGAAGGCTGAGAGGACAAATCGATTCGATACAATTGATACTGCTCGTTCAATGATGGGCGTCATCTTTGAAGATGTCGATGTGAAACAAAGATCACGTCCAACAATCAGTCACAGTGAAGTTAATATAGATTTACCGAAATTCTTTGATTCTCGTAAACACTGGAAGAAATGTGAGAGTATAAGGACGATTCGCGACCAATCAGGCTGTGGTTCATGTTGGGTAATGTGTATATATTTGTTTGAATTTTATGCTAATCATTATGGAGTATCTTGGGTGAAGTAGACTTGTTCATGGCTGGTGAATACTTTTGAATATTGTTTTCCTGAATGCATCTTTTAATTTATTTGATGTAAATTTATTTTTTTCGCTGCCGAATCAGGAGAAAAGCTGATAGACCTAAAGAAAATCACAAATATTTATGTTTCTTTTGAGAAATGTATCTAAGTTCATAAATTCTCAATATGTTTTATTGGGGAGAACACTAAAGACTGAAACAATGATTATTTTTGATCACTCATGGGTGCTTATTAGGTTGAGAAGTTTTTATATTCATATATTTTCCTATTTTAGGACTGTTCACTAGTGTCTTATTCGATATCTAGCACCAAACTGTCAGTTCTTTAGGTGAGACGTCCGATATATCACTACCAATTCACAAATATGTAGTCTGAATTTTAAATTTTCTCTCGGTTCACGGTGTAATCTTGAAGTAACAGAGAACAAATCTCAAATTTGATATTGCTTTGTTTATCAGATGTATCACACAGTGATACAGTATTATTATTTACTGGATGACGTTGCGAACACAATCTATTATTGTTCATAATCATATCATCAATTATAAACACACAACTTCGAAACTTGACTTTTGTAGTTCTCTTTGTTCTCTCCTATTTGTCGTCTTTGGGGTAGTAGAATTTTCCAGATATCCGACTGGACAGGTGTTGAATCATTCCTATTCTATGTGTTTGCAGTTGATTCGATAAACAAAGCTTATGTTACCAAACTCTCCCTCCACCCTGTGAAATTAGATTTAAAATATATCATCCTGTTGTATGGTTGTATGTAACTGCATGTAGTGAGTGGTATAGATGAACTATTCGCTAAATTTCTTATCTTATTCTGGTCAACTAATCTAGTTTTCGCTGATAGGTTTTTATTCTCGGCTAGTCCGATTGCCGACTTTCCACTAGTTTGACCTATGTATCTAGCCTGACAATCATTGCCGGCGGGGTATTAGATAAACTAAATTGTTTTGTTTAATGCGCTGCGCCGCAGGATCCTTTATCCGACAAAGCTTGTTTCTAATTGAGTTTGTGGGTGGTTTGAATGTCAGACACCTTTATTCCTGTCTTGTTAAGAATTCTACTTAAGGTTTCTGAGGTTCCTTCTTTGTATGGAATTACTAATGATGATTTAGATTCCTTATTGTTGGTGTTGTCATTATCTTGTGCATGTTTGACATGCATGTCGTCATTAATATTACTACTATAATCAATATTATCATCATAATCTTCATTATTATTATTATCACTATCACTACTATCATTATTTATTTTCTTTTTACATTTCCCTACATATTTCCTGACTATCTTATCAGGGCAGTTATTAAGTTTCAAAGTTTCTCTTATATGCCTCACTTCCTTTCTTTGATTTTTCTTGGTACTACTACTCTGTCACTTAAACATTTCACCAATCCTATTTATACTGACATAGGATGGGATGATTGGAAGTCCAAATATTTGTTTGGATGTGTGGGTTTCCTGTGAACACTAGTGTTTAACTTCCCATCTTCTTTCCTTTTTGCGCTGCAGTCTAACATTGAAAACTCCCTGAGTTCCTGACTTTCCAATTCATAAGTGAGTTGAATTGCTTCCACCTTTGAGTTAATGTGTTCGAAAAATCCGTCTATATCCTGTGTTCTAAGTACAGTGAATGTGTCATCTACATACTTCCAGCATACTTTTCGGGTGCGGCTGAACGTTTCAATCGCTGTCTTTTCCCACCTATACATGAATATATCTGCCGCAATCAGAGATATTGGTGACCCCATGGCAACTCACTCAGTTTGTTTGAATATTTTTCCCTGGAATCTAAATACTGTGGGAGTCAAGTATACCTGCACTCCTAGCATGATGTCCTCAAGTGGTACTTTCGTTCTTAGTGCGAGTTCTTCGTTTGAAACTAACTCGTTTCTGACATTCTCTATAGCCATATTTATTGGTATACGTGCATACAAACTGACAATGTCAAAACTGACCATTTTCTCTTCATTATCTAATTCTAAATTATCTAATCTATGTTTTAGTTCATAAGAATTTGTTAGTCTAGATTTTGAGTGGCTTTTAAGGGCATTTAATATCATGGCTAAATACTTAGATAATTCATAATTGGGCGAATTCCTAAAATCAACCATAGGTTTAATAGGATATCCTGACTTATGAACATTATCAACACCATACATCCTACTGGGGTTATTAGTTTTGGTCATTAAATAAAACCATTTAGACTCACCTAGAAACAGCTTCATTCAACGTATGAGGTCCGTTGTGGATTTCTCAACCTTATTCTTAACGGTGTTTGGTTATCGAATCAACTGGAAAAACATATAATAGGAATGATTCAATACCTGTCCAGTCGGATATCTGGAAAATTCTACTACCCCAAAGACGACAAATAGGAGAGAACAAAGAGAACTACAAAAGTCAAGTTTCGAAGTTGTGTGTTTATAATTGATGATATGATTATGAACAATAATAGATTGTGTTCGCAACGTCATCCAGTGAACAATAATAGTGTTTCACTGTGTGATACATCTCATAAACAAGCCAATATGGAATTACTTACTATCACAGTGCCCAAGTTTTAGACATATATTAACTCTCAAATTTCTCTTGGGTTTCTCAATTTGTTATTTATTCTTCATCGAATTTACTTCGGTGTCAATCTACTTTATACAACTAGAAAGTTCGGAGTGATATTGAAGTCATTATGGAGGGTTACGTGTCACTCGGATTGTATATTCATTGATAACTGTGATTATATAACCATTTGTTTCCTTAAAAGCCACTATTTAACCTACTCATTTACGCATGGAGTATATTTATAATACAAACCAACCTTATGCATGTTGCTATTATTATTAATATTATTATTATTGTGTAGGCTTTCGGTGCTGTCGAAGCAATGAGTGATCGCATTTGCATTCATTCTCACAATCATATATCAGTGGAGCTGAGTGCTGTTAATTTACTGAGTTGTTGTACAAGATGTGGCTTAGGTTGTCAAGGTGGCATACCAGGAATGGCATGGGATTACTGGAAAGATGAGGGTATTGTAACGGGTGGATCAAATGAGTCAAATTCAGGATGTCAGCCATATCCATTTCCAGAATGTAGTCACCATTCAGCTAGAGGAAGACAACCACCATGTAGAGGTCAGTTATATGACACACCTGAATGTGAAAATTATTGTCAGAATGGATATGAAAGAGAGTATGAAAACGATAAATTCTACGGTGAGTAATATGAATAATGTATCACACAGTTTGTTTGATCGATACATCATCTGTTGACAAACTATAACTTCTTCTTCTTCATCAGGTTCTACATTTAGTTATATGTCCATTATAATGAATGATACAATGATTATTGTTCACAACATTAGTGGGTTTTTTCTTAGAAAGAGTAACACTGAATCATTTAGATCAGAATTTCAAAAGTTATTTGCAGTTAGATTGCTAACAGATTATATTCCCGATTATATGTATGTGGTAATATGTAAAATGTGCGTCGGTGACACAGCGGTTAGGGCGCTCACCGACGATGCACATGGTCCGGGTGTTCGAATCCCAGCCGACGCACTCCTTCACCTCGCTGAGCCAGAAATAAAGCTGGTAAAGAGGAAGAATGGTTGTGTATGGGGCTAGCAACCACATCCTGCAAAATTAAACACTGCTACGGGAACTTTAAGCTCCTAGCTTGAAGCCCGCTTTGTTCCACTGGGAACCTGAAGGAATAAATAATAATAATAATATGTAAAATCGTAGTACTAAATTGAACACCAATATTACAAAGTAAATGTGATAATGAGTAGTAAATTCTCATGAGTCATATTCATATTAAGTTTCCTTCGTATCGATTATAAACTTCAAATGGATCGAAAATTGCTGTCCAGCCAATTTCACCAGGAAACACATGACTGGGAAAGCTGAAAAAGAACTACTCACTATCCGTAAACAAAAAGCCTTCACACGTATGACTGTAATTCAAGGGCGATATACCAAGCGAAATAATTACGAAGAAATTAAGAAAATCAGTTCAAAGAACCGTTAATGCTGGCGAATTACAAAACTTATTTTCCACACGACCGGTGGTGATTCCTCGACTGAAAGATGAAGTACCTAGACTAGCTAGCCACTTCCAATTGTACCTACCAATTCAACTGCTGTTGTGGAGCGAGTTATATCAGCCGTTGCTCTAGGAACTTGAATTTTCGTGCTCGAGAACATCTCCCAGTATGGCTAAGTAAAGGTGTAGTGAGAACCATTGACAGTTCGATGGTAAACCATCTGGTCCAAACCGGCCACGAAGGCACCATTGAAGAATCCTTCTCTATCATCTACTGGGTACCAAATAAATTCCCAAAAACATAGATGTACCACATACTGCAAACATCAGAGGCTATCTCGATTCGCCTGAAACAACCAGTGCCTTGTGTGCGAAAGAAACAAGTCCAGCCCCTACTACTGCCCTGGCCGGCCTTCAGTAGAAACTAGAAATTCATGAATTTGTAATATTATCTTTCTTAATTTTTCTGACATTCAGCTTATTTTATGTTGATGCTACTGAACTGTAATCTGTTGATATTATTGATTCGACGTTATTTCAACAGCATTCATGTCGTTAATAATCCTAATTGTTTCACTTTTATTTATATATAAATGTAGAACCTGATGATGTTGTTATCGATAAGAGTATTCTTTGTTCAATAATCAATTTCTAAGATTCTCGAAGGAGTTCAGTGCTCAGTCAGAGAAGATGTGTAGTGACAGGCTTGTGCCTTCTTCCACAGTCAGTCAGTCAAACACGTTATGTCGTAAATTGGGAGAAGTTGGAATTCATGGGCTGGCCATTGGATCAGGTCCGAGCAGATTAACGCTCTACTAGTTATCTATTCTTGTAACCAGTATGTCATGTGTTCGAACCCTGTTGGTGGGTGCATACTGCTGTGGGAGAGTCCCAAACACTAGGATGAATCAGATGTCAGGTACTCCCTGATGGTTTTCCAGTGGTTCTCTAATCGATATCAGCTCATGATGAAATCTTCCAACCAATCAAACAAAAATCCATACAAATCAATACTTGATGAATGACTTTTTCTCTAAGTATTAGGCGTAGCTAATGATGTCAGTAAAAGTTATGTGTTCAGATTACTCTGCATATTGTGGGAATAACGCCTTCCGTAATCTGTTACATATCTTTTTCATATTTTCAGGTAAGTCATCTTACAACGTGGCCGGTGACGAAATTTCAATTATGAAGGAAATTTTTTTAAACGGTCCTGTTGAAGGTGCTCTATTTGTCTATGACGATTTTTTCAACTATAAATCTGGTGTCTACAAACATATAACTGGTTCCTATGTGGGTGGACATGCTATACGTGTACTCGGTTGGGGTGTTTACAAGGACATTCCATACTGGTTATGCGCCAATTCATGGAATGATGATTGGGGCGATAAAGGTTATTTCAAAATACTGAGAGGTCGAAATGAATGCGGAATTGAATCGAACATAGTGGCAGGATTACCAATGAAACGCAGAGAGTAAACTCTATGCACTTACCTATTCTGTAGCTCATATTTACACTAAGAGTGGTATCGTCAGTTATTGATTGACTCTTTTTTTCTCATTTTAGCAAGCATATTCTTGATATAAAGTTTTGTTGTTATCTGTCAATGGGATTTAATAAATGACTTTATCATTTACAAAGGATATCTGGATTCCTATGCTTGTTTTAATATGCATTTCTGAGATGATTAGAAGCCGGCGCTTAGACTGTTCAAGTTACAGTATAAACCGTTATCGGGTGTTTTTAGACAGGTTTTCGCATAAGTCAAACAAAACAATAAAGTTCATAGTAGACAGGAATTCCGGAATGCAAATAATTCTTCGATAACTATGACACTATCTCCCACCTATCACGAAAAATAGGTAACAACACTGATGTAACACTCTTTAAAATACACACTGCCTAATGGTGGTTACTAGAACTATCAAGAGATGAACAGAACTGGAAACACACTTAAGAATACACCAGGAGTGAATGATACAGGAGTTTGTGCTGATGATGAGGTATTTGAGACATTCTAACAGTCGAAAGTCACAATTTCACATGATAATGAGCATAGAACTCACTGAAATCACTACGACAGCATTCATAGAGACTTAGAAATCCAACAACCAAATTTAATCCTTTATTGAAACGCTGCAGTTAGAAATCTCACATGCTCGTTTAGTCCTTGAAAAGTAAGAATTCTATTATTTAGGGCGAATTATTAGAATTACGAAAGACACTTTAGTTCAGGGAAGTCAGGGAACAAAACTCATTAACACGTTAGGTATGATATAGGTGATAAATTTTGGCCTTGATGCAACTAAACAATTCTCTCTGCTCCCACTTTTAACCATTAACTAATCTCATTGCACATTGCACTATTTCGAACTAATCCAGGCTAATTTCAATCCGGATAACTAGATCAGTTTAAGTACTTTAGAAAAATAACCCATTTGGGTTTCTGCATGAAGTATATACGTTATGCTACTATGCCTAATAAAAGGCCACCTTTTCTTCTGTAATGATTAGCGTGAAAAAGATTAGGCATTATCAGATTACAATATGGACATAATCATCAATTACTTGTATCAAATCGATGCGTAATATAACAGATGTATTGATTCAGTCAGTCTATCCAATACTTGTATTCCTTATTATTGCATAACTCGTTGTCTACATTCCACGAACGCTAGACACAGAATTTTGTTAAATAATTTAATAATTCCCATTGTAGCATTAAGAACACAATATTCAGCAAAGAGACTCTTTTCAACAGAATTTATTATCAAGCTGTACAATCGTATATATATGGTTTTCTTTAAGAAATGATATCCAGTGAGGGAATTAGGTCAAAGGTGTGAATACATGAAATAATAATAGTGGTATGAAATGCCATTAAAATATTTGTGATTATAATCATAGTTTGATGTCAATTGGCAAAGTAATTAATGTCATATATAGAATAATACATAAGGTGTGTAGGTTTTGGAAAGGGGTACATAATTATAAGATTAGTAGACGAATATAAAATGTTACATAACATGGTGTGAAATTAGATGAGATAGAATTCAATATTGTAAAAATAAAAATATAAAAATTAATAATTTTGGGTTTAAAATGTCAAGTGGGTCAAGTGGAAAAGATTCAGAGTGAGAATATTAATAATAATAATAATAGCATTAATAATAATCGCAGTAATAAGGGAAGAGTAAACAGAATAATTAAATAAACAAAATAAATTAATGTCTATCCCTCTACTGCCATGGCAGGAGTAAGGATTGTACATACTTCTTTTGTACACAAAGGTCTGGCTTAAAGTCATGAATTGCCAAGGCCTCAACTGTCTTTAGAAGTTTGTAACGAAGAAAACGCGGGAAGTTAGCATGGATTCTATATATGATCTTAAAATCATGGTCAGGGTTGACAGAGTGACAGAAGTCGATAAGGTGTTCCAAAATAGAGCTTCGCACACACTTCCTTTCTCCCTTGTAAAACCATGCTACTGGAATATGTCCTTGTATCCGTGTGGAAAGCGTTCTCTGACTACGGCCAATGTACCTTGCTCCACAAGAGCAGGTGAACTGATAGATGCACATGGAGGCGGCCAGACGGGGAGCTTATCTTTTACAGAGGTAGAGAACAACTTGCGGCTAGTGAACGTCATATGTAATTTTGCTGCATAGAATGTCATACTGACTGATTTAGAGAGACGATTTTTGAGCATATCTGAAGCTTGATCACCTTTGATTTCCAACTTCATGAATAAGGTTTTCTTTGGAACTGTGTCGGTGACCAGTTTAGACTGCTTGTCTTTCATGTTGCTGTCAATAAATCGGTTAGAGTAACCGTTTTCTGAGAGCGTGGCTTTTAAGAAGTCAAGTTCCGAGTCAACGGAATCAGAACTACAAATTTTCCTTATCCTAGAGCAGGTTGAATGAATTAAGTTCATTTTCCTGGACATAGGCACCCAACTGTAAAAATTAGTTAGTTGTCCGTTCCATGTACGTTTCCTGTGGATAGATTTTTTGAGATATCCGTCATTACGTCTACTAAGGCACACATCAAGAAAGGGAATACTTAGTTCGGATTCCTTTTCTACGGTGAATTGTAAAGAAGGATGGTAGTTGTTGAAAGTAAACAAGACATCATCAAGAATTACATTTTTATCGCAGATAACGAAAGTGTCGTCTACGCATCTTTTATGAATGTGAAAATGCCCAATGGTTTGACTAAGTTGAGAATTTTCATTCCATATTAGTTTGTTTATTATGTATATCACACAGTGAAACAGTATTATTGTTTACTGGATGACGTTTCGAACAAAATTTATTGTTCATAATCATATCGCCAATTATAATCACACGACTTTGACACTTGGGTTTTATAGCTTTCTTTGTTTTCTCCTATTTGTCGTAGGGGGAGTAGAATTTTCCAGATATCGGGGACAGGTGATGAATCATTCCTATTACATGTATTTGCAGTTGATTCAATAAACAAAGCTTCTGTTAACAATCTCTCCCTATACCCTGTGATATTAGATTTTAAAACTGTCATCCTATCCCATCCTATTGTATGGTTGTGTGTGACTTCATGTAGTGCTATAGCTGAACTATTCTCTAGATTTCTTATTTTATTCGGGTCAACCAATCTAGATTTTGCTAAGTTTATATGTTCAGCTAGTCTGACTGCCCCTGTTCTACTAGTTTGACCTATGTATCTAACCTGACAATCATTGCAGGCGGGGTATTAGATAAACTAAATTGTTTTGTTTCAAAGGCTCCACAGGATCCTTTAATCGACAAAGCTTGTTTCTAATTGAGTTTGTGGGTTTGAATGCCGCTTTTATTCCTGCCTTTTTTAGAATTCTGTTATAGACCATCTCAATGTCTGTTTGTTGAGTTGTGACTGCATTCTCCTCAGGGAGTGTTGGAATCCATCACAATAGGAAATAATTACAGGTTTCAAAACTTCTTGTATGAGGTCAGGTTGTGACAGTCCGTCACCTACCTGTGGAGTGAATGTCTCCAACTCAACTTTAATCACTCTTATTGTTCTACATGATGTAGAGCATCACAATATATTCAGAGAAGCAATCATGATTCCCGAAATAATACAGATGTGCAACAAACACCTAACTGAATCGGTTGAGTATTTACATAGGGATACATTTTTCAAAGATCCTGACAAACAAATCAGTAGGAACCTCAAAATTTGTACTCTCAAATCAGTCCACACACACATCTATTTCCATTCAATTTTGTTCTTTTATCTAACAGTTATGATATCGTTCTTCTGAGTGAATAATTAATTCAACAAACCATTATACAAAAAAAAAAAACAATATTGCTATTTGAATGTTCAAAGTACCTCATTTCAACTTGAATTTACTTCAGTGTGAATAAAACTCTTCGACTCGAACTTCGCCTACACAGATAAAATAGTTTTGATGTTTACTGAGAAGACTATATTTTGTGTACTTTGAACAAAACAATATATACAGAATCAAACAGAATTATCTCACTCAAGTGTTTCGATAACAGGAGTGATAAGATGAAGTAAAAAATAAACACACAAAATCACCATATTACGATTCAAAGGTCATCATCAGTTAGGTTTTTTATAAAAGAATTAGATATGAAGACGTTTGTATAGTTTGACCATCACCTCATCACCCAGTGAAGAATGCTGAATACAGTGTTGTGTATCGTCTCCTTGATGAGCATCCTCACTGCTCATATACTCACCAACAAGGAGGTACAATTCGAGCCCCTATCAGATGAAATGATTGCGTATATCAATCAGCATGTGAGTTACACTTTCAATAAAATATTTCCTGTCTGCCATACTGCTTACCATACTACTTATGTGATACACACTCATTCATTCTCGCTATCGAATATCTACGAATGTGATGAAATGATGGAATGTGTTCGATGCAGCAATGTCTAGTGACAAGCAGCGAAACACACCTCACCAATCAATCAATACTGTTCCCTCAGGTGAAGAATAAATTCTGTTAGACGGTTATCTGAAGTCAATTCGTGATTTCATTATTCCATGTAGAACGATAGTCTACTTTACTTGACCACTCGTATATGTCTCATGCAAGTGTCAATTTTGTCTGCAATGCAGAAACTAATCCATCCTCACTGAAATCGTTCGTGAACAAGAAATTTGTTGAAGTCAGCCTGTATATTTCGCACCACTACACGTTTAATTCGCCTCAGTCTTCAAGTGCAGTGTTCCAATTTGTTATGGGATTTTGTGTGAAACTTCGGTTGAACACTGGATGGCAAGTAGCTATTGTCACGTGTCTAGTCCTTTGTTTGGTGACGACTGAATTCTATCAGTAAAGTTTGCAATGTGGCTGACTTCACGCTGCACTCCGAATTGTTGTTGTTAGATGGTTGGAGGCAGTCAGCAGGAAGCGTTGCAACCAGATTCCTTGAACACTTGACTGAGAGAATTCAGTCGGCACCGAACAAAATACCAGACTCTTAAAATTATAAAAACTAATATTTGTTGTCGTTAAAATAAAGGCCAGTTTTTATTGAAAAGAATATTCTTCGTTCAAATTGACTTTTAATTCATAATATGGGAATTTTCCACACTATCAAAATACCAGACGCATGACACTAGCTACTCACCATCTAGTGTCCAATAGAAGTATCTAATACAATCCCGTAGGAAGTCAATCGTCAGTCCGAACAGCTCAGTGGAAACGTCTCTGACTGCAGCAGTAGTTGACACAGGTTCGAATCTCAGACAGGATGGGAATTGCCTCAAATTTTCAGATACGCCTTGAATACGAGTGCCAACAAGCCCGAAAACATTTGTCGAAGGCCACCTGTCGATTGCCTCAAACCATCTAATATTCTGTGTGACACTGTGATTATGAAGGCTTTTCTATCAGATAGGCGTAAATGCAATTGGATACCTGTTCGACGATGATACGACTCAGAATCTAAAATCATCCCAACCGATAGAACAGTGAAAGAGTGAGAGGTGATTTACTTCACTGTTTCGCATCATTTAGTTACAATGTTAATTTGTTTCAGTTATTTTGAGCACTGACTTCCCCTCCCTCTCCTTCATTTGTCAGCCTGATGCTGGTTGGACAGCTAGTCGAAGTGATCGATTCAAATCGGTAGAAGACGCACGAATTCTACTCGGTGCCATGAGTGAGGATGAAGAGTTAAGAAAGAAGAGACGACCAACAGTTGACCATCAGAATGTGAGCTTGGAAATACCATCGAGCTTTGACTCACGAAAGAAGTGGCCTCAGTGTAAAAGTATATCGAATATTCGTGACCAATCCCGATGTGGTTCGTGCTGGGTAGGTTTGAGCAGTCTTGTAGCATATTTAACCTGAATGTTATCTAGAAATATGCTTGTGGCCCTAACAATTATTTCATATGTTGTACACATATGCTAAGCTTTCCTTTGTTACAAATCAAAATACCTGTTTCCTTCCTTGTCTTGACACAACTGATGTTCTTAAAGGGTATCGGTCTTTAAATTGTTCACATAGCTTGTGTCTAGATGACATGTTGAATGATAATCTCAGAAAATATGGGGATATCACTGTTGTCCTGTTACTGGTGTTTTCGGTGTATCATTTCCTAAAGCCTTCACCCCCTGTCCTTTGGTAGGCCATTAAGATTGTGCCATTAGTTAAATCATTCACTCAGTGATATGCTTAGCTTAACCACACTGCTACTACCTCATACTTTTTGGAAAACGTGGGAAAATTGCTCTCACGTAATAGTAAACCTTCATTAAAGACTCTGAATGATCCAAAACAGTTGACTTACAAATACCGAGGAAGTGATTTGGAAGTTGTATCTGATTTTCATTGTAATTGCATTACCAGGTAGAACAAGAGTGCCATGTGCATCCACTGTAACTTCATAGACCATAAATCTGCTTTCGACCTCTTTGTCTAAACAAGTTGGTTGTGACTCAGAATGAGAGCTGGATTGTGAGGTGAAAATTGGGGAATATACGAATGAAAGTCTTTCACCTTATAGGTTACTAAAGCCAATGTCTCTGAAGCTTCTGCTCTTTCTACTTTGCTCTCCTCATTCTTCTTGAGTGATTCACCCCTATTCTAACGAAGCTAATTTAGTCAAGAATACCGATGAGCTGACTGTTTCCTTTGCCTTGTTACTCCCCACTGAGATTCTCCTAAAATGAATAGCACAAATATGAGAAAGTAGGCAGTAGTCTTTGTCAAGTGGTCACAAGCTGACTCCATCCAAATATCAGGCGAACCATATATCATTGAACCCTGAATGATCTGGTTCATCCTCACAACTTCAGTGATATGAAGGCTACGGAAGTAGAAACTGAGTTGAGTGTTAGGGTATCTTGAAATACACTTACTTGTCTTGTGATATTTTGCTGGTTGCCTAATGCAGTTGATTTCCGGGGAAATATTTCATCTAACGTTCTGCATACATAGGTTGAGACACATTGATTTTACTTTCACAATTTGTTGTCTCTTTCACTTTGCTTATTTTTCGTTGGTTACTTTAGGAAGACTTTGTGAAGGACACTAGAAGCTGTTAGTAGGGTGTTTTGTTTGGTGTAATGCATTTGAACTCTAGCAAGCAGAGTCATTATTATCATTAATATTCTCATCACACTGATAACTATAACTATTTTCCCGGTACCTGAAGAGCAATGGATGCCCTACTGATATATATATGCGGGAAATTCCTTTTATCATTTTTCAGGCATTCGCTGCAGTTGAAGCAATGAGTGACCGTATCTGCATTCAGTCGAAAGGGAAGAAATCTGTCGAATTAAGTGCAGTCGATCTACTCAGCTGTTGTACAGAATGTGGTTTGGGCTGCCAAGGAGGATTTACTGGATTAGCCTGGAATTACTGGGTAGAAGAAGGCATTGTTACTGGCAGTTCAAAAGAGAATCACACAGGCTGTCAACCATATCCATTCCCTAAGTGCGAACATCATACTAAAGGAAAGTATCCAGCATGTGGTGAACAGATTTACAAGACACCGAAATGTCAACAGAAGTGTCAAAAAGGGTACAAAACACCCTATAAGAAAGACAAGTACTATGGTAAGTAGTGTTGATGATGATTATCATGATATTCGTTGAGACTGCGTAGATTCTTCACTGAAAATGTACAGTTAAATTCTTCTTCCATTTACTATTCTTATGAGTATTTGCGAAACGGCATACTGATGTCGTTAGCAAGTGGATTTTATGATAATAATAATGATGACAATAATGTAGCTTCATTTCCGACAAAATATGAACACACTAAACAGAAATTTTCAGCGCATTTCGTCCCATACATTTCCCCTTCAGACAGGATTTACATGTCAAGTAATCATCTGAAGTATATCCTGTTGAGTATTGTTGTTGCATAGGAACAGAGAATCAATTCTGTACACTTTTTCTTCGTTTCCCTTCACAGATTGCTTAGAGTTTGACTGAGAGTTCCTGAAGTGTGTTCGCGGGTTCATGTAGTGACTTTCTGATATAACTTTATGATTTAAACAATAAGAAATGCAGAAGAGTTCAAGCATTTTGATGGAAGGGAATTCTAGTAGCGCAGTGATTGAAGCAGGCCGGCATATATTAACAGGAGAGTAACATAGGAGTTGAATTTCCTTATCGAATTTCTTCCGACTAATCCTAATGGATTAATTCCCCCACACTATTATTATTAATGGGCGTCGGTGGCACAGCGGTAGGATGCTCACCAACCACGCCTCATGTGGTTCGAGGTTCGATCTCCGGTGACAGACGCACTCCTTTACCTCGCTGAGCCAGCAGTAAGACTGACGAAGAGGTAAGGTTGGGCATCAGGCTAGCAACCCTATCCCGTAAAAATAAATACCACTGCTACCGAAACTTCATATGTCTAGCCTGAAGCCCTATGTTCCACTGGGGACATAAAGGAATGAAAAAACATTATTGTTAATACTGAATGTGTTCTAAATTTGAATTAATATTTCCGTCTCTCCAGTGTTTACAAACAGTTCAACTTTGATTATATTTGAAGAGTGAATGAGAAGTTCTCATGACACTTGTTTTGAGACGATGCATGACTATGCACATATATACATGTATGTACTGAAATATTCATAACGCATACTTACTGATGAATAATTTCCACCGCTGTCCTCGTGTAAAACTGAGACGATATTGTAACCAGCGTTTGTCACTGGCATCTTCTGTCTTGACTACAATTACTCAATACATTTGATGCATTCAAATCCCTGTGAACATGATTTGACAAGGAGTTGGAGTTCGATACATGATTTTGTTTTAGTATATACCACTGGGAATTTTAATCCTCAGAGATTCTGTGAAGACTTTTGTATGATTTTTCCCAACGGAACGTATTATTTAATGGTAATATTATTTAGTATACTCGATAACTTATTTTATTTATTATTTTACCCCTTGAGGTTCCGAGTGGAATTTTCGTTAGTAGGTGTTTTGTTTTAACAGCGTGTGATTTTCAGCCTGATGCTCAGTTTCTCCTCTTTACTGGCCTTACCACCGGCTTAGCGAGGTAAAGGAGTGCGTCGGCCAGGGGTCGAATCCCGGACCAGGTGCGTCATTGGTGAGCGATCTACCGTTGAACTACTGGGGTCATAATTCTAGGGATCAGTCCTATAGTGCATACCACCAGGACGTCAAACAAACTTGATAACTAAGCACTGATATTTATGATTTCCAAAACGAAATGTGAACTGATGCCTATTAAATTGAATTGCCTTATCAAGTAACGATGTGTCAGTAATCCACATAGAGGTGAGCATCGATTAGGAAAAGATGAATATGTAAAATAGTCAGGAAGTGTGTCATTTCTGCTTAACAGTGACTGTATTCTAGTGACCAATCAGTCACATATGAGGAGAATATGAGTGAGAATTGTGGTGTATGAGAATTAACTGAAGACAACTGGAATATGTGTTGTCCATTTTACTTTTATCACTATTTGCACAGTACCTAATCCACTCACGCATCATACATTACACAGAATAAGAGAAGTAACCACTTTTGCTTGTAGTACATTTGACATCATAAAGCATCAACTTGACAACACCAGTTAGTGATGAGCAGACGGATTCCACTTCACCTGGGTATTATCAGTTATCTCTGACTTGTTCTTGGGAAGCGATCTCCATTATGTGCTTCTAAATTCAAAGACAATTTCGAATGGATAGCATATAATAGAAGAATATGGTGAGAGAGTAAAAGCAACAACGGATTACCGGATATAGTAAAGAAACATGTGAATAGGCATCCAGTCATTCAATTCATGGTGTCTGGAAATTCTTGACTTCACTGATTCGCACTATAGGGCCTTAGTCGTCATTATTGGTGTACTCATCTGAGAAGGAGGAATTTATAATTACCGTTTCTAAGAATGTTATACTGTTCAGAATATTTTCTGTACTGATTTGTGTGGTCATCATCACTAAATCATTCTCATGTGCTTAGGTAGTGTTGTAAATAATTATATATGTACTTTTGTTTTTATTTAACTGAGTAATTGTCATGAACTTTATTTTATTATTGTTAACCATGTTAGTTGTAAAGCGGTTGTAAAGAAACTACGAAATGATATTATCTCGCGAAATTTGTCTTCTTAATGCCTTATTCAAATATATCATGTACTCATTGGAATCGGTGAAGAATTGAGGTAAACACTTGCTTCTGTCACGTTAATAGTGATACTTTACATACTCTCACTTTTATCTACCATTCATTCACTAGGTAAGTTGTCTTACAACGTGTTTAAAAACGAAGATGCAATCAAAAAGGAAATAATGATGCATGGACCAGTGGAGGCAGTTTTCACAGTATATTCGGATTTCCTTAACTACAAATCTGGAATCTACAAACATATGAAAGGAACAGTAATCGGTGGACATGCTGTTAGAATCATAGGATGGGGTGTGGAGAAGAAAACGCCATATTGGTTGATTGCTAATTCGTGGAATGAAGATTGGGGAGAGAAAGGATACTTTAGAATATTACGTGGCAAAAATGTATGTGGAATTGAGTCAGCGGTTACAGCTGGATTACCTCATAATTGATTTATTTCATCCCTGTTGAATTGAGTACTTGTAACTACTCATTCTAAATAAAGTAAATTCATAAATAATATTCTCATGATAAGTCTTTGGGAGTGGGGAAGGATGCCTTAGAAACGTTCACTGAATATCCCTCATTTACGAACAGGTATTCCTGCCTGAACTCACCTCTAGTGAATCTGACTTATCTGCAATAACACATATTAACGAGTTCGAGGATTGTTACATCTTAACGTGAAATATAAACTTCAGGGACGATTGACGACAGAATAAATACTCACTCACACCTAATCCATCGAAATTTGTCGAATCGGAATTGTAAATATCGTGCAAAACAGGTGTTGATTTAAGGTAGATAATTGCGTGACTAAGCAGTTTCAGAAATTAGTGTGATCGTGGGTAGTTGTCACGTTGACAGGTTGTCACTCAATGTTGAAGTAGTTGTCTCGTAATTTCACCAAGAATTTCATCAAAAACATGAATCGAGATAAAAATTTCAGAACAACGCATGTTAGCGAACAATGTTGTTTCCAAGCAATTCTTATCCGACTCCACTCGAATGAACACAACTTTACAAATTAATCATAGTGATTCGTCAGTAGGATGAGAAGATTGTGCATATAAACGGTGCAGCTGCTATTCATCATGATGACAGTAGTTCTGTTAATAAGAAAGATGTAAAAGTGAAGTTGTTTGTGGTAGCAGAGTTATTTGGATAGTCTAGTTAGAAGATGGAGTTTACCTGAAAAATGTGTGATGTGCTTGCACAACACATTTTGAACAATCTGGTCACATTTACTTGTCAAATCAATTCATCTGAGAAATGAAAGTCGAATTGAGATAGGCGAAATGACAGCGGACTTGATAATACATCTAGATAAGGATTAGAAAGGTAGGTTAAGAGTGAACACAGGTGGAAAGAGTGACCAATTTTACGCGTTTCAGTAGTGTTTCCTTTACATTTAATGGACACACCACCAAGGAATTCCATGGATTATCCTGTGTCCCTTTTCTATACACACATCTCGTGAGTGAATCACACCTAGCAAGACACCCATAGTCTGCTGTCCTGCTCTTCTCCGCAAGTAATAGTGAGAGGAGTGTGGACTTTATAAAATCTCACCAATAATTCATTTATGTTGACAGTCCCAAACGAAGGCTAAACTAGATAACTTTGCCACACCTATGTGTATTTGTCAGTTCGTTTGACACCTCGGTGACAATTATGTTAGGCGTGCCACTAGACAGATCAGCCGACGTGTCGCCAAACACTTTCCGTTTTGGTTTGGTAAAGGATAGATAAAATTCGTTTGCAGCTCTCTCCTTTATCACATTTAGTAGCCGTGATTTCAGTTGTTTAAAGTCTTCTTAGACGAGCACACTCTCTGATAACCGACCAGAAAGAAAAAGAAGAAGAAATATCAAACATTACTGAAACTCTCAAGCAAAACAACTACCCAAGGAACTTCATCAACAAAATCAACACAGACATTGAGTATGGCCGAAAACGCATTCCGAAAACATGGACATCAACAGTCGTCATTCCATATAGAGCAGAGACGTCAGATGATATCAGAAGAGTACTCAATCAGCTCGAGATTAGAGTTTTCTTCAAAACATCAGACACACTTCAAAGCAACCTTGTCCATATAAAAGACCAGATACCGAAAGATTCTCTATCTAGTTGTGTCTATAAAATAAAATGCCTGGAATGTGATGCGATATACATCGGACAAACATCGCCAGAGAGAAATCAAAATCAGAAGAAATGAACACAGTAGAGCATCTGTTCGATCACCGAGAAATAAATCCAGGTGAACTAGAAAGGCTTGAAAAATCATCAGCCATCGGTCAACACGCACGCTGTGGAATCAGGCCACAAAATTGATTTTGACAATATTGAAATCATCATCCAGAAGAATTTCAGAAATCACAAAGAACGTCTAATATCATCAGTAGCACTTCATATGATCAAGTGGAATCCAAATTATCTGAATAGGAATGATTGACCAAGACATAATTTGACTTGGTTATAACACCTCCCTCCCCCATGAAGTGACAAAATCAACACGAATGTGATAGCAATTCCATTATGTAAACACACACTGCCTTTATAATTTTAAACACTGATCAAATCCAACAATCTACACTTGGTTTTGTTGCCTTTACCAATTGACCAACTTGACAACGAAAAATGACCCCAGACTAACGAACGATGATCAAGTTAGTACACTTTGTTTTGATATCATAACAGATGTACTATTAATTGAAATGAACTGTCGTCAAGATTTGACAGAATAGTTCTAAAATATTTGGGCGCCGAGTGAGAAGTAGACATTTGTCAAAAATTACTCATTTCAATCTCGTTAAGATTTTACAAATATAATTTTTGACAAATGTCTACTTCTCACTCGGCGCCCAAATATTTTAGAACTATTCTGTCAAATCTTGACGACAGTTCATTTCAATTATTTTGCAATCGAATTAAATTAACAAAGAAGCTGTGTAATTGGAACAATCATCGTGTTTTCACTCTCCATTGTCTGCAACAGAATGCATATCCTAAATCCGTAGCTGTCGAGTCACCTGACAACTCCAGTAGGTCGAAGAAAGCAGCTCAATCTTCAGAAAGAAGGCAAAGCAATAAGTTCGACAGGGTGCTTCTACTAAACTCTAATCCTAAACACCATAATTTTGAAAATACGTCTAACCATAAAATTCTAGATACTAACAGTTTGAACAGACATGAATGCGTGATGTTAGCTGATGCATAGGAAATTCTTATTAATAAATAAAAAATGGATATGTATCACTAATTATTAATACTTGGTCAAAATTCTCGACTGTCCATATCTTCTTATGGAAACGTTAAGAAATTTTCAAGTATTGGTTTGGTAGGGATTTTGTTTAATTGTATGGAGGATTTCATCATGAGCTGACATCAGTTAGAGAACCACTGGAAAACCTGGGAGTACTGGACTGAAGAGTCCCAAACCAGGACGAAACAGCTGTCCAGTACTCCCAGGTTTTCCAGTGGTTCTCTAACTGATGTCAGCTCATGATGAAATCCTCCATTCGTTAAGAAATGTTTTACAACTGTTTACCCACACACACATACACACTCTGTTTAATGTGTTTAAAAAAGGTAGACCAATATTTGTAAGTCCGAGGTCAAATTTTGATCACAGCTCATAAAATTTTGTTTACTATACTTGTTGATACTTTTTTGAATGACTCATGATTAGACAAATTTTTACAAATCAAGTGATTTGAATAAGGCATTAAGAAGACAAATTTCGCGAGATGATATCATTTCGTAGTTTCTTTACAACCGCTTTACAACTAACATGGTTAACAATAATAAAATAAAGTTCATGACAATTACTCAGTTAAATAAAAACAAAAGTACATACTAATGACCAATCATATTTATATAGGTCAAGTAGTCCAGGGTAGGCGAAGATTGAAGTCTATTGATTTTTGTACACACAGTTTAGGCTGTATGTGATTAATCCAAAGTGCTTCCATCACCTTCAATAACCTTGAATCAGAGTTATGTGAAATAATTGTAAAACAGTCATTAATATTTATTTTGTGACCTGACATTAATAAGTGTTTTGCAATGGATGATGCTGGATTTCTATTCAGATTACTGGCATTGGGATTTTCTATGTGATTTAGTAGCCATTTTGGAACATGTTCTTTCCGACGACATTGGAACATTCTGTTGGTTCTACCTATATAGGTGTCACCGCAGCTGCAGGTGAACTTGTAGATACAGTTTGAAGTAGAGTCCACAGAATTTCGTCCTTTAATCGTAGGTACAGGGATTGAAAATGTTCGGCAAGTGAGGAAAAGAGATGCGGCGTAGAATGTGCGTTTGATGGCTGACCGGAGTCTTTGAGCTGTCAATTGCATAATCTGATCACCCTTGAATGGTAGGTTAATAAAGATAGCTTTCTTTGGTACCGAAGCTGTCTTTTCAAGATGTGGTCTTTCTTTACTGTGACAAGTGATAAAGTTTTCCGGATAACCATTAGCTAATAAAACTGAATGTATATGACATATACATTCAGTTTTATTAGCTAATGGTTATCCGGAAAACTTTATCACTTGTCACAGTAAAGAAAGACCACATCTTGAAAAGACAGCTTCGGTACCAAAGAAAGCTATCTTTATTAACCTACCATTCAAGGGTGATCAGATTATGCAATTGACAGCTCAAAGACTCCGGTCAGCCATCAAACGCACATTCTACGCCGCATCTCTTTTCCTCACTTGCCGAACATTTTCAATCCCTGTACCTACGATTAAAGGACGAAATTCTGTGGACTCTACTTCAAACTGTATCTACAAGTTCACCTGCAGCTGCGGTGACACCTATATAGGTAGAACCAACAGAATGTTCCAATGTCGTCGGAAAGAACATGTTCCAAAATGGCTACTAAATCACATAGAAAATCCCAATGCCAGTAATCTGAATAGAAATCCAGCATCATCCATTGCAAAACACTTATTAATGTCAGGTCACAAAATAAATATTAATGACTGTTTTACAATTATTTCACATAACTCTAATTCAAGGTTATTGAAGGTGATGGAAGCACTTTGGATTAATCACATACAGCCTAAACTGTGTGTACAAAAATCAATAGACTTCAATCTTCGCCTACCCTGGACTACTTGACCTATATAAATATGATTGGTCATTAGTATGTACTTTTGTTTTTATTTAACTGAGTAATTGTCATGAACTTTATTTTATTATTGTTAACCATGTTAGTTGTAAAGCGGTTGTAAAGAAACTACGAAATGATATCATCTCGCGAAATTTGTCTTCTTAATGCCTTATTCAAATTTATCAAAGGGACTAATCGTTTCACTTTTCTCAAATCAAGTGATGTTCCTTTTTATATATAAACCTATGTTATGTTAATTTCGATTAATTTCCCTGAGGAAGTTCGGACCAGATTGCCGAACGAAACGTTCGAATTACTCATTTCAATCTCGCTAAGATTTTACAAATATAATTTTTGACAGATGTACTATTACATTTGTTATTTGGTTTAATGATCTTCATTGTTATTTTGACTTTCAGTATGTCCTTTTAACTTGACCTAAGTCTATTTTCTCACCCCTCAACTCTTTGTTATATATATATATGCTGAGATTTTGTAAATTCCGGTTTAATAATACTTTGATAAAGCTATTAGCATTAAGGAAGCGAAACGTCAGTAAAAAATATCGTTTTGTTTTTCAACCATTGCGTACTGCCGATGATTCCCAAACTAGGGTGAAACAGCAGCTGTCTAGTACTCCCTGGTTTTCAATGGTTCTCTAACTGATATCAGTCCGTGATCAACGCGTAAAAACATAACAAACCCTTACAAACCAAACTATAGAAAATACAAAAACCTTTATTATAATGAATATCATATAACCAATGCCCAAATTTTTTCAAACTGTTGAAAGTGAACTTGGTTTGGACATATATAATATTATTATTTCCGAATGTACTTTATCTTATATAACTGATTTTATTCAAATGTCTAATCAGTTAAGCTCATGTATATAAATGAAGTAAAACGTTGTGCGAGTAGTGACTCGATATGATTATGAGCGGCAATAGTTTGTGCTCGAAACGTGGTTATCAGTTAACATTACTTACTGTATAAAAGTGTGTGATTTATCAAAATAAAATCTTATCTATAATGGAGTTATAAGGTCTAACTAACCATTATAGGTTGAAAAACTTTCAATCGATTAAGATAAAAATGCATTAACTCTTAATCACCTTTTACAAAAAAACAAGATTAGTAATAAAAATGACAGAAATAACGAAGAAAATAATATAGAATTCAAAGCCTCTGTAGTACTGCCGTATAATGAAGCAACGTCAGAGGCCTTATG
Organism: Trichobilharzia szidati; assembly: GCA_944472155.2. NCBI lineage: Eukaryota > Metazoa > Platyhelminthes > Trematoda > Strigeidida > Schistosomatidae > Trichobilharzia > Trichobilharzia szidati. The sequence goes on from OX235271.1 coordinate 22,224,108, forward strand.
TAGGATTCTCAATAAAACTGGTATCATTCAGGGTAGTATTTAAACCAACCGACCAACCAACTATCTCAGAGATAAACTCTGTCGGCTCAAGGACTCGATGGATCCAATTAAGAAACATAATAATATAATTTACCAAAAGCATGTAGTGACTCTGAGGTCAAATAAATAGGCCGTCAAAACAGTGATGGATACGGGTCAACTAGACTATTGGAACAGAAAAATGTAGATAGACCTAGAATGATTGACCCTGCTGAGTGAAATAACCTAGAAAAAAGCTCAGCAATTGTATTGCATTGCACTCACTTGCATGTTATCACAAAATGGGAGGGGTTGGATAAGGTGAAAGTATTAAAAAGGTAAAACAGTTAGGCAAAAAGATAGACAGGTTAATCACTGAAGCTTTCTTTATCAATTCAAGACCACGATCGTGAAATCTGAATAACGCAACGTGCGTATACCGGAGATATCGAAAGTGACAACAAACAACAAGGCTAAGTTGGAGAGAAAGAGAGAAATTTGAATTCATGGGCCATTGGATCGGATCTCAGTGGCTTATTGGTCTACAAACTTGCCTTGGGTTAGAACGCCGTGGGTGCGTACTCCTGAAGAGTCCCAAACTGGGACGAAACGGCTGCTTTGTACTCCCAGGTTTCACAATGTTTCTCTAATCGATGTCAACTCATGATAAAATTCTGTAAGAAAATATCTGTAAGAGAAACTGTGAAACTATGACTAAATTGATATGATTATGAGTTGCAATAATTTGTGCTCGAGACCTTGTCATCTAGTTGTTAATACTGCATTGTTTCTAATATAGTTCCTCTTGTGAGGATCCATGTGTTGTTTGAGATGCAAATCATTCTTAAGTTTTTTACAGCTAAACTACGTGGAGGAGGCACAGACTAAACAATCGCTCCTGCATTTAAGAAAAAATTACTGAACGCTGAAAAAAGATGCTTTGAAATGCTTACCCGAATTTAGGTGTCTCAAATATCTGTCCTCTTTCTATACGTCCTTCGACAAGTTTCTTTTTAGCTTCAACCCTTTTACAAAGTTGGGTAGTTTCTGTGAAAGAGGAAGTAAATAAAGCCCTAACTTTTAAAAAATATCAAATTGAGAGAAGAAATATGCACTCCTTCACTTGAATTAGTTCCTCATCATCAGCTGACTCTACAGTAATATTTAGCTTTTCACATCAAAATTTTACATAATATGTATTAAGTTTTTCAAAACGATTTTTTTCGCTGTCCTTGCAAGACAAGTTCATTGTCGAATTTCTGAACACCTGCTATCTTGGTTTGACAAAGGTCAGAATAAAGCTGCTATACAACGCAGCTCAATACTAGCGCATCTCGTCGATACTGGCTGGGCATCAAGTTGACTCTAACAAAGCTTTTAAAGTTATTTATCGTATATCACCAGACCTCTCGCATGGTCTACGAGTACGACTTTTGCATACATACATACATACATACAAAGCAGAGGCAATCGGAATTCATCTGAACAAGCCAAATCTATGTGTTCGAAAGAAATGTGTACAGTCACTTTCTCTGCCATAGTCAACCACATAATAAGTATTAAGTTTTAAAAACGATTTCTCGTATTCCCTCATAACTATCTTTTGTCTTTGTTATTCTTACAATTCTAGCTAATTCTATTAACCTGTTTGTATTCTACGTAATCCTACTAAGTCATCATGGCTATTTTACAAATTTCTTGATTGCGCAATAACCTGTGGCTAACACATACGAATTAACTTATCTTGAATTCCGTGATTAGAAAGAAATCTTCTCCCCTTCGACAAAACTTCTAGATCATGTTAGTAACATCTACTAGTTAATTGTTTTGATGACATTTGACCTCTTAATTTCACACCTAAAACTGAACAACTAAAATAACCACTTGATTGGTAAAACAATTTGATATAAAAAAACAACTATATATCAGTGTAGAGCCAGCCGATGATTAGGAACTAATTGAAGTGAAGGAATGCATATTTCTTCACTTAATGCGTAAATGGGGATTCGATTCACAGGAGAACTCCGGACGAATCGTACATGTCATCTAGTCCTGAATGTAGGCAATCATTTGGGGACAACAAACAGCATTCGCGAGTGCACACGGAAACAACTCTATGTTCACCAAGTATGTGTGGATTCCTAACTGGATGACGTGGGGTCAGTATGTGCTCGTCAACAGGATGCTCTGGAAACTTGACCCGTATGGAATTTTAAATTAAATTTGACTATAGCACCACAATAAGTTCCGATCTCTCCTCAGTCATCTTTGGAGACTTCAGTCTAACTAGTCTTTATGCTAGTGGAACCTCATACTGGCCGTTTCTCAACCTTATGCAATTTTCAGCTATCTGAAAAGAAATTTCCAACGATAATCAGACACTAAACTTTCTATCAAACAGCCCAAAACTGTTGAGATACGCGTAAAATCCAGAACACATGATTTGTCTGAGCTATGGTACTTTGCTGCTGATAAGAAGGAAGAACACAAATTTTTCAAAATTATGGTGTTTAGGATTAGAGTTTAGTAGAAGCACCCTGTCGAACTTATTGCTTTGCCTTCTTTCTGAAGATTGAGCTGCTTTCTTCGACCTACTGGAGTTGTCAGGTGACTCGACAGCTACGGATTTAGGATATGCATTCTGTTGCAGACAATGGAGAGTGAAAACACGATGATTGTTCCAATTACACAGCTTCTTTGTTAATTTAATTCGATTGCAAAATAATTGAAATGAACTGTCGTCAAGATTTGACAGAATAGTTCTAAAATATTTGGGCGCCGAGTGAGAAGTAGACATTTGTCAAAAATTATATTTGTAAAATATAATTTTTGACAAATGTCTACTTCTCACTCGGTGCCCAAATATTTTAGAACTATTCTGTCAAATCTTGACGACAGTTCATTTCAATTAATAGTACATCTGTTATGATATCAAAACAAAGTGTACTAACTTGATCATCGTTCGTTAGTCTGGGGTCATTTTTCGTTGTCAAGTTGGTCAATTGGTAAAGGCAACAAAACCAAGTGTAGATTGTTGGATTTGATCAGTGTTTAAAATTATAAAGGCAGTGTGTGTTTACATAATGGAATTGCTATCACATTCGTGTTGATTTTGTCACTTCATGGGGGAGGGAGGTGTTGTAACCAGGTCAGATTCTGTTTTGGTCCATCATTCCTATTCAGATAATTTGGATTCCACTTGATCATATGAAGTGCTTCTGATGATATTAGACGTTCTTTGTGATTTCTGAAATTCTTCTGGATGATGATTTCAATATTGTCAAAATCAATTTTGTGGCCTGATTCCACAGCGTGCGTGTTGACCGATGGCTGATGATTTTTCAAGCCTTTCTAGTTCACCTGGATTTATTTCTCGGTGGTCGAACAGATGCTCTACTGTGTTCATTTCTTCTGATTTTGATTTCTCTCTGGCGATGTTTGTCCGATGTATATCGCATCACATTCCAAGCATTTTATTTTATAGACACAACTAGATAGAGAATCTTTAGGGATCTGGTCTTTTATATGGACAAGGTTGCTTTGAAGTGTGTCTGATGTTTTGAAGAAAACTCTAATGTCGAGCTGATTGAGTACTCTTCTGATATCATCTGACGTCTCTGCTCTATATGGAATGACGACTGTTGATGTCCATGTTTTCGGAATGCGTTTTCGGCCATACTCAATGTCTGTGTTGATTTTGTTGATGAAGTTCCTTGGGTAGTTGTTTTGCTTGAGAGTTTCAGTAATGTTTGATATTTCTTCTTCTTTTTCTTTCTCATCCGTTATCAGAGAGTGTGCTCGTCTAAGAAGACTTTAAACAACTGAAATCTTTGCGCTGATGGGGTGTGATGATTTGAAGTCTAAATATTTATTGGAGTGGGTTTCCTTCCTGAATGTGGATATACCAAACTGTCCGTTTTCCCTTCTCTTAACTAGGCAGTTTAGAAATGGTAGTTCACCGACGTCTGATTCTGCTTCCGAAGTGAACTGGATTCTGGGAGATAAGCCAAACATAACTGTAACCGCAGGTGCAGTTGAATTGATAAATGCACATAGATGTGGCAAAACTATATAGCTATCTATCCTTCGTTTGCGTCTCAATCATTCGTCGGCTAGAGAATGACAAACATAGGTGTGCTGCATAAAATGTTCTTCGTATACGTCTTGAAAGTCTTTGGAATAGAATCTCACTTGATAAGTCACCATTGAATTGTAACTTAATAAATAGAGCTTTTCTTACGTGCAGTCAGAGTCTCCGGTTTTTTCTCCGATGTTTTCACATGTTTCTTTATGAAACTACTCGGATAGCCCATCTCCATCAAGAAATCGTGAATATATTCAAATTCTCTGGGTGTTTCCAAAGACCTCAATATAAGAGCGGAGAAACTAATTACCGACTCCCTCAAAAAAACTGAACCAAATAGTAGTATTACCATCAACCACGTATAACTCCATGAAACCAACGGGTACCAATACTCCACGTCTTTGCGGTCTACCAAAAGCGCACAAACCGCACCTTCCTCTTCGCCCTGTTTTATGTTTGTATAACTCTCCATTTCACGGAATAGCGAAGTGGTTAGTGAAGATTTTGGGTCCCCTGCACAGAGAAATCGTCCAACATAGAATTAGTGATGTCTTCGACTTTATTTCTAAAATATCCGAGACTAATGTGAGGTGTAAACGCATGTTATCCATGGATGTGTCATCACTATTCACTAATGTACCGCTTATGGAAACAGTAGATTATATTTGTCAAGAAATTGCCGAAAGGCAATTAGACTTATGAATCCCCTTGTGCAGCCTCAAAGAATTACTTCTTAAATGCACAATGAATGTTCACTTTGTCTTCAATAATTCATACTATCGACAAGTAGATGGAATAGCTATGGGTTCACCATTAGGCCCAATATCAGCTGACTTCTTTCTCGCAAAACTTGAAAACGGGAAATTGAAGGACATCATCAAGCAGTTTGATATGTATTACCGATATGTCGATGAAACATATATCTTAGCTAATGGGAATGTTAACATAGACGAACTGTTGCTGAAATTCAACAACATCCACCCTTCGCTAACCTTTACTTGTGAAGACGAGCAGGAGAATAAACTACATTTCCTGGATGTCTTGCTAAGAAGGCGAGAAGATGGGTCACTTGGGAGAAGCGTGTATAGAAGTCACGGTTACTTCGGTTCAAAAGACTTCTACCCAGCCTCTGCATAGTGTGACTAATTTCTCACTACTTTACTGGTACTGGGTTAAATCGCCGACCATGCACATGGTCCGGGTTTCGATCCCCTACCGACGCACACCCGATATCTATGGTCGGCCTGCGAAATTTGGGCTACCGATATCCATGCTGAAAATGCCGTACTTGTACTGAAAATACGGTGTGGCATCAAGCTGTAATAAAAAAAATAAAATAATACCTGGTCACCGTAATTGTTACGCTCATGCACTTTCGTGTTTTGTTCTCTTGCTTAACATTCCACCTAATTTTGATCTCGATTTCCACTTACTGAGTTGAACTCACTATTCAGTTAAGTTTCCAAATCTGCTAAATTACTTTACCTATTTCATAATTTTACTTCACTATTTATCCCCACCCTCTTGAACTCTTTTTCCATGATAATATATGTAAGTTCACTCTCTTGTTCTATCTTGCATTTTGTCTCTACTCCATCCTTGTTTCCAAACCAAATCTGAACTCGACCCATACGCCTTGTCTAATTATTATATAAATAGTTACTTTTTTAACACGGAATAATTCGTCTACTTACATTATTTTTGGAATTATGTTACTTATACCTTCTATCTATAACTCGAAGTCACTATAAAATGATGTAGGCAGTTGAATAGAATACCTTGATTAGACACTAGTAACTAGTGGTGTAACCTCGCCTAGATTACTAGGTCACTAGTATTCTAGCCGGTCCCAAGCCCGGATAAAGAGGGAGGGTTGGGGAGTGGTGCTAGCAACTCCACTCCCAAAACTTAACCAAATTCCTACTAAAACTTCAACGCACAAATATATTAAAAATTCTAAAAATACAAACAATAACCTTATTTATCGCTGGAATCGGGGAAGCGAAATGACGCAGGTTGGTGAAAGCCTTCGGGAAGCCAGTCAGCCGATGTGCCTTCTTTCGATGGAAGCAAAAATAAGGATGGAGACGTGGAATATTCGTACAATGTACGAAACTGGAAAGGCTGCTCAGGTAGCCGCAGAAATGAGGAGATATAAAATAGAAGTGTTGGGAATCTGCGAGAGCAGATGGAACGGATGCGGAAGGAGCCAACTATCAACTGGAGAGATAATAATCTACTCCGGTCACCCAGAGGACGATCACGAGCACACCGAGGGAGTAGCCATCATGATGTCACCAACAGCGGCTAAAGCTCTCATGCAGTGGGAACCAATCTCCTCCAGGATAATGACAGCCAGATTGAACTCAAAAGGAAAAAAGGTTACAATCATTCAATGCTACGAGCCTACAAACGTCTCAGAACATGAGAAGAAGGAGGATTTCTACAGTCAACTACAAACAGTAATGGACAACGTCCCAAAGAGCGATATCAAAATCCTGATGGGTGACATGAATGCGAAACTGGGAGGAGACAATACAGGAAGAGAACTCACCATGGGTCGTGAGGCCCTCGGTGAAATGAACGGAAATGGTGAACTCTTCTCAGACTTCTGCGCCTTCAATGATTTGGTGATTGGTGGCAGCGTGTTCAAACACAGGGATATACACAAGGCAACATGGATTTCACCGGGTGGACACACCAAAAACCAGATAGACTTCATTTCAATCTCAAGGAAGTGGAGACGGAGCCTACTGGACACAAGATCGAGGAGAGGAGCAGATGTGGGTTCAGACCACTATCTAGTACAGGGGACTTTCAAGGTGAAGCTGGCACCACTGAGGAATCATCCGTGGAAGACCATTGGAACTCTCTGAAGGTAATTTTCAACGAAACGTGTTCAACGGTTTTAGGAAGAAAGAAGAAACAAGACAAGGAATGGCTCTCAACGGACACTTGGAAACTAATAGAGGAGAGGAGAATGGTGAAAGAGAAAATGATTCAATGCAAAGACGGACAAGAGAAAGAGACGTTGAGCTCAACTTACAGAGCACTGGACAAAGAAGTGAAGAAGAGTGCCAGGAAGGACAAAAGACAATTCTACGACAACCTGGCTACTGAAGCTGAGAAGGCAGCAGGCAAAAGGGACCTGAGGACACTATATCAGATAACCAAGTCTCTATCCGGGAAGAGATCAACACAAGTGAAACCTATAAAAGACAGCCAAGGGAACCCAATTACCAAAGAAGAAAGACAGATTAAACAATGGGCGGACCACTTCAAAGTACTCTTGAATCGACCACCACCTACAACCCGTCCAGTAATACCAACAACAGCACGTACACAACTGCAAGTTGACACCAATCCTCCAACTAAAGCTGAAGTCTTGAATGCAATCATGCTTCTGAAAGCCGGAAAAGCAGCTGGACCAGATGGAATACCCCCGGAAGCACTGAAAGCGGACCCAGAGACGACAGCAGACATGCTGACTCCATAATTTCAAAAGGTCTGGAAAGAGGGAAAGGTGCCTACTGACTGGAGGAAAGGTTACCTCGTGAAACTACCAAAGAAGGGCGACCTGGGACTCTGCAAGAACTGGCGAGGAATCATGCTCCTGTCGACACCAAGTAAAATCCTGAGTCGCATCATCCTGGAGAGAATAAAGGACGCACTGGATACAGAACTCCGACCAGAACAAGCTGGATTCCGGAAAGGCAAATCATGTTCTGACCAAATTGCAACTCTACGCATTATCATCGAACAAAGCATGGAATGGCAATCAAATCTCTACCTCAACTTTATAGACTTTGAGAAGGCCTTCGACAGCGTTGACCGCGAAGTAATTTGGAAACTACTCGAGTACTACGGCGTACCCCAAATATTCATCAACCTTATTCAACAACTGTACGACAACGGCACATGTCAAGTGATCCACAACCGAAAACTCAGGGAGGCGTTTCGAGTAAACACAGGAGTCAGACAAGGGTGCTTATTATCACCAATGATATTCCTAATTGTGGTGGACTGGATTATGCGTCAGACAGTGGGAAACGAGAAGACAGGGATATCCTCGACCGACGTGAAGAACCTAGAAGACCTGGATTTCGCGCGTGGATGATTTATGTTTGATGTCACACAAGATCGAAGACTTACAAGCGAAAACCGACAAACTGGTCGAAGAAGCAGCAAAGACAGGACTGCAGGTGAACATGGACAAGACGGAGGTTATGAAAATAACCAACCAACAACAACAACAGCAGCAACATCCAGCGCCGATCACCATCAATGTGATGGATCTGAAAGAGGTTACTTCTTTCACTTATCTAGGGAGCATTGTCTCAACCACAGGAGGAACGGACTAGGATGTCAAATCGAGCGAGAATCGGGAAGGCGAGAAACACATTCATCAACCTGAAACCAATCTGGAAATCTTCGTCACTCACTCAGCCTGCATCAACAATAAAGTGATTCGGATTTTCAACACAAACGTCAAGTCAGTATAAATAATGACTGCTTCTCATGTTTTAACACGAATGATGTCCTCAAGTGTCTTCAATCTCTCAAACCTACCCAGTCCCTTGGTCCTGGTGGAGTTCCTGCTGTTATCCTTAAGAAGTGTGCTGACATCTTATGTTACCCATTAACTGACATTTTCAATGAATCTTTTTCCAAAAGTTTTATTCCTGACTCATGGAAAAATATCAAGGTTGTTCCAGTGCCCAAATCAACAAGTGGACCTCACGTCAAGTTTAGACCGATTGCTATTACCTCACCTCTTTTAAAAGCTATGGAAAGACTTATTTTACTTAATCTTGAACCCTCTTTAAAGCCTTTTAACGACCCCAACCAGTTTGCCTATAAACATAGTAGGTGTACCCTAGATGCCGCTGTAGTTCTATATCATAATATAGTCTCTAGTTTAGATAGAGAAGCCAAATATGTTCGGTGTGCCTTCCTTGATTACACATCTGCATTTGACTCTGTACCTAGGTCTCTCTTGTTAAGTAAGCTTGCTGCAACACAGAGTGAGAGCTGGATAAATAAGTGGTTGTATTCCTACTTTTCTGATAGGAAGCAGTACACTGTCTACAATGGAAAGTCCTCCACTACCTCACTTACTTTAGCTGGTGTTCCTCAAGGTGCTGTTCTTTCTCCTTTTCTGTTTTCTTTTTTCTTACATGACTTGCCCCATTCTGATGTAGCAACTTTTGTCAAGTATGCTGATGACCTCTCTGTCTCCATGCCTGTCAACTCTCAGTCAGACTGTTCCATATTAAATAACTTTCTCTCGGAAATTAGTCAGTGGTCCTCTTCAAACGGTCTTAAGCTGAATCCGTCTAAATGTCAGGTAGTAAATTTTACTTTCAGACGAAAAAGTGACCTTCAACAACTAGCTAGCTCACATGGTCCCACTATCATAGACGGCATAGAGGTTGAAACTACATCAGATGTCAAGTACCTTGGACTGAGTATTTCCTCCGATCTTTCCTGGTCCTCTCACATCTTGCTAGTGACTAGAAAGATGTTTCGCTTAACGTTCTACCTTAGGAAGTTAAGGCAGTCTGGTATAAAGCAGTCTTTGCCTTCTCAGTTTGTCAATTCCTGTATTCTACCCATCCCTCTTTACTGCTCCCCATTAATCTTTCCAGGACTACTTAAGAAAGACTTTGCTTCGCTGCGTAGGGCACTAAAAGCTGTTAGTAGGGCAAGTGGGATATCGTTAAACCAACTGGTTAACACCATAGTGGATAGACGTATAATGTCATGTAAGAAACTAGCGAATACTATATTGTCAGACCCTGAGCATCCTCTCTATACACAGCTCTCTCCTTGCATATCATCTGGTAGAACTAGAAGTAACTATAGGAAGCTATATGCCAGGACTACCAAGTATAAAAACTCCACAATACCTTATCTGGCACAGCTGTTATGTGATGAGAAAACTGTTAGGCATGACACGATCACCTTACTGCGGCACTCTAACAAATAGTTCCCATTAGCTTTTGTTCTCCTTTCTTTGTTACTATTATATTGTTGCTCATATATTCTATTACAGACTAATTTTATATATCGTATCCTGTGGTGCACTGTTTAAATATGTGAATGTAATGCTGTTCTTTTTTATTTTATTTCTTTATTTCTCTTTTTCTTTTTGTTGTTGTTGCTTTATATTTCTAAATCCTTATAAAATTTATGAGGTAATTAGATGCAATATTGTAATGAACGCTGAAAATTCCATACCTGTACCACAAATACTGTTTGGAATAAAGCCATTATTATTATTATTATTTTGCTATACGGATCAGAAACTTAGTGGGTCACCAAGAATATTTTCAACAGGTTGCAGACCTTTATCAACAACTGTCTTCGTTCTATACTGAGGATTAGATGGCCGGAAAGAATCACAAACAAGAATCTATGGGAACAAACAAAACAGGAACCAATCGCCAAACAACAAATATGCAGGAGAAAGTGGAGATGGATTGGACACTCGCTGAGGAGGCCGCTGGGTTACATCGCGCGTCAGGCCATAGCTCGAGTGGAACCCGAAAGGGAAGCGGTGAGTGGGACGTCCAAGGGTGACATGGAGGAGATCGTGTGAGGAGGAGATGAACCTGTATGGAATAACATGGACGCAAGTGAAAAGTACAGCACAAGATAGAAGCAAGTGGAGGCGTGCAGTTGAAGCCCTTTGTTCCACTAGGAACCCAAGGGAACAATAATAATACATAATATAACTAGTAGTGTGATGCATCTAGTCCTTTCTTTGTTTTTGGTCCAGACTGAATTCTATCAGTCAGTCAGGTTCGCAATGTGGCCACCATTCTAGGTGGCTCACCATCACGGTGCATACTGATTTGATGATAATAGATGGTTGGCGACAATCAGCCACAGGAAGCTTTGGACCTAGATTTCGTTCTATTTGGCACTGGGTGACACGCTTTTGAATCTTCAAGGTGACTGCAGATACGCCCTGCTGACCGACTTGTGAGTTCCAACTAGCACGAAACCTAGGTCAAGCAAGGCTTCCTGCCGACTGCTTCCAGCCATCTACTAGTTGAAGAGAATTCACGAAATAAAACTGCCTCATATTATCCTGCAAAATACACTCCTTTTTTTATGCAAACTAATGAAGCGAACTGGTTGTATGAAATTATTGTAATTGTTCAGTGTAGAAATGACTTCCTAATTGAATGCAAACAAAATTACAGAATGTGTTAAGTTGAATCTCGATACTTTGATTTGATTGTCATATCCCTCGTTTGTGGATAATTAATCACTCCTCCGTTGTGTAGACGCATTGCTTCTAATGTTTAATTCGGATCATCCGATAATAATTCAACATTCTGTAAGACTAACTGATTTATCTGTAATGCAACAGCATTATTTCTGCCCACATATACATATGAAAAGCATTAAAATAGTGTCTATTTAGTTTTCAGATAAACTTTGGCAAAGAGTTTCAGTCCGTACAAAAAGTGAATTTTACAATCTTTTTGATGAAGGAATTACTATTTATAGGTCATAATGAAAAAGATCATTGACATGTTTTGCTCCAGACGAATTTCGTTTGTGAAACTATTCCACTAGAATTAATTTAATAGAGAGAAGACCAGTAGTTCAGCGAAGAATCTGTTTTTGGAGAATTTATACATCGAGTAAATACAGTAATTTTTCATTGTGTCTTAAAGTATATGACCAAGTTTAATTTAATTGACCTAGCAACCTGAAATCAGTTTGTAAATCTTCTGCTTCACTCCGCCTCAACATAAACAACAAGATTCGGATTCTCAACACCAATTTAAAGTCACTTCCTTAATATAGGTCACAAACTTGGCACACACACACACACACACAGCAAGAAAAGCATTTCCAACAGGCTACGGTAAACTTTTATCAGCCGCTGCCTTCATCGACTACAAATTGAAGATCAAATTACTTACTGGCTGGCCAGAAATAATAATAATAATTTACTTTATTCCAAAAACAGTACTTATAATACAGAATGGAATTCTCAGTATTTGTCACAATATTGCATCTGATTTACTCAAAATATATGTAAAATTAAATTTAAAACAAAATTAATCGGAGGAATTTGTCCACATTTACGACATAATTATTAGATATAATAATAATAACAGTGAGTTTGTTTCAAACGGTATTGTCGATTCAGTTTGGAAACCTTAGCATGTTATAGATTATTGGGTCTAATGTTCTGTTGATATGGTATAATGAGGGGAAATACAAAGTTAACAGTCATAATACAGCTTAAAATTATGTCCACACTTATGAAAAATAAAATAAACAAAACGAAAAAATTGAGAGGATTATAAATATAAGAAATACAATAACAATAAAGTATGATGCTTTAAGGGCGAAGGAAATGGTTTATTTAGTGGTGCTAAGAAGGTTAGTTAGTTCACTTCTGACGCTATTTTCATCACATAAAGTACGTACCAAATATGGTATAGTGGAATTTTTATACTTGAACGTACGTGCATAAAGTCTTCTGAAAAGACTTCTTGTTTTACCTGAGGAGACACAAGGTTGGAGCTGCGGGTAGAGTGGGTGCTCACAGTCTGACAAAATTCCTTTAGCGAATTTGTTGCATGACATCAAGTGCCTATCAGTGACAATGCCAACGATATGGCCCAATGGGATACCACTCGTCCTGCTGACAGTCTTTAGAGATCTACGAAGTATGACACAGTCTTTTTTAAGCAATCCAGGAAAGAATAAGGGTGAACAGTAAAGAAGAATAGGCAAAATACACAAGTTGACAAATTGTAATAGGAGAAGAGGTTGGGTTATGCCTGAGTGCCTCAACTTCCTAATGTAAAAAGTCAGACGAAATATTCTTTTAGAAATCGCTAAGACATGGGAAGACCAGGATAGGTCAGAAGAAAGAATTAGTCCAAGATAATTAACTTTAGACTTGGTTTTTATATCAGTATCATCAATTTTGCAAGGGTCATAAGAACCAACAGCTTCATTTAACTTTCGTTTACATCGGAAACTGAAATTAACAGTGTGACATTTGGAAGGATTAAGTCTAAGGCCGTTAGACGAAGACCATTTGCTAATTTCTGATAGAAAGTTGTTAATCTTAATGCAGTCAAGCTGGGAGTTAACAGACATTGAAATAGTTAGATCATCGGCATACTTAACAAAGTTCATTTCATCGGAGTGAGGCAAGTCATGCAAGAAGAAAGAAAACAGAAAAAGAGAATGGACAGCACCTTGAGGGACACCAGCCTCAGTAAGCAATGAAGTGGACGACTTCCCTTGACATACAGTGTATTGCTTTCTTTCTGAGAAATAAGAATGCAACCATTTGACAACCCAACAGTCAGTTCGAGTTTCAGCAAGCTTGTCCCTAGGTACTGAGTCGAAAGCAGATGTATAATCTAGAAAGGTGCATCGAACAAATTTAGCCCCCTTGTCTAAGCTAGAGACAATGTTACGATGCAAGACTGCAGCTGCATCTAAAGTAATTCTACTGTGTTTGTAGGCAAACTGTTTAGGATCGTTAAAGGCTTTAAGTGAAGGTTGAAGATTAAGTAAAAGCAACTTTTCCATAGCTTTTAGAAAAGGAGAAGTAATAGCAATGGGTCTAAATTTAAAACATGTCGCAGTAGACGACTTAGGAATAGGTACAATTTTAATGTCCTTCCAAACGGCTGGCACGACATTTCTGGAAAAAGATTCATTAAATATGTCCATGAGAGGATAACACACACTGCACACTTCTTAAGAATAACACAAGGCAAACCATCTGGACCTAGGCTACAAGAAGGGTTCATAGACTGGAGACATTTTGGAACATCATTTGTAGTAAATCCAGGGAAGGAGGTTTCATTAATACTTGTAACACTAGAAAGTTTGGCATTCGTGGGAGAATGTATGGAGGACTTGTTTAGTTTGGAAACATCAAGGGAAAAAGGAATACTGTTCATCTTCTTACCACCAGTAATTTCTTTGAAAAGTTTCCATATGTTAGACGCATTTTTACAGGATATAAACTTTTGGTTGTAAATTGAATTCAATCTGTGCATTTCGGACTTTATCAGGAGGTTAACTCTTTTCAAACCAGCATTATCCTTCATTTTATATAATTTTTCTTTTTGTCTGCGAAGCTTTTTAAGTTGAGGAGAGGAGAAACGGTCAAATCTGATGAAGAGCGTTTCTCTGGGACAACAGGTGTCAAGACAAAATTTGAGATAACTTGCAATATTAGAGATTGTGTCATCAAGAGAGTCTTCTTTAAACAGGTCCTACCTTGTATCTTTGAGCATGCTTCTGAAATTCTGAATATTCTCCATAGAGTAACATCCATGTACAGTTTTCTTGGAAAGGTGTGAAAAAGTTCTCTTGTGTAATTCTCCATAAATTTTAGGTAAAACCCGTACAATACAATGATCTGAGTTAAACAGTGGAGCTCTTTTACGAGCTTCGTATATTCCGGAGTCATTGATAAATACAAGATCAAGGGAATTATCCAGTCTGGGGGGAAAGTTAACAACATTTTCATGATCTATCACTGTGAGAAAGCTGCAGTCACATGAATTAAAATCACCTGTCACTATGGACAGGGAGTTACCAAAAGAGGCAGCAGCGAAAATAGTGAATTCATCAGCAAGCATAGATAATTCTGAAGTGCTACAACAAGGTGTGATATAAATATTCGTGATATAAATGAATTTGTATTTAGATAGGTGTTTAGGTCGACGTTTGACAGTTATACAGTCAATATTATCGTTTGAGAATTTATAATAGACGTTGTTTGCAACAGACCACTGAGAATTGATGAAAGTAGCAACACCACCACCTCGCTTCTTCCTTGAACTACTTCGGTCTTTGTTATTGAGTACTTCGGTCTTGTCTGTACATATTGAAACCATTCAGGGAGATTAAATTATCATTATATGAGTCGTGTAGCCAAGTTTCCTGAAGCGTTATTACTCTTAAGAATCCAAGTGATTAATCTTGTTCGATAATGACCTGCAATTTGTGCTCATAACCACAGGAACAGTCATTTGATGCATTGGAGTACACTTTAAGGATCTTTGCCACCCACCATGATGCTTTTTCTTAAGGTTGTTATATACTGGTAAATTATCCGGTTGAAAATATTTTAAATAATCGCGAGAGTAAGTAACACGATTTGGACACATAATTGAATAATTAAAACAAAATAAATCCAAGAAATCAGATGCAATATAAGTGACGGAAAAATTTGGTAGCCCAAGTTTTAAGCAGGCCGCTGGATTACCAACAAGACGTCCTGAAGTGGAACAAACCAACCAAGAGCCAACTGCTCAACAAATATGCAGGAGAAAATGTAGATGGATCAGGCAAACACTGAGAAGACCGTCGAATGACATCGTGCTCAATGCAGGCTATCACTCGAGTGGGACCCGAATGAGAAGCAACGAATGGGTCGTCGGCACGAGGATGACATGGAGGAGATCGTGTGATGCAGAGAAGATGAGATATTATGGGCAATCGTGGACCCAGTTGAAGAGGACATCAGAAAATAGAACGAAGTGGATATGTGTTGTTGAAGCCGTGTGTTCCACTCGGGACCCAAGAGAATAATAATAATCTTAAATCAAATTCTCTATTTTGCAATTTACACAGTTCGAGGTGATTATTTCACAACCGTTTTTATTTTGTGGAAACCCAAACTATTCAGATTACAGTTTTATCTGCTTGACACCATAAATGGTAATCAAGAAAGCAAGAATAAACGCACACCACTATACACAATACTGACTGATTCAGATGAGTAGTAGTTTATCAAGTTGCTAGTAAGATTTATGGCATTACCAGTTCATCAAAGTAGCTAGCCAGAAGTTTTGTGTTTAGAAATGATTTGGGTGTCTGAGCTGAGTCGAAGCCGAGTACACCTCCGATGAGCTCAGCCGCAAACGACAGAAACAATCGTCCGCTGGTTAGATCACTTCGATCCACCTAGCAACAGCTACTTGTTTTAGCTTTCGCGTTTTCCCATAGATAAACGAATTCAGAAAGTTGGCTGAACAGAGATATTTGGCTAGAACTCATTAACCACACACAGTATTATACTTACTATCACTTATCAACAAGGCGTATCTGTAACAACAGAAAGCAAGAGTCAGGCAACAGATCATTTATTAAGGAAATCAACGCATATTTATATATTTGCATGTACATTACTATGGTTATTTAAGCAAACAAACACACTCTTCCGATTGGTTGTTTCTCACGTAAAGTTAATCTTTCATCTCTTTGTGACTGTTTCTTGAATGTCAAATCATCTATATGTTAACTACATCCGCCTACGCAAAGTCAATCTTTGTTCACATTTTCTCACGACAAATCTTGGGAACGTTAATATTGACGTAAATTACTGTCTACCAATTTGGCTAGTAGACAGCTCTCACCACATATCTACAGCTGCTAAGTAACTGATATATTGTAAGATATTTGAACCCACCATCTCATTTCTACAGTCTCTGGTGCTATCATCGGGTCGGACATTTTGTAGGATTGTTCGAAATACACTAACCAGCCTCTATGGCGTAATTAGCCACTCTCATATGGCCTAGTTCTTAATTAAAACTCAAATTCCATCAACCAAGTTCTCAATCTAACCAACAAAATACAAGACTTATCATCACATCTGCAAACTTAATACATCGAGATATAAAGTCTCCCTGTTTTAGAATCACACACTGCACTTTTATAATAAGA
The DNA here is from genome assembly GCA_944472155.2 of Trichobilharzia szidati. NCBI lineage: Eukaryota > Metazoa > Platyhelminthes > Trematoda > Strigeidida > Schistosomatidae > Trichobilharzia > Trichobilharzia szidati. The sequence goes on from OX235271.1 coordinate 22,240,945, forward strand.
CTCAGTGACTAGTCAATCCAAAGTCGAAAGTTATTCGTAACAGTAATGAGGTATTTCCCAACCCCTTTCATGAACCATTGACCTCTATAATCGCGTAACTTACATGCATAATACTATAGGTTACTTGTTTGCATATACACTACATATGTGGAATCTATCATATCTGACTATGACCAAAATACAACAACGTTCACTTTTACTACATTACGAAGTAACCTAAGTTCATATTGATTATCAGCTTACAACTGGATAAATGCATATTAACTTGGCTACTTTGATATCTGACAGTCATTGGTGCATATATTGCTCAACAATTTTAAACTCAAATGATGAAGCATCAGTCTCTGGTGTTGCATGATTTTCCCAAATGAGGCTATCAACCTTGGGAGCAATAAATTCCCTCCAACACAAACTAAACAAAATGAGAAATAATAATCCAGTTAATCAAAAATACTACAAATTTATAACGTAAGAAAACCCAGAAATTCAAAGTCAGTCGGAACAAAGAATATTCTTCTGAATAATTTCTCCTCCCCAGGTTCTTACATAATAATAATAATTGTAATAAAAAGCAAAGGAAAAAAACCAAGAGGGATAAAGGGAAGAAGCACTCTTGGTGATAAGAAGAATCATCAATCCAACCACGGTAGGAACAGCGTCTGGACATGTCCCTTTTGGATACAAAGTTCCGGTTTAGTTGATCTTACTGCAACAGCTTCAGCTATGTGTAGGAGACGTAAGCGAACTGTACGTGACAACGACTTCGGAATTCGATATATAACCCTGAAAGCTGTGTTGACGTCAGTGCTATGTGCAGTGTCTACAGGATCGAGCTTTTTATGCACTTAATTTCCCCCTGCTGAACTAAGCTGGTAAATGTTCTCGAACCCGTAGACGAACCTGCCTAATCGTGCGCCCTATATAACTTGAACCACAGGAACAGTTGAAATGGTATGTGCATGAAGAAGAGCTAAGGTTAGGTATGAGATCTTTGAGTTGCTGGGTGAACATTGAACGGCTACTGAAGGATATACGCAGACGTGCAGAGTAGAAAGTTTTCTTTATCTCCCTGGTTAAACGTTGCGATGGAATCTCCACAGGAGTATCTCCCTTGAATTGGAGACGTAAAAACAGAGGCTTTTTCTCCACCGTTGCCAGTTCATGTTTACGACTATTGTAACCTATGTCGACTTTAACGAACTTCTCTGGATATCCGTTCTTGCTTAGAATATCTCGGATGACCTGTAGTTCTTTCTCTATACAGTCTTCGGAACAAATGGATGTCGCTCTAAATGCTAAGCACCTGATCAGATTACGTTTGTATTTCATCTGTACGAAGCTAAGGAAGTGTGTATACTGAGCTTCGGTCTCTAACTTTCTAAATATGGTTCTTTTGACGGAACCATCCTCTCTTCTCGTTAGTAGGACGTTGAGGAAGTCTAGAGAGTTGTTGTATTCTCCTTCGTAGGTGAAATGGCCCGCTCGATGAGCATTATTGAAGTTGCTCAAAATCAAATCACTACTTAACCCTTCATCGTATACTACAAAAGTGTCATCCATGTAACGACAATACATTTCCATTTTTGCTATTTTATCTTTCAACAGACTATTTTCTAGCTTTGCTAGAAATATGTTCGCGAAAATAGGTCCCAGTGGAGATCCCATGGCTACTCCATCAACCTGTCTGTATATTTCATTATTAAACAAGAACTGAACATTTGTTGTACATTTAACAAGTAGTCGTTTCAGATTACTGATAGGAATATCAGTGCACAATTTCCTTTCTATAATCTGTTCGCAGATATAATTGTAAGAACCTGAGGAAAAATTATCGAAAAGAATATTCTTCGTTCAGATTGACTTTTATTTCATGATATGGGAATATTTCTTTCACACTATTAAATCTTATAACTAGAAATTCGTTGTGAAAATTTAATTATTGAAAAATGATTTCAAATAAACTATTATTGGAGTAAAAAAACACAAGATATGAATAGTCACCATTGTACTTTTGAGAAGAAATGACAATCCTCTACAACAGCACAAAAAAAGATATAAGTCTTGCAACATGAGTGTATTAAATACTCGGTATTCCAGCTAGAATAAAACCTTCAATACCTGATTCATTTTTTCCTCGTAAAATTCGAAAGTATCCCATTTCACCCCAATCTTCATTCCATGAATTAGAGCATAACCAATAGGCTGTATTGTCTTCTACACCCCAACCAATTATACGTACAGCTTTATAGCCTAATAGTTCACCTTTCATATATTTGTATACTCCAGATTTATAGTGCAGAAAATCGGTGTATACAGATATTGCTGCCTCTACTGGACCATTCAACATTATCTCTTTTTGTATAGCTGATTCATTGCTGTCGACTCGATAATAATTTCTACCTGTTATGCAATAATTGACAGGAAATGAGGCATTTAACGGTGATTTAATTATACAAGTATTTTTAAAAATGTACTGAACTTTAAAAATAAACAACCAATGGAACAAAAAAACTCAACCCACTCACCATAAATAGTTTCGTCAATTAAACGATTAGTCACAGCTGCTTTACATGAGAGAAAAAACGTTGTACATACTATTTATTTACATGTGGATTCGGAGAACACTCTCGTCAACTTGTATTAGTCCCCAGCTAGATCGTGGTCAACAAGGAAGTACAAAACTGCTGTTTAGCAGATTTTGAGGTATCTGTGGAGAGATTTAGGTATACAGCTTATGATATCAAACTCGAAAAGAGCAGAATTACTCTCATGTATTTAGACCACCTTTGTCTATCTGGTGAGAATGTGAATGCTTTCAAAATACCTATGTCAAATCAGCAGTAAATATGATATCTTGACTTTGCTAGTTTAATAGACAGAAGACCAGTAGTTCAGCGAAGAGTTTCTTTTCGGTGGCGAATTCATTTTGCATAGCTGTACAATCGCAAATATATATATATAGTTGTTTTGTATGTGTGTGTATATATTAAATTTGCCAAATCGAAATACAATTAGTAAGTTCAGATGAAGTGGATGTTAATATAAGAGGGTAGTAACAAAAGTGATGAGTTGTCAAAAACGATTGTTAAAGAAGAGTCACGTAATAACATGAATAGTTTGATAAAAGAGTTGTGCTCAGTGTGTACATGGAAACAAAATAACATGCGGAATTTCGCAAGAGTTTTAAGTAGTTAGAAAAATGAGCATACAAGCTAAAGTTACGTCAAATCAACAGAGTTGTTATCATGATAGTAGAAGTGGTTGAATAATTTTCTTTTTTATGCATAGTTCTGGTTCTTCCAACTGAATGGCTAGGGCTTCTGCAATGCAAAGAAACATATTGTCTTTGGCAGATTGTTCTTCACTTTGCAGATTACTTTGAAGGAGTAGGCGTTTGTTGAGATGGAATGATGAGTGGTGATGAGATGTTCGATAATTACACTTCTTATACGGCCACTACTTCTTTTCTGCAGCCACGCTGGATAGTGTTCTTTAACCCTTTTTGACAGGATGCGCGTCGAACGACCGATGTACCTGGCTGCACAGTAACACGTGAACTGATATATACACACACATAGAAGAGGTCAGGTGCGGGATCTTATTCTTTGGGCTTCTGCAGATCAGCGGGCGACTGGAGAACACTACTCTCAATGTTGACGCAAAGAAAGTTCATCTTGAAGGAGTGGAATTTATCCTCTGATGGACATCACTGAGTAGGTCACCTCTGAAGTCGAGGTTCATATAAAACATCTTTTTGGGCACGAATGGCGTCTCTTGCTTTTGGATTTTCTGTTTGATGTTTTTGTCTATGAATCTTGGTGGATAACCGTTTTGTATGAAGATTTCTTTCAATAAGTGTAGTTCTTCTACCAGAGTATCAGAGCTGCAGATGCGTCGGACGCGAGTAGCGAGAGATCCATTTAGGTTTCTTTTTTGACTGGTTGGTACCCAGCTGTTGAAGCTTGTCAGTTGACCCTTCCAGAAGGGTTTCCTATGGATGGACCTTCTAAAAGTTCCGTCAGCTCTCCTTGTAAGTTTAACATCAAGAAAAGCGATTTTAGATTCGTTTTCAACTTCAAAAGTAAACTTTGTAGCTGACTGGCATTTGTTGAATATTTGTAGTAACTGATTAAGATTGTGACCATCGTCACAGATAATAAAGATGTCGTCCACATATCTATCATACAACTGGAAATTATCAATAGTCGATTTGAGTGGGCCGTTCTCGAGGTTTGCTATGAAGCAGTCTGTTAGCAATAATAATAATAGTAATAATAATAATAATTTTTGCTTTATTCCAAAAACAGTACTAATGATACAGCAAGGAATTTTCAGCATTCAGTACAATATTGCATCTAATTTACTCAAAACGACAAAAAATAAACATTACATAATAATAATAATAACAAAACGTTGTTATAGCAGCTATGTAGCAATTACAGTAAGCGATAAGGAGAAAAATATCCATAAAGAATAAAATTGTAGTAATAATAGTAATAACAACTAAAATAAAATAGCTAAGTTATAATTAAACAATAGAAAGGGTGACACCATAAAATTACAGAAAGATGAACGATGAAAGGGTTGATTCACTTTGCTAATTACATAGTAACTTATATGTTTCACGTCTAGCAGTGTCTCCATCACATAAAATACGGGCTAAATAGGGTATTGTAGAATTTTTGTACTTAGTGTTGCGAGCATATAACTTCTTATATTGACTTCTCATCCTTCCTGATGAGATGCAAGGGGATAGGCGTGAATGAGCTACTTCCCTTGATATCTACTGCTATGTCAAACAAGTTGAAAAAGCTGTCATGTGATATTCGATTGTGTGATTATTAGTCATCCTACCTCATGTTTTCTATGCCGAGGTTAGTGAGCAGGAATTTAAAAATGCAAGTCACCAGCTGCACCTTGAGTTCTAAAGTCGCTAATATATATATATATATATATATATATATATATATATATAAGAATTAGTTCCCTTTATGAATTTAGATAAAGAAATAAGAAGACGTAATTTGTTTAAATCATGTAATGTATTTGCGCAACACATTTCGAACAATCTGACCACACACACACGGACTGTCATAGGAATATATATATGAAATTAATAGAGGTAAGAGGTAAGAAAATAGACTTAGGTCAAGTTATAAGGACTACATTGAAGGTCAAAATAACAATACAGATTACTAAACCAAATAACAGAGGATACGCCCCAAACACGTTTTATAGATAAATTACAAAGATGTGCTAACGTCAATTTTATGTTCTGTCTCCTCTGTAACATGTTTCGCAATGGAGGAGCTAGATCTCCTGTTCTCACCATTAATGGGTTCTGAAGATTCTTTTTGTTTCTGGAGCCATTTAAGAATATGCTCTGAAGCCCTTACTTGCAGAGATCGATGAGTCCTCCCTATGTATGTGTGTCAACACGTACATTCAAATTGATAACTACAGTGGGATGTGACATCATTAATCGCGTGTTCAAAGGGCTTAGATAGATATATTGGTTTCACATTCTCAATTATTATGATATCAGCTTCATAATAAGTCTTTTTAACAGCAGCGTTCAATATTTGTCTAGTTATCAAGCTACCATGATGCACCATATATGGTAGCTTGATGTACACGTTTTTCCTAGGGGCGAGTTGTAGAGTGCGTCTTGGTGTTCGGACTACTTTATATCTCCTGATAAACTTGTTTGGATAACTGTTATCAACCAGAGTTTGTGTGAAATTTCTTTCTTCTTCATCAAGTGTGGCTTCAGTGCATATTCGTTGAATTCTACTCTTTATTAATTTCATAAATATTCCTATGACAAGTCCATGTGTGTGTGATCAGATTGTTCGAAATGTGTTGAGCCAATACATTACGTCTTCTTATTGCTTTGTCTCTCTCTCTCTCTCTCTCTCTATATATATATATATATATATATATATATATATATATAAAGTAGGCGATAAGCATTAAATATTATGACAAAGTATCATCGTGAACTCAGTAACTACAGAGCATACTAATGATAACTATAAGTAGTCATAACCTGAAAGTACTGAAAATTATTTTTCACCAGTCTGACCAAAGTAAATGACTGCTTTCATTATTAGTTAGTTGAAGGCAATCGTCAGGAAGCCTTGAACCTAGGTTTCGTGCTAGTTTGCACACATCAGTCAGCAAGGTGTATGTGAAACCTTGAAGGAACTCATGTCCCTTCTGAGATTCGACTGCTTTCATTATTTTGTTGTACTCCTTTACTTTCCAAGTGGAACATACGGTTTCAGGCTAGAGCATTGGAAGTTTCAGTAGAAGTAGTTCCTATTTTTACAGGGTGGGGTTGCTAGCCTCATGCCTAGCCTCGCCTCTTTACTGGTTTTACTGTCAGCTTAGGTAGGTTCAAGAGTGCGTCAGCAGGAGAAAGAATCCCAGACCACATGAGGCGTGGATAGCATGCATTCTACCGCTGAGTTACCGACGTCCAAAGTGAATGATAGACTGACTTAATAAGCGTGTTCACACTAAACTTACAGGGTTCTGAAGTAATTCATTTGCAAGCATTTTCAACATAAATTACTATTTTATTGCAAAATTTGCTAACTATTCCACTTGAAAATTTACGACACCCTAATTAACCCAAGTAATTTAGCTTTATTCAAGTGATTTAAAACAACTCCACTAGGTTAAACTAATTCCTGCTTAACGTTTGTGATAGGAACAAACAGTAAGAAACATTTAAATTAGATGTGAAATAATAATAATAATGGCTTTATTCCAAACAGTATTTGTGGTACAGGTATGGAATTTTCAGCGTGCATTACAATATTGCATCTAATTACCTCATAAATTTTATAAGATTTTAAAAATAAAAAGCAACAACAACAAAAGAAAAAAACATATTTAAACATGCACCACAGGATATGAAATATAAAATTAGTGTGTAATAGAATATGTGAGCAACAATATAATAGTAACAAAGAAAGGAGAACAAAAGCTAATGGGAACTATTTGTTAGAGTGCCGCAGTAAGGTGATCGTGTCATGCCTAACAGTTTTCTCATCACATAACAGCTGTGCCAGATAAGGTATTGTGGAGTTTTTGTACTTGGTAGTCCTGGCATATAGCTCCCTATAGAAAAGTCAAATCGACTAGATAAACCTGTAAAGCTTGAGATATAATATCTGTGAAGAATGAAGGCTAATTTGAAGTCAGCCACACTCTAACCACTTGTAATCAATAATTTTAGTTTAAAAGATTCTATCATTTTATGGTAAGCTTACAAGGCTAATTACTCTGCATTTTCAAGTATTGGTATTGTAGGGATTTTTGTTTGATTGGATGGAGGATTTCATCATGAGTTGACATCAGTTAGAGAACCATTGGAAAACCTCGGAGTACTGGACGGCTGTTTCGTCCTAGTTCGGGACTCTTCATCAGTACGCACTCTGCATTATCTAACACTTTCTACTAACACACACATACACATTTGTATTTCCAAGACTTTCTGAAGAGACAAATTCCTTTACAGTGTATTTAATCCTAACTCTATATTAGACATGTTTATTTAATAAAGCCCACAAAAGGTGCAGTATTATTTACTGAACTATGGGTTTGGTCACAATTTATTGTCCACAATCATATCAGAACGCGGTCGTCGGTGGTAGAAGTTAATAATCACAAGACAGAGAGGCAGAAAGACCTAGTGGTCATAGGATCTATAGGCAAGTATGCTATCCTTATTCAGCAACAGGATCTCTTTTGCGAACTACAGAAATATTTCAGAAATTGAATAAAACTCCTGTCTAGTTTCCCGAAGTTTCCAATCGTTATCTGTCAAGTACAAATACATAACAAAATGTATCTTGATAATTCACATTTCTGCGAAGTGTCTCTTTTCAGCGAATTCATTCACTTAGCTGTACAATCGCAATCATATATAATTATTTGTCTGTGTGTGCGTACATCCAATGGTATTATTTACAGACAGCAAGATGGTGTGGCTATGGGTTCACCTTCAGGCTAATCATTTGCAGATATTTCCATGGTCAGTTTGGAAAATTGTCCATTGAAACCAACCATCAACAACTTTTCTCTTTACAAAAGGTACGTTGATGACACTTTTATCATTTGTGATCACAAATGTGACCTAAACAAATGTCCTTCAGGTTTTTAATAACTGCCATTCAACCATCAAATTTACATTTGAAGTGGAAACTGGATAGTCAGTCTCATTTCTGAACGTCCGACTGACAAAGAAGACCTATGGGACTTTGAACAGATCAATAAATCGAAAGCCTACGTGGAATGGCCAGTTGACAAAGTTTTACAGTTGGGTACGCATCAATCGCAAGCGGAACATAATAATATCTTTTGAGACTAAAATCCTTACAGTCTGCAGCCATGAATCAGTCGATGAAGAGATTACTCTACTGAGGAAGACATTACTTGAGAATGGCTATCCACCGCGCTTTATAGATAAACACATAAAGCTGGAAATCAACAAAGAACAACCCATCTTTGTGCAGAAGAAGATGCTATACATGAATGTGGCGTTCAAAGTCAAAGAAAATTATCCCGCTTGGCTACGAAAAGATAAAAGCTGACCAATAAAGAGTGCTACAATTGAACATATATATTCAACACTGGTCACTCAGTATGTAGGGAGAGTTCATTCAAAGTCATCTAAAAAGTCAAAAGAAGCCTCCGGAAAACGGTAAGCCTACATATAATTTGCATTGCCAAGGCGATTCGTATGGCAAACCCTGATTTATGTACACAGAAGAAGCTTATTCATCCCCTCCTACTACCTTGGGTACAACTTCAAGTTCAACTACATTCTTATTAATACCATTTTGTGCATTTTTGTATGACATTGTAGAAACTAATTTTTTCTTGACTTATTCTTCTTATCGACCACATAATTTATTTTGGACACTTGTCTCCAAGGTATTTTTTCTGGATGCTGTTCATATTATATAGCCCTAGTCAAGGCTAACTAAACTTCACCCCTCCCCTGGTTACAATCTGATTATTTCACACGTTTGGTTCTCTTGATAAATTCCGATAGAGAATGAAAGACCAGATTTGCAGGATAAAATGTGATATCATCATTCTACTTCACAGGTTCTCATCAGCTGCTGCAAACAACTACCTGAAATTACAATGGTCATAAATAATGACAAACACATACTTCAATGTGTGAAAGGTAATAGAGAAAACATTACAAGATGAGCGCATCGGGAATATAAGCATTACAATTTTTAGTTCAAGTCACCATTAACTTATATGCTATCAAAATATGAAAAAGAAAGGGGGTGTGAGGGAAGACAGAAAACAGAAAAATCTGATAAACAGTGTTAGCTTTTACGTCAACATAGCAACTGAAGAAGGTTAAAGTTCATCAAATTGAAAACTTTCTCAGTGAGCTGAGTTCACTAAAGTGTATGACTAATCAGTGTAATCAAAGTAAATACGGTTACCAAGAGAGTGAGAGATTGACTGCACTCTCTTTCTGTGTGCATAAGTTTGATCTGAAACGTTTGATTGCAATTGCTTCAAGAGTAAATCCTAGTAAATTCGTTGTTCTTTGTATGTTTAAATATTTTGCAAATCTGGTCTTTCTTTCTTTCTTTCTTTATCGAAATTTGGTTATCCATCACATTCTTTGAAAGACTTCGATAACGTAAACAATAACCCTAACTAATTTGTGTACTCCTGTCTGACAAACCTAATGTACGCACACACACACACACAGATTAATTATATATAATTGCAATTGTACAGGTAAGTGAATGAATTCACCGCCGAAAAGAGACTCATCTCCCTGAACACAGTCTGTCAAGAATGAAAATGAAATACTAAAGGTTCTAGAATATTCAATAGTTTATTATCTTTATTCTAATCCATAATTACCGCACGTTCCAAACAGCAGAGGCTATTGCAATTCGCCTCAAACAACCAGTGCTCTGTGTGCAAAAGAAACAAGTGCAGCTCCTACTACTGCCATGGCTGGCCTTCAGTAGAAACTAGAAATTCATGAATTTGTAATATTATCTTTCCTAATTTTTCTGACATTCAGTACATTTTTATGTTGATGCTATTGAACTGTAATCTGATTTTATTAGATAGTTGGAGGCAATCAGCAGGAAGCCTTGGACCTCGGTTTTGTACTAGTTAGCACTCACCAGTCAGCAAGGCGTATCTGCAACCTTCAAGGAACAACTCATGTCCCTTCTGAGATTCGAACCCACGTCACCCAGTGCTGCAGTCAGAGACTGAACTGTAATATACTGATATTATTATTGATTCGATGTTATTTAAACAACATTAATGTTGTTCATAACACTAATTCATTCATTCACTATAATGTATATATAACTGTAGAACCTGATGAAGAGCAGGTTATCGAAAAGAGTATTCTTTGTTCAGTATCCATTCTTTTGTAAATCTAAAATTCATTTAATTTAATTCTTACCGTAATTTTTATCATCTTCATATTCTATCTTATATGTTGATTGGCATTCTTCAGCACATTCAGGAACTTTATAGAGTGTTTCCCCACAAGATGGATACTTTCCATCTCGAGCGTAATGTTGACATTTTGGATATGGATATGGTTTACATCCACCAGAAGAGTTATTCAATGCACCTGTAACAACTCCTGACCTCATCCAATAATCCCATGGAGTATTATAATACCCTCCAATGCATCCTCTTCCACAATATGAACAACAAGATAATATATCCAGTGCACTGATTTGTAGAGAATTTCCATTGGTTGCAATGCATATACGATCAGTAATCACTTGAGCTGCAACTAATGCCTAAAAATATTATTTTCAATTAGATCTCATTAGGCTTAACTGTAATATGCATAACTTTACAAATAAATATTACAATGAATGAATGAATGAATGTGCTTTTTCTATACGCAGGAGCAAGAAAGATAATGTACGGATGATCATTTAACAAAGGAAATTTGAATATATTCACGATTCCTTGATGGAGATGGGTTATCCGAGTAGCTTCAAAAAGAAACATATGAAAACATAGGAGAAAAAACTGGAGACTATGACTGCACGTAAAATACCTCTGTTTATTAAGTTACAATTCAATGGTGACTTATCAAGTGAGATTTTATTCCAGTGACTTTCCAGGAGTGTACGAAGAATGTTTCACACAGCATACCTATGTATGTCATTCTCCAGCCGACGAATGATTGGGACGCAAACGAAGGATAGATAGCTGGATAGTTTTGCCCCATCTATGTGCATTTATCAATTCAACTGCACCTGCGGTGACAGTTATATTGGGCGTACTACTAGACAGCTTAGCCAGCCAACGTGTTAGTGAACATCTCCCATCGTGGTTTGGCAAAAGATAGACAAAACAATCCATAGCTCCATTTCGTCACATTTAATTGATAGTGGTCATGTAGTGGAGAAAACGAAAGTACTCAGTGTAATTCATCCTATCCCACTGAATCTTTCCAACAGACTTCGCACACAGCTGAGGCGATAGGCATTGAAACTATTAAACCTAAACTGCACTCATTCAAAAGAAGTTTGTACAGCCATTATCCCTCCCTTATTGGCCTATTAAGACATAACCAAATGATGACTTCTACACTTCAGCTTGCTTATGTTTTCAACCCCTCTCTTATCATTATCCTTTAATATTATCCCATCTTCATTAAAAACGTTTCATTCCCTTACTTCCATCACTTAATCGGTTCATTTGCTTTTCATAGCCTTTATGGACCATTACTTCTAACTGAACATTTGTTTGTTTAATCATGTTGTGTTTTCATTATTCTTGTTATCACGGATTGCCTCACAATTTCATCCTTGTTATCCATAGAATCATTGTTATTATTACGATGCCCAATTTACATGTACAATCTTATTATCCTATTGACTGACAAAACACCGTGATTGGTTTATATTTGAATTTTTATTTGTACAGTTATCTGTATTAGAGTTAAGCCAGAAGAGATTTAATGGATGAATAAATATTGTTCGCTTAAATGTGTTGTTCTAAGTTTTACTATAGGAATACTTAATATTTTAAAAACATTACTTTTAAGTAATTGATAAGTTTAATCACAAATAGATTAAATGCAAGTATTAATGCATACCCACTTTTGTTATTGTATTCATTGCGTAGGAACTTATCATAGGAACCGGAAACCAATTTCACAGTAGTTAAAAGTGAATTAGAACTGATAACTCACTGTGTTTGAACGTCTGGTGTTTACGACTAAGCTAAAGATCTCTGTGAAAGCCTGAAAATATTTTCAGGCATCTGAACTTAAATTTATTGACAAGTGAAATTACACTTTACACCTGTTATTCTGGGGCTGGCAATAGGATCCAAGAGGTATATTTCATCAGCAGATATACCTGCATCCCAGTGAGTGGTAATATTCCCACTGGCACCCTAACCAATAATCGATTATTTCAAACTCAAAATTATTATTTGTTGAGCTACAAAACCCCTACAGTCATCTCTTGTCCACATGGCATAAATTGTTTTTTATAGAATCTTCTAAATTCTCCATTTGACGATTTGACCGGAAAGAAAGGGTCAGTTTCTGTTGACATATCTGTTGCTGGTAAAGACACTTCAGCAATGATGCCATGCGGGTTAACTTCATTTTACTTAGAATACACTTGATATATGATATACATGAATATTTCTGATTCATTCAATATGGAACAGTGTTACGATGATTTCATACAGCCGGTCTCCCTCATTATTAGTTGGAATAAAGAAAGAACGAACATATTTTCAGCAAAATATCAGTTACTAGTGATTGGTAGCAGCACATACAGGCACAAGAATATCCACAAGGCTAAATGGGTGTCACCAAACGGCCGACCCAAAAACCAAATTTACTTCATCTCAATGCTCTCGAGGAAGTGGAGATGCAGCTTACTGGACACAAAAGTAAGAAGAGGAGCAGACGTTGGCTCAGACCACTATCTCGTACAAGTAACACTCCAAATCAAATTAAAAGCTTTCAGAGAAACAGGAGCTGCAGATAGACAAAAAGCCAAGTTCAATACTCAAAAACTGAAGGATCAGGATACAAAGGATATCTTCACTGTAATCACAAGGAAAAAGGCGGAGATACAAATCAACACTGGCGAAGAGACCAGAGTTGAAAAACACTGGAACAGCCTGAAAGACCAAACCTGCATGGAAGTTCTAGGCAGAAAGAAGAGACAGGACAAACAGTAGCACACTACAGACACTTCGCTCAATACTCACGATCAGATGGCCGGCCAGAAAAGATCAGCAACGTGGAGGGATCTCTGGGAGCGAACCAACTCAGCAGGAACCAGTTGTGCAACAAATATGCAGGAAGAAGTGGAGGCGGATGCAGAAAACCATCAAGTAACTTCACACGACAGGCCCTCGAGCGTAACCCGAATGGGAAGCGGCCAGTTGGTCGTCAGTGCGATGGTGACATGGAGGAGATCATGTGAAGAGGAGATGAAAGTATATGGGCAAACGGGGAGCCAAGTGAAAACGTTGGCAGAGAACCGAACGCGATGGAGACGTCCAGCTGAAGCCCTATGTTCCTCTAGGAACTAAAGGAAACAATAATGATGAATAATATACTAAATTTCTGAACCTAGTTTTACAATGAATTCGAGTTATATATTGAAAATATAGGCAATATAATTGTAAGTAGAAAATTATTTAGTTTTAAAGAAGTATTAATTTACATAACAGTCAGATTTTGCTGGGAAACAAGGATGGACTAGAGACAAAATACAAGATAGAACGACACAGTGAATTTATATATATATTTATATAAACACACTACATAAAAATAGCCTCACTAATCTCTCACTGACCTACGGTAAAAGTAATTGTTTCGCTCGTGAGCTTTCGTGTTTTGTTCTCTTGCTTAACATTCCACTCAGTTTTGACTTCGATTTCCACTTACTGAGTTAAACCCACTAAATAATCTTGTCTATCTTATAATTTTACTTCACTATTAACCCCCATCCTCCTGAACTCTCCATCATAATTCCATAAGTGTGCTCGAAACGTCATCAGTAAACATTACTGTATAACACTGTGAGACTTTATCAAAACAAAATTTACTCATAATGGAATTTCACTCTACCACAGTGCACAAGTTTTATTCTTATATCTCCATCATAATGTCTATAAATTCACTGTGTTGATCTATCTTGTATTTAGTCTCTAGTCCATCCTTGTTCCTAAGCAAATTTAAAGTCTAATTACTACATAAATAATGACTCCTTTAACACTAAATAATCGTCTACTTACAATTATATTAACTATACTTTTATCTATAACTTGAATTCATTGTAAAAAGTATATTCAGACGTCATTTTGTAACATAAAATTGATTTGTTGCAGGATTTCATCATGAGTTGACATCAGTTAGAGAACCGTTGGAAAACCAACACTGAAACACTGGAGAACTGTTGCGCCAGCCTAGTTTGGGACTCTTCAGCAGTACCCGCCACTGGGATACAATCCAATGACCAGCCCATGGATTCTCACTTCTGACAATTCATGACATAGCGAGACCACTTCTCAATGTTTTCTTCAATGAGTTACTGCCTCACATTCAACTCGCTGCACCCCACTGGTCACGGCTTCCCAACAGAACCCCAGGTAACTTCCTGCCTGAATAGGACCAGTCGCTAGTGAGCATCAGATCAATTTTCAAGTATTGGTTTTGTAGAGATTCTGCTTGATTGATTGGTTGGAGGATTTCATCTTAATGGTCTACGAACTCGCCTTGTAACCAGAATGTCCTGGGTTCAAACTCTGACGGTGGGTGCGTACTGATGAAGAGTCCCAAACTAGGCTGGCGCAACAGTTCTCCGGTGTTTCAGTGTTGGTTTTCCAATGTTTCTCTAACTGATGTCAGCTCATGATGAAATCCTCCAACCAATCAAACTTAATCCCTACAAAACCAATGCTTGAAAATATTATTTATTTATTTAGGATGTCCGCAGTTAAAGAGAATCTACGAAATAGAACAAGCTCGTATTATCCTACAAATATGTTCGTTCTTTCTTTATTCAAGGTAATATTATAATTTGATTGTTTACTATTTAGGGCAAAATTAAATGATTTGCATAACTTGTTTCCCAGTATTCAAATTTCTTATGAAACATTTCGGTGAAAGTTTCTTTTAAATTCCTTTGAGTTCCGAGTGGAACATAGGGTTTCAAGCATGAAGTTTGAAGTTTCAGTAGCAGTAGTATTTTTACGGGGAGAAGTTGCTATCCTCACCCCGCACAGGATCGGGTAACTGTGCATCAGTGTGTATCTTTGACTTCGACTGCTCATATGGAACTAGTTACACTGGCCGTGCTTAGAGGGCTTTATCCATGAAAGCAAATGAACAAATACCTGTATGGTTGAGTAAAGAGGTGACTAACTGCGTAAACAGTTCAGTCTTAGCCCACATGATAAATACTGGACACTAACTAAGCTTTTTCAGTTACTTACCGCGTTCCTAGTAATCTATATAGAGGAGCTCGATTACGTCTTCTATCAGTAGCTGAAGAGGTAGCAACCAATACCAGAAGACTTGCTGTTTATATACAGGAGAAAGTGTGTTCAACAGCTGTTCACCTTGACCTACAATAAGGTCAACAAATCCGCCATAAACATTAGCACTTTTGTGGTGATATGATACAGACTGTGTTCCAAAGGAATATTATTCTCACATATTCCCGCAGTTCAATATTGCATTAGCAACAGAATCTGATATATCTATTTGAAAATTATTTTTGATGTTAGAGATAGAATACATTTTCCGCGGTTATATACTGCATTACCAAAGAATACTATGTATATTTGAACATTCTATTTCATGTCGTTTGATGTGAACCGATACATATATATATATATATATATATTCCTTCAAGTTCCCAGTGGAACATAGGGCTTCAAGCTAGAAGCTTGAAGTTTCTGTAGCAGTGTTTATTTTCACGGGATGGGGTTGCTAGCCTCATGCCCAACCTTTCCTCTTTACCAGCTTTATTTCTGGCTTAGCGAGGTGAAGGAGTGCGTCGGCCGGGGATCGAAACCCGGACCATGTGCATGGTTACCAAGCGTCGTAACCGCTGTGCTACCTACGCATATATATATGGACATTCTAAATCATAATAAAAAACTAACTGACTATTGTTGCATCCCATCTTGTATTTCTTCCAAAATACACACTTCTGATATGATTCTGATTTGCCTTTACTGGCTATTGTAGGCTTAAATTAATCAATGGATTCATAAAAAATGTGGAGTCAGAAGAAGAATTTATTGAAAACACTTGTTCACTCTAACTATTTTTGTTCTAAATCAATTATGGGAACATTCAAATTACTGATATCTGTTAACACATTAGAAGTAGGCGTAGATAACTACGAAATTTCTTAAGAAATAATGGATATCAGGTCACTGCAGCTAGTTAAGTAGACAGTCTAGATTAGGTATTATTTACTTGATGGTAGCCAGTCATCAAGTTTACTCAGGTACTTTTATTCCAATTTACAACTCATAAAGTAAAAGATCCAGTTGAATCTCAATATGACTGCGACAGAACTTAGTTATAAACCCAGAAGACACAGTGTTCTTTACTACACCAAGGAAAGCATATCTTCTGCAAGGACTGTTAATCACTGTTTTTACCACTGCTTTAGTAAGAGTAATTGTTCTTGCCAGCATACATTAGCTTCGTGAATGCTGGTCTTGATGAATCAGTAGAGTAGTGAATATTTCTCTTGTTCTTAGGGTTCTCAGTTGACACCTTACCTAGAATACTGTAACACAATTGACAAACTCAATTCTCAAGTATTAATTTTTGTAGGGATTAAGTTTGATTGGTTGGAGGATTTCATCATGAGCTGATATCAGTTAGAGAAACATTGGAAAACAAACACTGAAACACCGGAGAACTGTTGCGCCAGCCTAGTTTGGGACTCTTCATCAGTACGCACCCACCGTCTGAGTTTGAACCCAGGACATTCTGGTTACAAGGCGAGTTCGTAGACCATTGAGATGAAATCCTCCAACCAATCAATCAAGCAGAATCTCTACGAAACCAATACTTGAAAATTGATCTGATGCTCACTAGCGACTGGCCCTATTCAGGCAGGAAGTTACCTGGGGTTCTGTTGGGAAGCCATGACCAGTGGGGTGCAGCGAGTCGAGTGTGAGGCAGTAACTCATTGAAGAAGACATTGAGAAGTGGTCTCGCTATGTCATGAATTGTCAGAAGTGAGAATCCATGGGCTGGCCATTGGATTGTATCCTAGTGGCGCGTACTGCTGAAGAGTCCCAAACTAGGCTGGCGCAACAGTTCTCCGGCGTTTCAGTTTTGGTTTTCCAACGGTTCTCTAACTGATGTCAGCTCATGATGAAATCCTTCAACCAATCAAACTCAATTCCGCACAGTAAAACAAAACAAAATATTATGCACAATTACAAGTGTGAGTTAAAACAATTACGGAAGAAAGAAGAAATCATCCTTAGTGTATCACTTACATAACTTGACATACACCTAGACTCATCAGTAATTATTTGCATAGTTTTACAATGCTGCCATTGTTTACGTGAATCAAATGACTCCGGTATATTTGTCTTAATAGTATCATGTGAGACGATAGGTGCATTTCGAAAGTATCCATTTGGATCGTCAAAATAAAGATTGAATGAATTCAGTAATTTGTGTGTTGGTAATTTGAAACGATCATATTTTACTGCTTTCCATCCTGATAATGACTAAAAAAAACAAAAATTTTAGATACAATAATGTTTCAGTATGAAAGAGATGAGAATTCATAAAATTTCCGATGTCTCGGTCACATCGACCCACACCATTCAACAGGATTTTTGTCGCGTTCAACAAATATCTCAATAAATTATAATTATATTTCACATAATGATAAATTTTTGTTTTGTTTTGGTAATATTTCGACCGAAATTACTGTCCGTGATCACACCAACTATTGGAATTGTTTTGTTTTTTAATTCACACTGTTGTGATTTGTACTCACATCTATAGGTCATTTTTCGGTCATTCACTTTTGTGCATCCAGATTATATTCCAGGTTGTTGACAGTTGTGCTGAGTCACCCTTATTACATGTATGCAGTGTGACCTTAATGAATATAGATTCTGTGATCAGTCTCTCTATCCATTTCTTCATATTAGATTTCAGAATACATTGTTCCAGTCAATCAATATTGTGGTTTGTGCAGCTGTAGACGAATTTTGTTTTCTAAATTGTTGTAAGCTTGTGTTCCTGTGGCACGACCTTTATTTAGTTGGGCATTCATGTTCATTCACTCTTGTTTTGAGTGATCTGGACAAATGACCCACATATTTAGTCGGACACTCAGCACAAGATATTTTGTAAATTACATTACTACTTTTATCCATCATTTTTATTGGATCTTTTAGTTGATTTATTTTTTTCCTAATTAGACTTGTTGGTTTAAACGTGGAGAGAATCCCAATATTTTTCAGGTTTCTTCGAATTCCGCCTCTGATGTACAATTTTTGTATGGTATTGTGACTGATTTTTTCCTTCCTCCTTCTTTTCATTCTCTGGTTTTACCCTCTTTTTCTCTTATTTATATTATCTCTGATAAATTCTTTTGCAGTTGCTGTCAAGAAACATTTTGAATAGGACGTTTATTTCTTTTCGCTGGTGAGCTGGTGTAGTTGTAAGTCTACTTATTCTATCTGCAAGACCTTGTATTAATCGTCGTTTTACCGTGAGTGGATGAGCTGCATGATAATCAAAGAATCTTCTAGAATGCGTAGTTCTTCTACACAGCGTTGTTTTTATGCTACCATCTGTTACTCTTTGTATTTTGCAGTCTAACAAAGGCAATTCCCCAATTTCATTCTCTATTTCCATAGTGAATTTGATTGAGTCAACGTGACTGTTTATGTGCGAGAAGAATTTCTCAACATCGCTTTTTTTCAATTATTACTAACGCGTTGTCTACATTTCTCATAAATTTGCTTTAATCAATGATCACACAGTCGATTTGTGTGCTTATCATCCACTCCTTCGAGTAGATTTATGTTACCATAATAACTTAGCGGTAATTACTCTGAATCAGACAGTGAATGATTTCTTGTAAATTATTTAAAATAAGTCCAGTTTGATTAAGAAAAAACAAAACAAGATTTTTCTGAACTTCTCACTGTGGAAGGCACAGCTTCTAAAGAAGAATTATTCAGATTTTATCTAACATCAAAATGTATGCAGTCAACAAGTTACGTAGATTGAGGTGAATTCCTCTGAAGGTCACTTGTCGGTAGGTATTTGTTTTTTTCATTCCTTTACGTTCCCAGTGGAACATAGGGCTTGAAGCTCTGGTAACCATGGTGATTATTTTTATAGGATGGGGTTGCAAGTCTCATGCCCATTCTCCCCTCTTTACCAGTCTTATCACTGGCTTACCGAGGTTAAGGAGTGCGTCTGTGGCTGGAGATCGAACCCCGGACCACGTGATGTGTGGTTGGCCAGCACTCTACCGCTGTGCCACAGACACACGTAGATATTTGTACCAACAGAAAAAATGTAAAGAGTCATTACAGATTTTTATTAACTAAAGTCAAACTGATATCATGAAATATGAACTTGAAAAAATCAAGAAATATTAGCTTAGTATTGATTAACAATAGAAGACATTATAAAATGCTTAATAGTTTACTTATTATTATTATTATTTATTTCGTGTGACATTTTACATTAGGAAGTTAAAGCGCTTGAAAATAACTCAACCAACCCTTCATCTCACAGTTTGTCAACTCGTGCATCTTACCTATTCTTCTTTACTGTTCACCCTTATTCTTTCCTAGACTGCTTAAGAAAGACTATGTCATACTTCGTAGAACGCTGAAGAATATCAATCGAGCAAGTGGTATCCTACCCCATTGGGCCATATCCTTGTCATCGTCAGTATTGATAAACAATTGATTTCATGCAACAAATTTGCTAAAGGGAATTCATCAAACTGTGAGCGCCCACCACAGCACCCTCAGCTTTCACCTTGCATCTCCTCAGGTAGAACAACAAGTAATTTCGAAAGACTTTCCGCATGTGCACATCTATGTATAAAAATTCCACTATACCATATTTACATAAAGCAAGAACAACAGTGGTTTGTGCAGAATAATATGGTACCATCATTTGTTTCACTGGCTTCTCATCATCTGCTTACAGCTTGCAAATTTTTCATGGTGTCAGTTGACAGAAGGTTTCGCAATTAGTGAACACTGCTCATGAAATTACGCTTATTTAGTTTTCACATAGACAGTTCAGGTTTAGACAAAATAAATGTATGCATGCAATGGTAAAGGAGTTACGTAACAAAGACGAGAGATGCGTAAAATACAGTGGCTAATAAATTAGGTAACAATGTACTGAGTTCCACTCAAATCATAGAAACAAGAGACAGGCAAGATTACAAGTTATAAGAAGGGGGTGAGGCTAAAGCCGAAGATTACGTAATCAAATGAGAGAATAAAGACATCCAGTTACCAGGGCAAGGAAAGACCATATTTGGCGGCACTTATTTTATGTGATGAAAATAGCGTTAGGGACGAACTGACTAATTAACTAACTAACCTTCTTTCCACTAGTCAACAAAATATTTTCTCCACCTTTATACCAACACGTTTTACTGTTATTCTTCTTCTCATATCTATAATCCTCTCATTTTATTTTTCGTTATTTTTCTGAAATTGTAAACATCAATTAGTCTCTGTAATAATTGTTATTTTTTGTTTTTCCCTTCACCATTCTATGTCAAGAGAACATGAGATTCACTACTCTATAACATGCTGAAATTTCCAAACTGCATCGACAAAAGCGTTTGAAAGAAACCCACCGTTATTATTACTATTATTATTACCAGTAGGGTACAGCAGGTTGAAGATGAGGTAGTAACTCATTGAAGAAGACATTGCGAAATGGTCGCGCTATGTCGTGAATTGGCAGGAGTTAGAATTCATGGGCCATTAGATCGGGTCCCAGTGGCTCAGTGGTCTACGAGCTCGCCTTGTAACCAGAAGGTCCTGGGTTCGAATCCCGGTGGGCGCGTACTGCTGAAGAGTCCCAAACGAGGAGGAAACAGCTGTCCAGTACTTCCAGGTTTTCCAGTGGTTCTCTAACTGATGTCAGCTCATGATGAAATCCTCCATGCAATTAAACAAAAATCCCTACCAAACCAATACTTGAAAATATTATTATTATTGTCATTAAAAGTTATGTAATATTGAACTAGGAGTTAAAATCTTTTGTTCGCGTATAGGTATAAAAGGAGTAAGGTAATTAAGTTATTATTAAAATTATTATTATTATCACTATTAAAAGCTTACATTTTCATTGATATACTCAATTAATTTATCAGAGTGGAGTTCATCATTAATGTCACTACTGACAAAATAATTAGTAGTAACATGAATAGTTGACAAAATAAGGCATATTGTTAAAAACATAGTTCTAAAGTCTATCTTCTTTTTAATAATTATATATATATATATATCTTTTGGAAAAACAAATTAAACATTGAATATGTTCAATATTTAAAACTTTTAAAAAAGTAGATAATAATAGTGTTTATTTACACAACACTTTATCACTTATTATTTGAGTGAAACAAAGTGCATGTTTTACAAAACATTAAACATTTTTAATTCATAAGTTATATTCTGTAATGAAATAATTGTTTAAAGTTAATCTGTTTGTGAAATGTACAAAGCTCAAAATTGTACATTCACAAATTCTGAATAACACTTCATTGCTTATTGTTAACTGACGATACAGAAACCGCTAATGGCATAGCTGTAAATTGCTCGCCAACCACGCCTCATGTGGTTCGGGGTTCGATCCCCGGCCGCAGACTCACTCCTTTATCTCTCTGAGCCGGTAATAAGACTGGCGAAGAGGAAAGGTTTGATATGAGGCCGGCAACCCTATCCCATATAAAATAAACACCACTGCTACCAAAACTTCAAAGCTGTCGCTTGAAGGCCTATGTTCCACTCGGAACATAAAGGAATAAATAAAAACGATAAACAAGAAATGAGAAGGCATAACTGGTAGGACAGCTTCAAGAACTTAGATTTCATGGATTATTAGATCCTAACACGATAGTGGACAGTAAAAGTGATCAACCTATAACTTAAGAGTTCTGAGTTACATGCCTAGTGGGGTTATATGTGTGTTCTGTTACAAAATGTCAAAATAAAAGAAAACAAATCTTCATTTTTCAATATTTATCTAATTAAGATAAGTTTGTGACAAAGTATGTTTATCCCAATAAACATATCTTTTGAAAAATGGAATAAATGTTTAAAATTCATCTAGATTTTAAAAAAAACAGTTTTATTTTTATTATTCCCTTGGGTTTCGAGTGGAACACACGGCTCCAGCAACATATCTCCATTTCGTTCTGTTTTCTTCTGTCCTCTTCAGATTGGTAAAGGATTGTGCATAATCTCTTACCTCCTCCCCATTATACGATCCCCTCCATGTCACCTTCGAACCAACGCCCCGATCGTCGTTTCCCATTGGTGTTCCACTTGAACAGTGGCCTGGTGCGCGATATCATACGATGGACTCCTCAAAGTGTGCCTGCTCCATCTCCTTCTCCATATTTGTTGAGCAATCGGTTCTTGGTTGGTTTATTGACAGATAATTGCCCGAAAATAAGTGACAATTCAACAAAGGAAATCTTATCTATCGAAGGAATCATCTTCAGAGACTGTACTGTACAATCGTATTTACATTTACCAAAAAATGTATGCTAGCCTATTATTCAGTAATAAGGGGGTTGAAATAATTGATATAATTACTCAGAAGTGGCTTTAGAAGTAAAAATAATAGCTGTAAATTACGTAGTACTCAGTGGCACAAAGGAAGAAAGCGTTAGAAACTTGATCAAGTTAAAAAATTCAGTAAATTATAATTGTTTCAACAGTTTGTATATGGTGATAAGTTTTTGTTTTTTGGTCATATTTCGAGCAAAATTACTGCCTCTGACCACACCAACTGTTGGAATTGTTTGGTTTTTGATTCACACTGTTGTGATCCTTACTCATATACATATATATATATATTATTACTCCCTTTAATTCCTAGAGGAACATAGGGCTTCAGCCGTGCGTCTCCATTGCTTTCGGTTCTCTGCTAGAGTCTTCACCTGGCTCCAAGTCTGCCCACATGTTTTCATCTCCTCTTCACATGACCTACTCTAAGTCACCCTTGCACTGATGACCAACTCGCCACTTCCCTTTCGGGTTCCACTCCAGCAATGGCTTGTCTAGTGGTGTCACTTGATGGTTTCCTCAGAGTGTGGCCAGCCAATCCATCTCCATTTCCTCCTGAGTATTTGTTTCACAATCGGTTCCTGGTTGGTTCGCTCATTGCCAGAGATCTCTGTTGCTGATCTTTTCTAGCCGGCCATTTGATCTTGAGTATTGAGCGAAGACAACTGTTAATGAAGGTCTGTAGTTTGGTTGAGATGCTCTTTATGACGCGCAGTGCAAGTCTCTGATCCGTATAGTAGCACTGACTTCACATTCCAGTTGAAAACCCGGGCCTTATTTTTCATATATATATGTATATACTATATCAACAGAACATTAGATACAATACTCTATAACATGCTAAAATTGTCAAACTGAATCGGCAATACTGTTTAAAACAAACTCACTGTTGTTATTATTATTATATTTAATATTATCAATTCGTGCTTCGAATATTTTTCACTTTATATCGTAAACGTGGACAAATTCCTCTGGTTAATTTTTAATTTTATTTATATTTTAAGTAAATCAGATGCAATATTGTGACAAATGCTGAGAATTCCATTCTGTATTATAAGTACTGTTTTTGGAATAAAGTAGCTTATTATTATTAATTAAAATAAACTCAACCAATATGGAAAAATTTGTATTTTCAAATTTTATATATGCTGATGTGTGCGCAGGATAACCTTGCTGAAAAACTCTGAAATTCAATATGGAGAAGTTAACTCATCTCTGATCTAGTGCGTATTTCATGCTAAGTAACTTTCTCCTATTCTTGTTTTGTTCTCTGAATCGGGTGGTTTAATCACGAAACTTTCATTGTTCCCGCAGACAACAACTTCAGCACTAACTTCACAACTGAATTACCTACCTCAGAGAACATCATAAAACTAAAAGCATATATCAATAAGCTACAAGTCTTTTCCATCATTTAAAAGTTGTCCTCGAAGTCATAGAGCAGTCCACCTTCTGATGTTTTCATAGCTCAATGAAGCACACGGTATTCAGTTGAACTATTTCAATTTAAATCAATGTCATTAGAGTAGTGACATCCTTCCTATTCTACTCCGTAATTCCAAAAACTAAATTGTAACACTATTAAGTTGATACCAAGGTTAAATATTCTTTGCTTTGCTGCTTACACAATATGCACAATTTTCACTGTAGTTTATGGCATCATATTTACACTTTATCAAGGAGTTTAAAGTAAAACAACCATCTCCAGTAGATCATGTGACACAGTGATGTTACATCTGAGGAATAAAATAATCCACAATGGTGTTTTTCTTTGGTCTCACAGAAATCCTCAACGATAGGGGTACAAAACAATTAAAAATGTCCATGAGTACATTTAGAGACCAGCGGATATAGCTGAATGATTATAACAACACAAACTAAAGAAAATAAGATGCAGCATTGTCTCGGATAGAAATTCAGGTAGTCCAGAGATTCAAGCAAGCCGCCAAGATTTAGATAGAGCAAAGTCACAGTTTCAAGAATTTTGAACAGTTTATTCGACTTCCGAAGTGTTTGCAGTGGCGAATGCACAAGTCTGTTTGTATGATTGACGACTTATTCAGATGAACAAAGCATATATGATGAGAGACATTTTAAGCTACAAATATGTCATTTTCAGACATACTGCATTCAGAGGAATGCATTAAGGAAGAAATGCATAAACTGAAACTCACACAGCAAGAAAATGGATATCCACAGAGCTTCCTAAAAAAGTATATGTCAATACCTACAGACAAAGTAAAGGTGGATACCGTTGACAAGAAACCTTTGTATCTTAAGTTAAGTTACAAAGGGGTAATTGCAGCTGACATTCTGAAATGTCGACTTAATAGAGCAGTAGATAGAACATTTCCTGCTGCTAAACTGGTACTCAACTTCTCAACTAAACCAGTACTCACACAGCAAGTAAAGGATAAATTACCAAAGATGGCCTCATCAATGTGTATCTATGAATTCAACTGCTCATGTGGAGCTAGTTACATTGGCCGTACTCAGAGGGCTTTATCCATGCGCGCGCGTGAACATGTACCTGTATGGTTGAGTAAAGGAGTAACCAAATGTGTAAATAGTGCAGTCTTAGCCCACTTGGTAGATACGGGACACCCGATAAAACTTGACCAGGCGTTCTCAGTTATTTACCGCGTTCCTAGTAATTTATCTAGAGGAGCTCGACTGCGTCTTCTATCAGTAGCTGAAGCGGTGGCAATTAATACCAGAAGACCATCTCTTTGCATACAGAAGAAGTATGTTCAACCACTATGTTTACCTTGGCCTACAATAAAGCCAACAAATCCTCCATTAACACTATAAACTCCTTTCACAATTTTCTTTTCTTTTCTTCTTCTTATATTCCTCTGTTTCATTGACAATTGTTCATTTTCGACTTTTATGATTTCATGACCTTCCTTATGATTTTATTACCTCGGGTTTAAGTAGTGCTTTTCTAATTTGCTATCGTATTTACAAAATCCTGTTCATTCCACTTCATTATATTCATTATTATTATTTGACAATCATTCACCAATAGTCCTTGTAATTCTACACCATATCATCGTTATTATTTGACAATCATTCTTATTGTTGTTATTTTCAACCTTGAACTTATGTCTAGTCCGCCCCATTCGTTGGTTTATTTTCATATTGTCTCACACACCTTGATTACACACACTCGCGAAACCTGTCTTTTTCTGTTGACTATATTTATATATATACACACATCATTAAATTAAATAACTTCATCTCATTTTGTCCCATGTTCTCATTGACCATGCATATTAAAAAACTATCTGACTATTGTTCCATCTCATATTATACTTGTTCCACAATACACTTTCTGATATGATTCTAATTTGCCTTTACTGGCTATTGTATGCTTAAATTAATGGATTTATAATTGTAGAACCTGAAGAAGAATTTATTGAAAACAATTGTTCGCTCTAAATATTTTGTTCTGAATAAATTATGGGAATATTCAATTTACTACGTTATTTATCAAGAAAGTAAAATAGATGAATAATCCTAAAAGCCAATCTAATCTGAGCCTGCAAACTAATTGTCCTTATACACAAGGATATAAAGGTTGATCCGAATCTTTTATTTTAGTAGTATTTCTCATAGTTTTCAAGCGTTATTTTGTAGGGATTGGGTCAATTTCAAGTCTGATCACGGATTGATATCAGTTAGACAACTAGTGGATATCAGAGAGTACTGCACACTTATTTCGTCCCATTTTGAGACTCTTCAAGTTATGAATTCGATCCTCGGCAGCGTGATGGGTGTTTACTGATGAAGAGTCCCAATCAAAATTGAATGAGTTATCTAGTACTCCTTGATTTCTTATAGTATTATAATGTCCTTGGGTAATTTCTGCTTCTGTACACCATCACTAAATCTACTGTTACCCTTGTGTTATTCTTATGTTAACAAAATCGTCAGACTGTGGGCAGCGAGAAGACAGGAATATGCGGGACGACTGATGAAAAGACTCTAGGAGATCTGGATTTCGTGCGTGAATGATTTATGCTTAATGTTACACAAACTCGAAGACTTACGAGTAAAAATCAACAAACTGGCAGAGAAGACAGGACTCCAGATGAACATAGAGAAGACAGAGGTGATGAAGATAACCGACTGACCACCAGCAGTTACAACCATTACCATCAACGGGAGGGATTTAACAGAGGTTACCTCCTTCACTTAATCCGGCTAGGAAGCATCGTTCCAACTACAGGCACACGGAAGAGATGAAGATGTTAAAGCAGGCGAGAATGGGAAAGGCGAGGTATGCCTTTATCGACCTGCAGCACAAATGTGAAGTCGATCCTCCTATACGTGTAAGAAACTTGGTCAGCGCGTCACAAAGAGGATTCCCAACATGCTGCAGCAGACTTTTATCAACAGGTGTCTTCGCTGACTCCATACTGAAGATCAAATGGCCAACCAGAAAGAATAAGCAACAAAAAACTATGGGAACAAACCAGCCAAGAGAAGATCGCTCAACAAATATGTAGGAGAAAATGGAGATTGATCGGGTATACATTGAGGAGACCGTCGAATGGTATCGCGCACAATGCAGGCCATTGCTCAAGTGGAGTCCAAATGGGAAGCAACGAGTGGGTCGTCGGTGCGGGGATGACATGGAAGGGATGAGAGACTATGAACAATCGTGGACCCAGCTGAAGAGGATGGAAGAAAATAGAACGAAGTGAAGATGTGTTGTTGAAGCCGTATGTTCCACTCGGAACCCAAGGGAATAATAATAATATGTTAACAGAATAACATTCTCTATCCTGTGAATAGTATTTACTAATTAGTTGGATTTATTATGGGGATTTAATTGAGCTCAGTATATATAGAGAAACTTTTCCCCTACTACAGAACTCTTGTGAAGTGTGAACTCACCACCGAATGAGTGATCAGAACCAGATCTGCTATGACTTTTAAAGAAAATATTATCAACCGGCTAATGGCCTAGAATTACCAACATTCGCAAATTTGCAGTCAAGGTTTACTACCATCCTTAATGACGAGGCATCCATGATTAAACATCGAAGAGCATCAAACAGTTTTTATCTTCACACTGATCTGCAATTCTTTTTATTATTTCGGAAACAGCACAGTCTAACCATGAACAGACGTGTGTATGGACAGGATAGTTAGTTTAACAACAAGTCAAGGTGCTCAGTACTTTGGAAATGACAGACAGTCAATACATCAGCGGCAATGTGAGTAATTTTCGTAGAACGTTGTTATTTCGCACTAGTCTGAGCAATGCACACCTGCAACACTCAATGAAGTGCGACTCATGAAACATTCCTTTCATCTGTAAAGTCCCGAGATAGAAAAAAGCATGTCTTAGTGTGGAGAATTTCAACGGTAAGCCCGACAAACTTCGTGAGACTGTATTCTTTTTTAGTTTGACAACAAAAATTTATATAAATCTATGCGACGTTGAGTATGTATATTTGCGGAATTGTTACTAAAACCACATCAGATGGTCTTAGGTCAGTTCACTGGAAACAAAATAGTGGACGATGACAGTCGTGTATATTAATTCGAATACTGATCAATCTTCGAGGGTTGAATGCAAAGATTTTTGAGTGATAGGCAACTGGTCGATGGCCATTGAGGTGTGACTGACTGATTGCCTACGAGTAGCTCCTGGATAATTTCTACACATAAATGAAGCCTTTCCTAATGCGTCCGGACAAAATCATGACCCAGGTGACAACTGAACTCAAAACTGTCAGAATATGAGACTGACTCAACAAACGGCTACTCTACTAAGTACCATTCTAATTCGGCTACTGTTCAATCTAACATAGTAGATGATGATAGACCGTGTGTAGTTGAAACCGGATTAAAACCAACAGACTCTGCATTACACGTCCAAGCCTCAGCCGGCTGACTAATGTAATTAATCTGTTGGAATTGGAAAATTTCGCCAAGCACTTAGCATGAAGACGGTGAACAGAGATATGATTATTACTGGTTGACATAAATGCCTGAGCAAAACCCATTGGTGACTGAAACTAGATTAAAAATCCAACCTAGGAGCTTAATGGATAAAACGCTAACTTCTCTGTCCGGATTCATAGAGCTTGGCACCGAAGTGCAGCAGTTCAAGTTGTCACGTTCCAAATATCACACAAAGGTAGACAAGAAGATGAGTGAAGAGAATCAATAGAGTTTTGACAAGTATAAGAGTGAAACAGAATGAATAATGGTAGAAAGGAATATGAAAGATTACAGAGACTGAATACATCTGCGTAAGCCATTGACAACGATTTTGAGCCATGTCACCTATTGTCTCCAGCCATTGTTGCTTAGAGTCCCGAGGGTCCCAACCTGGAAGTCTGCATCTCCCTACCTGACTCAGTTTAACTGTCAGGGATTTCATGGATTGATGCCAAGTTTTTGTTTGGCCACCACTTACTCTTTTCCAACCTGCACCTATATCAGCAAGTAATGCCCGTCGGGGGAGGCGATGGTTAGGCATGCGCAGCCATCTCAATCTATGTAACTTTATAGCCTCGTCGATCGATTTTCCCTCTTTGCCCTACACTCTACGCCAAACGTCAACATTACTTACCTTATTATACCACCACCTAACGTGAGAAAGAGATCGTAAACATCTGTGGTCAAAAACAGACAATCTCTTCATGTCTTCCGCTCTCAATGGCCACGTCTCACCGCCATAGAGAAGGACGGAGCGAACTGATGAGCAGTATACACGTCCCTTGGTTAATAGTGGGATGTCACGCCTACGCCAGAGACGGTGTAAGTTAGCGAAAGCAGCCCGAGCTTTCTGGATCCGTGCTGAGATTTCGTCACCAATCAATCCGTTGGTGCTGATACAACTTCCCAAATAGGTGAAGTGGTCAACATGTTTTATCACTTCACTCCCTATCACTAAGCTAGGAGTTGACGTAGTCCAGTCCTGTAGCAGCATCTTACATTTCACAGGGGCGAATCGCATGCCAAACATACGAAGATTGCTGCTCAAGGTGTTCAGAAAACTCTGCATTTTGTCAGCATCCTCCCCTAACAGGACTATGTCATCTGCATATTTTAAGTCCATAAGACTATTTCCTGGTAACAAGTCGATTCCTAAGTCGTTAAGTTCAATTAAGGATACTTTCATTAGCATATCCTTGATGAAGTTAAAAAGAAATGGGGAAAGTGGACATCCCTGATAGACACCACTGGTTGTAATCAATTCAGATGACAATTCCCCATAAGCCCTTACACGGCTACGTGAGTTTGAGTAGAGTGCCTTGATTAGTGCATTGTACTTTCTTGGTACTCCCTGCAAAAACGCTAACTTAGCAACCCATAGATCCCAGACTTCAATTCTTTGGAGAACGTTTTATCCTTTCCCCTTTAATAATCAATTATCACATCGATTTGTGAAATATTTACGGATGACTTAGTCTGATAGCACTATTTATTTTACTCCTTTGCGTTTCCAGTGGAACACAGGCGATTCAAGCTTGAGCCTGAAAGTTTCAGTAGCGATGGTATTTTTTCTACTTGGTGGAGTTGCTAGTCTCACGCCCAACCTTTCCCCACTGTTGGGCTTAAAACCAGTTAAGGGAGGTAAAGGTGTGCGCTGGCCGGTAATCGAACCCCGGAGCACACTCATGGTTGGCAAGCATTGGGGTCCCAAGTTCCGCTTACTCTATATTCAAAGATTGGAATCCTGTCCGTTTTTGTTAACTTCAAATCCCTACTGACCACAGTAAGTTCTTGCACATAATTTTGCAGATGTGTAGTGTCAACAGATTTGTTGTTTCAAATCGCACAATCAAAACAACCCGCTGTTTTGATGTCAATAAGTGTCTATACACTCACTAAAGACAGTAGAAATGACACATCTAAAATATAACACCTATGCATACACTGCCTATACCTCACCGATGATATATGTCTGATTTCCTACAAACTGGAAGATATGCAAGTGAGAAGCAACAAGTTGGCAGAAGAAGCATCAAAGATAGAAATTCCTTTAGGTGAACATAGAGAAAACAGAGATGATGAAGATTCCTGGGCAACACCACCAACAGCAACAACAACAACTGACAACAATCAGCATAAATGGGAGGAACCTGAAAGAAACAACCTCTTTTACCTACCTGGGAAGCATCGTTTCAACTACAGGCGGATGGAACTGACAAGGATATCAAAGCAGCGAGGATCGGGAAAGCAAGACAAGCTTTCACTACTCTCAAGTCTGTGTGGAGGTCAACAGCACTCAGCATCAAAAATAAGATCCGGATTTTCAACTCCAATGTGAAGTCAGTGCTACTCACTACACGGATCAGACACTTGCACTGCGCGTCATAAAGAGCATCTCGAACAAAGTACAGACCTTCATTAACAGTTGTCTTCGCTCAATACTCAAGATCAGATAGCCGGCCAGAAAAGATCAGCAACAGAGATCTCTGGATGAGCGAACCAGTCCAGCAGGAACCGACTGTGAAACAAATAGGCAGGAAGAAATGGAGATTGATTGGCTGGCCACACTCTGAGGAAACAAACCATCAAGTGACATCACTAGACAAGCCATTGCTCGCGTGGAACCCGAAAGGGAAGCGACGAGTTGGTCGTCAGTGCAAGGGTGACTTAGAGTAGGTCATGTGAAGAGGAGATGAAAACGTGTGAGCAGACTTGGAGCCAGGTGAAGACTCTAGCAGAGAACCGAACGCAATGGAGACGCACGGCTGAAGCCCTATGTTCCTCTAGGAATTAAAGGAAACAATAATAATAATAGAGTAGATTGAAGTATTTCGAAGCAAATATATATATCTGATGAATACATTTTATTGATAGAAAAATATCTTATAATTTATGTGTGTATATATATACACACAAACATATGTACAATATTTATTCAGTCCATTTATGCAAACATTCAACATTGGTACAAACATAATACAGACGCATATTTTCTTCAGCTTTCAATGTTTGCGATTGGAAGAATACAGCTTCTTGTTTACCACATCGACGACATATATGATCTTCAGTACGTGGTAAAGTGGGATCATGAACAACATCTGGAACGATCAGCGCTAATTCACTTTAAATAAGAATCAAAACAAAATACATAACAAATCAAGATTACATACACAGTGAGTGGTCCGGGAAAAATAGATGAAAATCTAAAGTGTTAACGTTCAACATAAAAAAAGGTTTCAGTAAAGAAGATGTAGACTTCCTGACTGGTTGGGCTCCTAGGGACGCCAAAAACCAATGGTTGGAGACAAGTGGTGACATGGCTCAAAATCGTTCTCAATGGCGCAGATGCATCCACTCCTTGTGATTTATAATATCCAATAAAACTATGCTATTCTACTGTGGTGAGTGCTACTTATAATCCGATATAAGTAGTATATCAGGAACGAAGTAACAACATGTTTGGCACACTGAAAAGAGCAATCAAAGAAGAGAACCATGAGAAGAATGTTGCCATATGATGCAGAATCCAAGAAGCTATCGAATGAGACGATATTCGACCAATTCGTCAAGGATGTGGTGAAGATGTGCAAATGGCCGGTTTAGAATATGGTATTCCAAATTTAGCTATGTACCATACGTTTCACCAAATAAACAATCCTTTCAGTCTCCTCAGTCTTGTCTTCTTCACATTTGGTGTCGCTGCCTCTGTCGGAGATGAAGGTGCCGTGGCCGCAGGTGTTCGAGGATGGAGATGTGCGGACGTTCCTCAGGGACTTCGAAGCTGTCGCGGAGCTGGTTGGAGTGCAGGAGCAGAAGGCGAAGCTGGTGGTCTTGGGGACGCTGCTGAGGGGCCGCGCGAAGGCTGCGTACGACAACGCTCGGGAGCTGGAAGGTGAGGCGGCGTGGGACAAGGTCGTCGAGAGGCTCGTGTGCGAGTTCGACAGCCCTGCGGACAGACAAGAGGCGCTGCAGAAGTTTCGGACGCTGAGACTTGGCCAGGATGGGGATCCGTTGGTTCTCGCAGTAACGCTGACGAATCACCTGCGACGCGCGTTACACACCCTAGACGAAGATTCACGGGAGCAATTGCTGGCATCTCAGTTCCTCGAATGCGTCCCGACAGATATCGCCCATCAGTTGCAGATAGTTGACGCAGCTCAGCCAATGGATGTCTATGAAATGGCCAAGGTGATAAGGCAGATAATGACCTCGCATGTTGCTCCAGTGATGTCGGAGGGCCAAGATTCCAAGAAGATTGAAGACCAGATTGAAGAGTTGAAACAACAGGTGGCAGCTATGCAGAAAAAAACAAACAACAGGTGCTTTGCTTGCGGAGGAACCGGTCACTGGCAGAGAAACTGCCCGAAAAGAAGGCAGAAAAACCTTTAACGATAAAGTCTTCCTTCTTTTTCTCGCTCGCGTTTAGAGGTGGTCGGGTTAGTCGAAAGAGGTTCAGTGTACGGGAGATTACGAGTGAACGAAAAAGAAATAGTTTGTTTGATCGACACAGGGGCGGCAGTTTCGTTGATAGGTAGAGAACAGTGTAAGGAAATAAGGCCGTGCACATTAGCAGTTCAGACGGTAGGAGGACATCCGTTGCACATTCTTGGCGTTTCAGACTGCGTTGTAGAGATTGGAGCAGGAAAAATACGATATCCGTTTATTGTAACTTCTGATATAAGACGAACGATTTTGGGAGCAGACTTTCTCAGAGAAGTAGGAGCTGTAATCGATATGAAGAATAGAAAAGTAGTCACAAAACACGGGCAATTCGCGATACATGAGAATAGTGAAGTCGCTGAGGTGGAAACCACAACCATTGTTCAGCAAGAAGCACCACGTCTAACCACGTTGATGAGTAAATATGCCGGTTTATTCACTAGTGATGGAGACCCATACGGTTATTGTGATAAGGTAAAGCATAACATCCCACTGAAGGATACGGGGAAGACAGTCTTTTCATCGCGACGAGTTCCGGTTCACCTTGAAGAAGAAGTTAACCGACAAGTCAGAGAAATGTTAAACGACGGAATAATCGAAGAAGCCGACAGTCCGTACAGTTCGCCAATCCTTTTGGTGAAGAAAGCTAACGGGAAATATAGATTTTGTGTCGACTTCAGACAGCTGAATAGCCTCACCGAAGTAAAACAGTGTGTAATGCTTACCGTAACAGAAACTCTTGATCGCCTTCATAAAGCCAAGTTATTCACCGTGTTCGACCTACGATCGGGTTACTGGCAAATCCCAATAGCAGAAAGTGATCGAAGTAAAACAGCTTTCACAGTCGGGCAGAAACAATACCAGTTTAAACGAATGCCATTTGGATTGGTAGGTGCCCCATTTACATTCAGAAGATTAATGACCTTATTACTGAAGGGTCTGAAGAACGTAGAAGTATATGGAGATGACTTGGTGGTGTATAGTGAGACAGAAAGCGACCATATAGACCACATCGAAGCTATCTTAAAGAGAATTGATGACTTTGGACTGCGTATTAATAAGCACAAGTCCCAAATAGCTAAAAACACGGTTGTCCTCCTGGGTTACAAAGTGGGAAATGGCGAAATACGGCCATTGCCGGAGAAAATCCTGACGGTCAAAACCAGCGAAGTGCCAAATTCAAAGCGAAAGCTGAGACAGTTTTTGGGAAGAGCGGCATTCTACAGCCGATTTGTCAAAAATTTCAATGAGATAGCTAAACCGCTATATATGTTGCTGAGTGATGCGAAATTCATGTGGACGGAAGAGGCACAGCAAACGTTTGAGCGAATTAAAGAGCTGTTAGATGGTCAACAGATGACGTTGAAACTGCCAGCTCCGGGGAAGCAGTTCACAGTTTCGACAGACGCCAGTGATTATGGTATAGGTGCTGTTTTAAGACAAACAGATGGGGTTGTTGAATACGCTAGCCGTGTGTTGACACTTGCAGAACAGAAGTATTCTACGGTGGGAAAGGAGTGTTTAGCTATCGTATGGGCACTAGAAAAATGGAGACCATATCTGATCGGCCGCCGATTCCACATTGAGACCGACCACAAACCTCTTCAGTGGTTGAAAACAGCACGGGATCCACGAGGGAAGTTATCACGATGGATGTTACGCCTACAAGAGTATGACTTCACGATTGGACATATTCCAGGAAAAGAAAATGTAATAGCTGACTATTTGTCGAGATCAGATAATGAGACTGAACTACCAGAGGTAGCGTATCCAGTAAACGCTTTGGAGCAAGATCCCTTACAACTTGTTCGCCACCAGAAGTCGGATCCTACTCTTAAGACAGTCATGCAGATGATACGTGAAGGGAAAGAAATTGAAATGGCAGCAGAGAATAAAGAGTTAAAGATGCTACTGCAGCAAAAACATAGACTCAAACTAAACGCTGCCGGCGTCCTAACTTGGAAAGACAGTGATGGTAGCTGGGTTACAGTGATACCAAAGAGCCTTCGTCGTGGGGTGATTCAAGAATGCCACCAACTAGCCCATACAGGAGTTACACGAACATACGACCTAGTGAGCCAAAGTGCATACTGGCCAAACATGAGAGGCGATATTGCAAACTACGTACTCGCTTGCCCACAGTGTCAATTGATGAAGGGTGATCGGTGCATTCGACCGCAGCTACAAACGATACCCGTAACGGCGGTTGGTGACTTATGGTCCGTGGACATAATGGGTCCTTTCCCTCAAACAGCAAGTGGAAATCAATACATTTTAATGATGACGGAACACGCCACGCGGTGGGTAAATGCTGTAGCGATTCCAGATCAGCGCGCCAAGACCGTAACCGAGGCGGTCATTCGACATATTGTGGCGGATCATGGTGTACCGAAAATGATATTGACAGATCAAGGCCCCTGTTTTGAAAGTGAGGAGTTCAAGACTCGTCTGGAGGCACTGGGTATTAAGAGGATTAGAGCGACTCCGTATCATCCGCAGACAAACGGCTTAACCGAAAGGAACAATCGTACACTCAAGGAATGGTTAGCTGCGAAAAGAGGCAACTGGGAAACTGACTTACCGTTGGTATTACTAGCACATCGTGCCACAGTACAAGGGACAACAAAAAAGTCGCCTTTCCAGCTGATGTATGGGAGGAAAGCACGCTTACCGGTGCACCATAAGACTTGGCCACAACAACAAAAATGGAACAGTAAGAGATGGACAAATGAGCGGAAACAAGCTATTCAGAATATACAAGAGAAGCGCAAGAAAGACATCGAAAATTATGGCAAGAAACAAATCAAAGCTTGGAAGCTGTTTGAAGTAGGTGACCAGGTGAAATGTAGAGAACGAAAGTATACTACCGGAAGTGGACCAGGATCAGGAAAGCTTCTGCCGAAGTGGGAGGGACCATATGTGGTCACATCGAGACGCGGTCCAGTGTACACAATAAAGAGAGGAGATAAAGAGAAAAGAGTAAACGCCAGTCTGCTACAAAGATGGAGAGAAGAATGTCAAGATGAGGTACCAGAAGAGCAGCAGGAAGAAACGTCTGTGCGGCGATCAAGGCGGTTACAGGAGAGACTTTATAATGAGGGGGCGAGTGTGGTGAGTGCTACTTATAATCCGATATAAGTAGTATATCAGGAACGAAGTAACAACATGTTTGGCACACTGAAAAGAGCAATCAAAGAAGAGAACCATGAGAAGAATGTTGCCATATGATGCAGAATCCAAGAAGCTATCGAATGAGACGATATTCGACCAATTCGTCAAGGATGTGGTGAAGATGTGCAAATGGCCGGTTTAGAATATGGTATTCCAAATTTAGCTATGTACCATACGTTTCACCAAATAAACAATCCTTTCAGTCTCCTCAGTCTTGTCTTCTTCACACTACCATATTACTGTTTATTTTGTCTCATATTTCTGCTTATTATCACTCTTTCGAATCTTTCTCTACTTACTTCTCTTGCTTTGTGTGCTACGTGGAGTGTGGCAACTCAAACTGCTGCACATCTGTGCAAAGTTCTACGTTTAAACCAGTCAGTCATATCTCTGCAATGCTGGGACCATTGCAGGTATTTTCTGTCTCCATGGCGGTTGATTTCACGCCGCACTTTAATATCAGGTGATGGCACATAAGCAGTATATTTGTCAAGGGTAGTTTCAATTTAGCAAAGTAAAAATTCCTAGAAAACAATGAACTGAGTGTGTAACTTACCAGTACGAACACTCATTCGTTTCCTACATTGTGTGTACACCTAAATACACGTCCATCACCAGCTTCTGAACATTGTTGCAGGTACAAGCAGGCACTACAAGAACATTTGCAGCTGGCTATACGCGCTATCAATCCATTGTCCAACCAGTACTTAAAAACGTGATCTACATGAAATTTGCTCCTTAGGTGAATGACGTTCATATTAGCACTATAATCATGACAGGTCTCGTTATCCAACGAATAGCAAGCGTTCAAGGCCACTGGAGCGTTCGAACTACGGGGCCATGTGATACTTTAACTTGACCATGAAAGGAACTACACCAATGATAGGGGCAGTTAAACTTTTTTTTAAAGTACTATCGATTGACAATTATCTTCATTTGTTTAAGGTTAGACCGTGGATTGCTATCAGTTAGAGAACCATTGAAAATCAGCCGCAGGGAGTACTGGAAAGCTGTTTCGTCGCCCTAGTTTGGGACTCATCGGCAGTACGCATCCACTGGGTTTCGAATCCAGGACCTTCCGGTTACAAGACAAGCTCGCATACCATTCAGCCACTGGGATGCGATTCAATGGCCAGCCCATGAATTCTAACTTCTACCAATTGGTGATTTTAGAGCGACTGGCACCACCCAATGTCATCGGCGGGAAGTCCATCCTCACTTCCGACTGGATGGATGAAAATTATCTTCATCTTGAATCCTTTTATACACATTATAAGTCCCTCTCTTATTAAGAATTCATGAACTACAAACGAATGAAAGCGTGATTACCTTATCAATTATGCATAACAAATTAGAACTTCCTGATAAGTTTCAAAAAAGTGCTAAACAAACCTTTATACTTTTAACATCTAAATTCAAAGTAAAAAGCAAACAAACGCATAGGTGCATAATATTTTTATACCACTTATCATGATGACCAGATCACCCATTTAACCAAGCAATTTCGATCAGTTTTTTTGTAACAGGATGAGCTACACTGATCAGCACTAGATAATCGACTAGTCTGAAGGTGAATGTGTTTAGTTGACGATATGTTTATTTAATTTATAAAATACTTTCTTTCAACCTATAGTCGATTTATCCATCCATTAATATGAAGATTCCTATATTTTACATTAATTTATAAAGATATCTGTAGGCAACAAGTTCTTAAAATAATGGGACAGTCATCTGAGGTTGCATTAATAATAACAATAATACTGGAATCTATAGGTTGAGGAGGGGGGCGGCGTGAATATCAAACATAAACTATTCGTTAAATCACTTACTGATGTTGTTAAAACTTAATATTTTAGATTGCTGATTTATAACCAACAACCTACCTAATGAAATTTGAATAACTACTTAGCATTATATTATCGTTCGCTTGGATTTCGAATAGAACACACGGCTTCTGCTGTCCTCTTTATTATCTGGGTCCGCAATTGATCATAGTCTCTCATCTCCTACCCCCCCCCCCATTACACGATCTCATCCATGCCACTCGTTGCTTCCCATTCGGATTCCACTCGAGTGATAGCCTGCAATGAGCGCGATATCATTGAACAGCTTCCTCAGCGTATGCCCAATCCATCTCAATTTTCTACTGCACATTTGTTAAGCAATCGGTTCTTGGTTAGTCCAACCCCATAGTCCCTTGTGGCTAATTCTTTCTGGCCAGCCAGCAATCTGATCTTCAGTTTGCAGCCAGAGAAGGGAGCAGCTGTTGATAAAAGTCTGACGTAGTCTGTTGAAAATGCTTTACGTGGCGCGCTGACCAACTTCCTCACACACAGAGAAGCACTGACTGACTTAGCATTGGTGTTGAAAATACGAATCTTGTTCTTTATACTGAGTCAGTGCAAAAAACTTCCAAACTGATTTCAAATTGATGAAGGTCTACCTTGCCTTTCCGAACTTATCCAGCTATGATATTCTCATCCCTGTTGTCTCCTGTGGTTGAAACGATGCTTCCTAGATAAGTGAAGGAAGTAACCTCTGATAGTGATTGGTGCTGGTTGTTGTTGTTGCCGATGTTTGTTGGTGATCTTCGTCCCCTGTGTCTTCTCTATGTTTAACAGCAGTCCTGTCTTCCCTGCCTGCCAGCCTTTTCAGTCAGTTTGTTGGTTTTCACCTGCAAGTCTTCCAGTTTGTGTGACATTCTAAATAAATCATCCACGCACGAAATCCAGATCTTCTGGAGTTTTCTTATCCGTCTAACATCTGTTGCATAATCCAATTCACTACAATTAAGAACATCATCGGTGAT
Source organism: Trichobilharzia szidati (assembly GCA_944472155.2). Classification (NCBI taxonomy): domain Eukaryota; kingdom Metazoa; phylum Platyhelminthes; class Trematoda; order Strigeidida; family Schistosomatidae; genus Trichobilharzia; species Trichobilharzia szidati. The sequence goes on from OX235271.1 coordinate 22,280,174, forward strand.
AACAGGCAGTCAGCTTGTCTTACTCCTGTATGCACCCCGAACGCTTCGCTGAGTTTCCCTTGTGGATCACTGACACATGGCATTGTCATATTGCCAGCTGCTGAATGAGGTTGATAAAGAATTGGGCACTGTACACGATAGTGTTGAAGTAGTTTCCAAACTACTTCTTGGTCAAAGCTGTCGAAGGGCTTTTCGAAGTCGACGAAGTTAAGGTACAGGTTTGACTACTATATTCTATACTTTGTTCAATGATGATGTGTAGAGTTACAATTTGATCAGCACACACACACACACACACACACGAATTGCCTTTCCTGAATCCAGCTTGTTTCGGGTTGGCAGACTTCTGCACATCCAGTGAATCTTTTATTCTCTCCAGAATAACACGACTTAGTATTTTACTTGACGTTGACAAGAGCATTATTCCGCGCCATTTCTGACATAGTGCTGTAAGCGATTTCTCATATGCGCATTACATTCAATCAGAGATAAATGAATATTCTCAACTCCTCTCAGTTATTCAAAAATAAAACAAACCACTAGGGCCTGACGATGAAATATATACGATTAAAAATATTAACTCTAAGAATACTTACTCAACTTCTTGTTCAAGTTTATTTATATAAACACAAGGATTATCTGCTTCCTGTGAATAATCACAATTACGACAGGCATAAAATAAGGTTTTTGTGTGTTTATCCTCTTTTGGATATAACATATTATTACATTCACTGCAGAATAAAATTCCAACATTTGGTTTTGTATCATACTAAAAATACAAAAGTGAATGAGTGATGATGATGATTTCAGAGAAAATATTTTTGAACATACTGTTTCCATTTTCTTTGTTTCCAATGAATTGAATGCCTTATATAATAGACAGACAGATAGGTAGACAGAGCACTTTTATATGGAATTACTATATAAAATAAGAAATCAAAAATTAGATTAAATATTTTATGACAGAAGTTAGTAAAAGAAGATGATATTAAAAACAGAAGATAGATATTATTATTATTTCAATATTATATTATTATATCATTATTATTATTATCACCGTACTTAGAACACAGGATATAGATAGATTTTTCAAACACATCAACTCAAAGGTGGAGGCAATTCAATTCACTGATGAATTGGAAAGTCAGGAACTCAGGGAGCTTCCAATGTTAGATTGCAGCGTAAAAAGGAAAGAAGATGGGAAGTTAAACACTAGTGTTTACAGGAAACCCACACATTCAAACAGATATTTGGACTTCCAATCATCTCATCCTATATCAGTAAAAATAGGATTGGTGAAATGTCTAAGAGACAGAGCACAAAAACTAAGTAGTACCAAGGAAAATCTAAGACAGGAAGTGATACACATAAAAGAAGCCTTGAAACTTAATAATTACCCTGATAAATTAGTCAGGAAATAGGTAAGGAAATGTAAAAATAAAATAAATAATGATAGTAGCGATAGTGATAATAACAATAATAATGATAATAATAATAGTGATAATAATAATATTAATGACGACACCAACAATGAGGAATCTAAATCATCAGTAGTAATTCCATGCAAGGAAGGAACCTTGGAAACCTTACGCAGAATTCTTAACAAGGCAGGAATAAAAACGGCATTCAAACCCACAAACTCAATTGGAAACATGCTTTGTCGGTTAAAGGATCAATCCTGTGGAGCCTTTAAAACGAAACAATTTAGTTTATCTAATACCCTGCTGAAATGATTGTCACGTCAAATACATAGGTCAAACTAGTAGAACAGGGGCAGTCAGACTAGCCGAACATAAAAACCTAGCAAAATCTAGATTGGTTGATCCAAATAAGATAAGAAATCTAGAGAATAGTTCAGCCGTAGATAGCACTCACTACATGCAATTACACACAAACATACAATAGGATGGGATAGGACGACAGTTTTAAAATCTAATGTCACAGGGTGGAGGGAGAGATCGATAACAGAAGCTTTGTTTATCGAATCAACTGCAAATACATGTAATAGGAATGGTTCAACACCTGTCCAGCCGGATATCTGGAAAATTCTACTATCCCTATGACAAATAGGAGAGAACAAAGAAAACTATAAAAGTCAAGTTTCAAAGTCGTGTGATTACAATTGACATGATTATGAACAATAAATTTTGAGGATGTCCGAGCTACGGTTGATGCTCTCCTATGCTGAGGGGCTTTCACTCAATGGCCGTGATGCATCGAGAATGCGTAGTGCCTTGTCAATGTCGCTAGCCGCGTCATTGAAGCTTTAGTGCCCCGCTGAGCATGGCAATGGCTTCTTTAATACGAAACTCTGTTGTACTGCAGCAGTCACTACACAGCCAGTTTACCAGAGGCTTGCAGCAGCGTTTGTATGCTGCGGGGATTAGGTTGGTACACATGCTGTGGAACCAACGCTTGCATTTGTCACAACAGATGCCTTCGTCGACTGGAAATTGACACGTAAGTCTCTCGCGATGGTTTCTTTTTACAGGCATACTTTCAAAATGAAATATGACTATAGAGTTCAAGCACGACCTAATTTTTTTAATTCGTTTACGTTCCCAGTGGAACATAGGGCTTCAAGCTACAGCTTTGAAGTTACGGTAGCAGTGGTGTGTTTTTGCGGGATACAGTTGTTAGCTTCATGCCAAACCCTCCCTCTTTACCAGTCTTATTACTGGCTTAGAGAGGTGTAGGAAAGCGTCGGCCGGGGATCGGACCCCGGCCCACATGCGTGGTTGGTGAGCCTTCTACCACTGGGCCACCGACGCACAAGCATTACCTTAGGAAGAAAATCGGATGGATAGTAACTATACTTGTTGCGAACTTTGGAAAGAGAGTGAATTTTGCATGTTTTACTTCTATTTCAGCTTTTGTTGCGTTATACGCCCCACAGGCCTACACATTCACTTTAACTCAGTTTATTCTGGTCGAAGTTAGTTTTGTTTATAAGTTTCGAGTCCATTTGCTGATAAGATGTGTGCTTTTGAAATATTGTTGTCATTATCATCAATAATGTTATCACAGCATATCTGGAAAACAACTTGCTGTTCAGAGCACAGAGTGGCGCCCGAGGAAACCTCTCACGCCTGTCAAACTTTCTTACAGCAGGAGAAAGCTGGATTAAGTCAGAGGACAACAGAAGACCCGTCGACGTTGTCTTCATAGACTTCAGAAAAGCCTTCGGCAAAGTGCCGCACAATAGACCAATCGCAAAAATGGAAAGTCTTGGAATCAAAGGAGGCTTACTAAATTAGATTAGGGAATTTCTCATACGAGGAAAGACTAGACAGTTTAAATCTCTTCTCCTTGTCATACCGTAGGCAGAGAGGAGATTTAATCACAATGTTTAAAATTTTAAATAATGACTACGGACCTGACCTATTCCCTCTTTTCCTTCCCACCAGGTCGGAACACCTTAGAGGACATAGCAGGAGAGTTCAAAAGCCAAGAAGAAATCATATTGCTGTTGAGTACTGGTTCTCACACCGAGTCATAAACTCTTGGAACCGACTCCCAGAAGAAGTGGTGTCTGCAACGTCAACTAATTCGTTCAAGAAGGGTTTGGACAACCACAGAAATTTACTAGAAAGGATTAACATAGGCTCCAAGCCTTCTATCCTCAACCAATAAATCTGAAATCTAAATCTGAAGGAGAGAGTCAGGATCAACTAAACTCTGGACAACAGTACGTAGTGGAGTAGTGGTACAAGGTACTGTACTCGGTTTCTTCTTATTTATTGTGTATATGGGTGAGTTATCTGTGCTCACTGATTCCCCTATGGTCATATACGCAGACGACTTAAAAATTTGGAAAAAGGTGAAGGGCAACAGGGTTCACGTTGCAGAACTCAACAAATTGTTAGAGTTGTCCAAAGGATGGATGCTCCCGATCAATGTAGGGAAATGCGCATCTGTGGGCAGTGGACACTCAAGCGTCACCTCCTACGAACTAGAGGGAATAACACCCCTATCAGTTCAGACTCATTCGGAATCACGATTTAAATACTACACCACATTGTCACGCAGTGGCTGCACGTAGTTTCAGATCTTTATGAGGAGTCCGCAACGCCTTTGCTAGAATTACCAGAGATATGTTCACCTCTTTATATTCAGCTCCGGTGAGGCCAAGACTGGAAAACTGTATCTAGGCAGCCAGTCCGTGTCTCAAAAGGGGTCTCACGTATTCCAGAAAGAGTTCAGAGGAAGGCAACAGGTATGACTCTTGGTATGACTAATTTATCATACGAGGAAGGACTAAACAGTCTAAATCTCTTCTCCCTGTCATACTGTATTAGGCAGAGAGATCTTATCACAATGTTTAAAATTTTAAACGATGACTACGGACCTGATCTATTTGCTCTTTTTCTCCCCACCAGGTAGTAATAGGCTGGGCAAGAGAGTTCAAAAGCCAGGGAGAAAATATGTTGCTGTGGAGTATTGGTTCTCACAGCGATTCATCACCTCCTGCGACTGACTCCCAGAAGTGGTGTCAGTGCCCTCAAGGATGTCTTTACCAATAAAACGGAAGACTAAATCAATTTCCTAGAGGAGTCTCATTGACCCGTGACATTGTGCGGGCAAAAAGGAAAGCGAACTTAAACGTAAGTGCGTAACTACACACTCACGTTGTCAGTATCTTATGGAACTAGACACCCGAAGTAACACCAACCTCAAAATTACCGCTTATGTTTCTCAATCTTTCAATGAATTCATTACAAAACAGTAATAATACCATTTGTTTTCTTTAGGGTTTTCACCAAATCTGTTTTATTTCTTTTCTTGTAAGTTATGTGGCTTGTGTGTTTTTTCAGTAGTCGTTTTGATGAGGTAATATCTTGATGGGTGAACCAGACCTCGACAACTACATAGTTTTTCCTTGGGTTTCAATAAATTGTTATTTTCCTAAAACTTACCTAACCTATTGTAAAAAAAATAAAAAGTGGACCATGTCCTAACACTGTTCTGAACCCTTAATTTGGTAAGGCAATTTTCGCTGGATTCGAATCCCGGTGGGCGCGTACTGATGAAGAGTCCCAAACTAGGACGAAACAGCTGTCCAGTACTCCCTGTAGGTTTTCCAGTGGTTCTCTAACTGACGTCAGCTCATGATGAAATCCTCCATGCAATTAAATACAGAAAAGAGGAAAAGGAATCTATTTGCCCGAGTCATTTTATGTCACAATACCTGCGCAAGTGATTGTCGGCTCTACACGAGTCCCTTAAGTTCCTTGACTTTTCATTGGTGCAGAATGAGCCATTCAGTACGATCTTGTAATCAAATTTAATATGCCTGCGGGGACAGTGTAAAGCCTAATCCTAAGCGCTGCGTCGTGCTTGCTATATTCTCAACTGTGGTTCCTGTGTAGAGTGAAGGCAGTCTGGAAAACTCATTGAACTGATGATTCTAGGAATATTTTTCCCTCATTCTTGCATTAATCCATCCCTACTCGTCGAGGTAATAGAAGATTCATGTAGCTAGTTGGATTGTTGCAATAACCAGTGTTCCATTTTGCCATGACTGTAAACTCTCGCGATAACTTGCAATCCTACACCCATGGGTGGCGTTAACATTCCGTTTTTCTTTCCCTATTTAGGAACTGTTGAGCCCTGCCACGCCAAGGAGTCAGCCGAATGGCACAAATTTACCACGATATGGGGCGGAGAGCAGGATAAATGAGCTCATAGCCTTCGAAGCATTGCCTCCTAATGAAGTAACTATACACAATCCTAGGAAAGTGGATGCATCACCTCCATATTAAAGGAACCAAGATTACCATGTGGATGCTTGTGAATACAAGAATCTTCTGAATCAGATAACTTTTACAAAGCAAAAACTAAAAGTGAGACCTGGCATGGTGACAAGTTAAGCAGTGATAAGATGTCACTGCACAAATAAATAAGTACGGAGGTTTTAAAAATTGTTTTTCTGCTGCCCACGACTTTACAGAACTTTTGTATGATTACCCTTGGAATTTGTTTTTCCCAGAGATAACGTTGGTTTTACCGAGAGCTATTGAAATGTGCTAAAAATTCAGAATACGAAATGATTAAGTCCGAGACCAGCAGAGTGCAATTCTGTACAAAAAATTGTATTCGCCTCAAATAAACCTTAGCTATCTGACAACAGGTTCGTTAAGAATGAATGCCCCTTATCTTGTGTCTTTGCTCTTTTACATATTAAGGCATGAAGAGATATTTCCTTCAATCAAGAGGCTGGGTAGACTGCTCCTTCACCTCCGCCTCCCCTGAAGGCAGGAAATAATAAGTTTGTGACAGCTCAAATGTATTCCAGGAAATAAGTATAGTGGCAATAATAAACAGCCAAAACAACTTATTCATAAAAAGCCGTGGTTACCCCTCGCAGAAGCAAATTCCCGCATGTGGATGGTGGAGTGGATAACTATCAACACAAACCTTTCGCGCCAGTGCATGTTTTGAATATCGCAGCGATCAAACGCTTCCTTCCAAATAAGCCACTGACATCAAAATAAGAAAGGCAGACCCTTTTTCTGTTGAGAGAAAACATGATTCAGAGACTGTCGTTCTCACAGAAGTATTTCAACCCTAGTTTGTTACTATATGAACACCATTCCCAAAAACAATTATTCAGAACATCTCATGCCAGCCAACTGGATCTACTGTCTTCCCGATGTAGGTACTGTTGTGTGTGGTTTTTTATACGTGCCTCACAAATTGCTGTGATGAGTCCGAATATGATGTTTGGCTATCCTAATTGTGTTTCGCTATTTTTCATACAGATGTAAATCCTCTTTCATCGTACACTCAACTGACATTGGTTAACTGTTTTGGCGGTTAGAAATTATTGCGATCCAATGGGTCACTGTTCATTTCTTGAGTTGTGGTTAAACGTGTAATTTTTTCTTCGTCAGTGTTTCCCAGTCATTTAGCCTAATATTCTGCTTTTTGCGATTTAACTGTGACAAGCCCTAGCAAAATTAATGAAGCCTTTTTTAGAAGCCCGTCGCCGTTAATCAGTGTGGGTGAAAGCAGAGCAGATCTTAATTGAAGTTTTCGTGAGAAAATGCTAAGAAATTACTTCATCCGGAAAGAAGTTGTGAATGCATTGGATGACTTTCAAAGAGTGAGAAGGTCAAAAGTGAATGGAAATATAGTAGTCTTTCACTCACTACGTTCATATTTTGGGCGAAAAAATGGCCAATAACAGATTTGAGTATGTGTATGTTGCTTATAGGTGAGCGTTTGATGTGAAAAGTTTGAAGTCAGGCCTTAAATTGGGGAGTAAGCTGTAAGGTGAAATGTATTGTGGTATTGTGTATATTTACGATACAAACTCAGTGACTGCTATTCTTCTTTCCTCAGGCTTTCACACTGTAGCGAGTACTAGACACTGTCCAGCAAGATGGCGCATAAACTACTATGCACGCCACTGTACATGGAAAACGACCCCTGGAGTGGGCTACCAATGGCAGAAGAGGAATAAAATGTGGAACAGCTTCTGCAACGCTCGCACTACTTGGATATCATAATGAAGCATGTAAAGAAGGAAACCGACCAGGAAATTACCAATTACGACTAAAGGAATGTGAAAGCATCCGTTAATAAAGGTATTATGGGCCTCACGTGAATTGATTTCATGAATGTCGAGGTCTTTCAGCTAATTGAATCTTGTGCAAATGTAATAGGTTTTTATTCGGACGAAGACATCCGAAATTCACTGACGAGAGTATTTTTCAACTTATGAGCAAACATGGTTGTAGAAACGGTTTCCAGAGGTTGTGGGAATTGATCCTACACACAGCTCAAACAGGGAAAAGTAAGTTCACTCATTCACCAATAAACATGCAGGTTTTTTGAGTTTGTCATAAGGGATAAGTTTCGACGCGGGCGTTCAGTTCTATTTGCTTGGACTAGAAAAGAATTTAAACCTATCGCAGTTTGGATACTAAGCAATGTCTGCCGAATAGACGTAGGATCCTACTTTAGAGGACTACTCATGTTGGTTAGTGTGATGTCAAACCAACGAAGAGTAATGCGTTGATTATTCTAACTTCTTAGATCTAATTTCCATTTCGGAACCATTACCAGATTGGATATTGCAGTCAATCAGTAAATTCAGCACAGTTGGATGAATCGGAGATACAGCTTTCAAATGGCCATGTGCTGACTATGGGGGACGTTACTAACGAAAAAGCTGAAAGTTCCCACAGACAAACGAAGTGCCATCCACAAAAATCAGATAGTCTGCACAGAAGTATTTTGGAGGTGTACAGTTAGAGTAAATAAAGCTCCTTACGAATAGATCAGGAGGCCACGACCGCTAAGTTCAGATATTTTGATTACGGTTGTTCTAAACCTTTAGTACCGACTCCAAAAAGCCGGACGTCACATGTCTCCCGAAAAGTCATCTTTGACCATAGAAAGCGACAGTGGAGTTGAAAAACAATTAAAGGAGGATGGAGGTTGATCTGTGTGTGTGTGTAAATCCAGATGTAGGACATCCCGTAGTTGTCGTCACCCCTGTCAACACATGCTGAATCCTCAACTTGAAAAAGCAGTGTTTTACTGATAAGTTGCACATATGATGTGTGTTACGACAGTGCCACCATTGGACATGGTCGCGCCATACGTATACACCTGCAAGCACGTCAGCAGCCTTCTCGTATAAATCGTGTGAAGAATACTTCACTAATACGAGGTTTGTTCATGTTTACATAACAAAAATTCCGGAGAAGTTTGGAGACAAGAGTACAACAGATTATACAGAAGAAGTGGTCACAGGAATGTGGCGTGTTCCCACTATACGGAGGAACTAACTTTGTACTGGATTAAAATAAACTTTTCCTGTAAAATTCTTGTGTTATATTAGCATGCTCACAGTGGGAGTACGGCATGCTAAACCAGTACTACCTAAGATATGAACTTGCAACTGTACACAATTGTAATTCCGTACGAACATCATCGATTAATGTAGACCATTACTTATAATGACTTTAGTCAAGACTAAGTATCTACATGAAGGTGCCTGATTACTTCTAGCCACAGAAGTATCCGTAAGGATAACTAAAAACACCTGACATATGTATTTGAAATATAGGACGAGAACTCAGGCACCATGCTAGAGTATGATTTCACCATAGGGTGAATATATTCAAAAGTAATTCGTTGTTCATCCTTCTATGCCTGGCCTAGCATCCCTGGGAATTCAACCGAAATGTCATTTTAGACTAACCAAAAGAATTCACATTTTCAATAGAGTGTTTACGGCACGTTATAGTAACACAATGCACTAAGTTGTTCAAAATATTTCAGTTCAAAAGTGATGTCAGCCCTTATGATTACGCGTGCTAACATAAAACCCAACAAGATATTTACACGGGACAGGCAGCTGAGTCAGTGGAGTCGTAGCAATCGCAGCACTACTCCTCTCACACTGAACTATTCCACCAAGTGCTTCTTCACATCTTGCTTATGACTTCTACCTCTGTCTCTCCCTGAGGACAAATTTATTTCCGCTCAAATAGAATAAGAAAAATGTGGGTATATAAAACGAAAAATAGTAACAAGTAAGTGTATGTATAGAATTTTTTCGTAATTACTTCCGTGATGTAGGAGTGTCTTGTTAAATCCGTTGCGAAAAGAATAAAGTAATATAAAAGTTGAACACTTCTTTACAATGCTTACCTACTCCGAAAACTACTCACTCCTCTTTATTCAGTGGTCATGGCATGTCCTCGGTAGTCCATATTCTGGTAACTAAAAGTCTAATTACCAAATAATAACATGAATATGTAATCCCAAAAACTGCTTCCATCACCAACACTTTTAAGCATCGAAATTCGCGTCAAACTTTCGAAAAGTATAGTATTAAGCAAACGTTGACTTAATGTCGCGGTGTCGTTTTGAACTCCGGAAGACATTTCACACATTTAGCACATCGCGATTATTGATACTGTATCTATTCGAAGTAGCTCCTTTAACAAAGTTTTTAATCAATAACTTGTAGCATCCCCATTGATTTCACATGAAGTGCAGGTACATTATAATCGACTGTCCCTTCAGGGATAATAGCGTGCAGTAACTGCATATGCTTTAGCATTTTAACCTGAACTTAAAAAGTCTTTCTAGAGAATCCGTCTAATAATAAATGCTTAAAATATGGTTATTCTTGATTGATCCCAGAATATCTTGGTGATCTGGGAATAAATTAGTATTCGGATTGATACAGATTACGTAACAGGTATAATAATAGTAGAATGTGCCTGCGCTCCTCGAAGCACATGCCCAACTTACGTTTGTGCATTCACTCTTTATCGAAAGCCTAAATCTTGTCCAACATACCGTTAGCCACTGCCTGTAGTCAGTTTACAGCATGAAAATAAAAACCATTTACAAATATCAGGCCTTATAAAATCCCAAACAAAAATAGAAGTCATTTCTATCCATAATTTCTCTAAGTGGATGCTTTTCTCCGTAATAATTTATCAGGAATAACAAAACACTTGCGCAAGAATACGAACAGAATACAATAAAATATCGCTTATTTCGAATACAGAAGCCTAAAACCAACTGAATATTTCCCATTTTCACAAAAACAGGCGATTATAAGGCCTTTCTAGGCATGAAAACTATAACCCACACAATGTGCGGAAACACAACGCAAAGGCTTTTAGAGGCTGCAGGTATCGACGTTCGCGAACTGTACGGATTATACTAACGCAAGATCTTATACCAACAACTTCTATAGTGTTCGCACTTCGGGTACCAAAGATAAAGCAAAAAACCGGATTTAGCCGTCCAAAGCACGCAATATATTTCGGGACCAAATCGCGGGTAGAAGTGAATGCTTAGCTAGCTAGTAATCGTGCACGCACGTGACACGACGGAGTACCAAATGGCGGGGATGCTTGACCGGAAGCCTTCAGCTAAACAAGTCGACTTAAACAGTGAGGTTCAGCATCCAATGTTGAGTGATGATTGCTGTGGTTAATAATTTTAGGGAATTATTAACCGCTACAGCTCACCCCCTAGTGGGTTTGTGAGGACCTTAAGACATGACCAGCCGGAAGTAAAAATATCTCGATAGTTCCCTGATGGGTGAAAAAAATCTTCCGAGCGGCTTGATGGAGAGCCTGCTGGTCTGTCTGCCTATGCTAATAGGGTGTCTGTACATAGCTTCCTCGATGTTGATCGTTGCATCCCGTGCTTCGTTTGTTTCTTGTCCAGTGCCCGTTTCACCTGGAAAACAAGAACCTTGTCAAGGAAAATGTACCAAATAAGCGTTTTCTACAAAAAATGACGTGCATCTACTATACAGTAAAATAATGTAAAGTTCAAAATATCGGGGGAAAATATACATCTAATTTAATTTTTTTCAAAGTGCATGTTTAATGTATGGTTATAGGAAAAAATCCTTTACTTGTGTTAAGTGTTGCTACATAAAAAAATTGATGTGTCTGAAGAGAAATAATGAGTTGGGTGAAACGCACCACTCAGTTATGTGAAATAAGTGTGAAGGTTTTCTGGGAATCTAACGTGACGTCCAGAAAGCGTTTTCTTAGAGTGTTCGACTGAAGGTTCAGTGGCTTTCGCCGTGCTAGGAATTTCTTCGAAGACTAAAGGAGACTCAATTACTTGTGGATTATTGGGTACATTTAGCTCTAGGCTAATAGGATTACCTTCCGAGTAAGCCGGTTTCAGACGGTCGATACTGACGGTGTCTTCGCGGCCTTTCTTGTCTAAGACGAAGAATTTATCCGTACGTTTAATTACTTTATATGGTCCGTCATATGGGGTTTCTAGAGGGCGACGCGCAGAGTCGCGACGAACAAATACGTGTGAAGAAGTTTTTAAGCAGGAGTGAACGAAAACATCAATGGACTGTGGTTGGAGGGGAGCAGGTTTAACTGAACGCATTGCGTTTGTAAGCCTACTGACGTATGAGGTGTGATCTACCGCTGGTGGGAAGCTTGAGGGGGAAACAAACTCACCTGGCAGTCATAGTGTCGTGCCATATACTTGCTCAGCGGTAGTACAACCAGCATCGGTTTTTAAGGCGTTTCGTATCCCTAGGAGAACTAACGGAAGGGATTCAGTCCAATGGGTGTTAATTGCAGCTGATATACCAGCTTTCAACTGTCTGTGTAGACGTTCTACCATACCATTGGCTTGAGGATGGTAGGCTGTTGTTCGGAAACGCATGCAACCAAGGATTTTAGTCAAAGCGAAGAATAAACCGCTTTCGAATTGCCGCCCACGATCAGTTGTTATGGAAGATGGGCATCCAAAGTTTGCGATCCATCTCTCTACAAAGACGCGTGCGACAGTTTCAGCAGATATATCCTTGATGGGTACTGCTTCAGGCCATCGTGTGAAGCGATCGATGCAGGTTAACATATAGATGTATCCATGAGATTCTGGAAGGGGGCCAACTAAATCTATATGGACGTGTTCGAAACGAGAATCGGGGATAAGAAAAGTGCTAAGGGGGCTTTTAAAGTGTCTTATTACCTTGCACTTTTGGCAAGCTAAGCACGTATATGCCCATTCCCTTACTTCCATGTTAATACCAGGCCAACATAACCGACTAGTTACGAGCTTGACGGTAGTTCGAATACCTGGGTGTGATAAGCTATGCAACGTATTGAAGACGTTACGGCGATAACTTTTAGGTACTATAGGGCGAGGAGTGCTAGTGGAAATGTCGCAGAGAATAGTATCTTTTCCTATACCTAAGGGTTTCTCGGCTAATTGAAGAGTTGTTTTCGACAACTCATGCTGAAGCTCGGTATCTTCTTTTTGAAGACGAGCCAGTTTTACAAGGTCTGTGCCATCGATTTGGGTGAAGGAACAAATACGTGACAAGGCATCTGCCACAGTGTTGTTCACTCTGGATACATGTCGAATATCCGATGTAAACTGAGAAACGTAATCTAGTTGTCGTGATTCCCTGGGTGAATACTTATCTGAAGTTGAGTTCAGAGAGTACGTCAGAGGTTTGCAGTCAGGGAAAATTATGAATTCACGACCCTCAACTGAATGTCGAAAATGGCGTAAAGCACAGCACATAGCTAGAAGTTCTCTTCCGAATGTGCTGTACTTCGTTTCAGCTAATTGAAGGCGCCTCGAGAAAAAGGCGAGTGGTTGACACTCTTTGTTAACTAGTTGTTGCAGAACTGCGCCGATTGCGGTGTCTGATGCATCAACTGAGATACTTAACGGTGCCGTTGGATCCTGATACATAAGAAGGGTGGCATCCGCAATAGCTTTCTTTACCTGAGTAAAAGCATGTCGAGAAGACGCGCCGAGTTCGATAGACTTGTTATTCCCTCGAAGGAGATCTGTTAATGGCTGAATCAGAGAAGCACAGTTAGGAATAAATCGTCGGTAATAACTTACCAAGCCGTTAAAAGTGCGAAGACACTTCACTGTCTTTGGCTCCGGAAAGTTCAGTATCGCTTCGACTTTAGTAGCCAGTGGGCGAATGCCCTGACAGTCAATAGTGTGACCCAGAAAATCGAGTGAGTCAACGCCTATTTGACACTTCTGTATATTGATGGTAACACCATGTTGGCGTAACCTTTCAAATGCCAAGTCCAAGTGTCTAAGGTGAGTTTCCTTATCTGGACTGGCAATGAGGCATTCGTCTAAGTATGCGTATACAAAGTCGAGACAGCGAAATACTTCATCGATGAAGCGTTGGAATGTTTGGGCCACATTCCGGAGGCCGAATGGCATACGTAGGAATTCGAAAAGTCCAAAAGGTGTGATGATAGCCGTTTTCGAATATCTTCCGTTGCCATCGGGATTTGGTTATACGCTTTAACCAAGACGACTTATGAGAATATAGATGCTCCAGACAACGTTGCCGTCAAGTCGTGGATGTGAGGCAAAGAGTAGCAATCAGGGGTTGTTTTGGCGTTCACTCGCCGGTAATCACCAGTGGGTCGCCAATCGTTACTATCCTTTTTCGGTACCATATGCAATGGGGATGCCCATGGACTATTCGATGGCCGAATGATGCCAAGGGTAAGCATATGATCGAATTCTCAGTTTGTCAGGGGCCAGTCGTCGTGCTTTAGATGTCACGGGCTGTCCTGAGGTTATGATGTGGTGCACAACACTGCTGGTTATGCACGGGAGATCGTTAGATGGGCAATTCAGTTCCGGATATTTGTCAAAAATCGGTTGAAAAGTTGGATCGAGGATTGCTTTCATCTTTATGATTGACAAGCTGGGGCCTATGTAGGTGATGCCTTTTATAGACAGACTAGTAGTGTTGTCAGATAGTCGTTTACGGCGGACGTCTACGAGCGAATCATGATGATTAAGTAGGTCCGTGCCAATGGTGGGCATTGTGACGTCAGCGATAAGGAAAATCCACTGAATAGGTTTGCGTAAACCTACGTTCAGATAGACGTATTTCCGACCATAGGTTGCAATTGGTTTTCCATTTGCAAACTGTAAGTTGAAGTTAGGTTCCTTCTATCTATCTGCTGCTGTAGCAGGAAGGACGCTGACTTCGGCGCCTGTGTCATCTAGATATCTAGTCCGGCTCATTACATCATGGATGTAAAGTAGGCGGCTAGTGCCACCGGCGACGGTTGCCGCTAACGCGTGCCGGCGGGATAGTTTCCCACAGACTTGGAGGCTTTGCCGAAATCACAAGGTTTTCGACAACATTTCGCCTCCTTGCCATAGGTGTTGTGATACCAACACCAGTCAGGATTTTTGAGAGAGCGTGTGTAAGACTTAGATCGTCCACGTGCGTTTTGCCGTTGAGGGGATTTGGAACGACGGTAGGAGGAATTGCTAGGCTTGTTTGACCTAAGCATCTGCTGGACGGAGTTGATTAACTCTATCATTGCAGAATCCTTCTTCGAAGTCTGTTCGGTAATTGAGTATACTTCGGTAACTGGCCGTTTCGTTATCTCTAGAATTCTATCTGCAGAGACAGCTAAGTCATCTATGAGAAAACCCTGAAGTGTCACAAGTACAGTCTGAACTGACTGTGGCAGTTTGGATAAAAATAGTTCTCTGAACAGTCCTTCGTCGAAGTGATTTTGGCCAATGATCTCTTTCATCTTGCCAGCATGCTCACGGCTGACTGATGCCCTAACTCGATGTTACGAAATAATTCGTCCAGACGTTGTCGATCCGTGAGAACGTTTCCCTTGAGGAGGGATGCTTTGAGCAACTCGTACGACTTACTTACCTCTGGACCCGACATCTGCAGAGTTCCGCACCTGCTGAATTCCCGCGGTAGGGCGTCAATAACTGCAAGGAACTGTGAACGTTGATCGGTTACGCCATGCTGACAAAAATCAGACTCAGCTATCTGAAACCACGTTTCAGCATTATCTGGCCAACATGGCACGAGCTGAATTGTTTTGGCGATTGAGTTTATGCGAATAACCTTGGGGCTAGGATCACTCATGTCGAAATGTATGCCGATTACAAAAAAGTACAAGAACAAACACAAAAAGTAACGAACTCACCGGGTTTATCTGCGTGTATACTGAAGATGAAGTTCGAGGTCGGGCTCACCAGTTTAGAGGCTGCAGGTATCGACGTTCGCGAACTGTACGGATCATACTAACGCAAGATCTTATACCAACTACTTCTATAGTGTTCGCACTTCGGGTACCAAAGATAAAGCAAAAAACCGGATTTAGCCGTCCAAAGCACGCAATATATTTCGGGACCAAATCGCGGGTAGAAGTGAATGCTTAGCTAGCTAGTAATCGTGCACGCACGTGACACGACGGAGTACCAAATGGCGGGGATGCTTGACCGGAAGCCTTCAGCTAAACAAGTCGACTTAAACAGTGAGGTTCAGCATCCAATGTTGAGTGATGATTGCTGTGGTTAATAATTTTGGGGAATTATTTACCGCTACAGGCTTTTGACCTCACTCTACCATCACTCACAGATGCTGTTGAAGTCACTGAGTCAATGTTATTTAGGACTTTAATGTTACTGACAATAATAAGTTTTCAATTTGGGCTTCACGGAGATTTTGTCGAGAGTTATACTGTTCTTTCACTAGAGGTATAAAAACACTGATGAAACGGATAAACGAGATATAATGGTTTCACCTTATTTATCACCATTATGAATAGTAGATAGTCTAAAACGATGGGCATTGTGGAAACGACGGCAATACTGAACAAATCTCAGTCTGTTCTTTCAAACTTGCAAACAAATATGTCGACGTACACTTACAGAAATCGCTTTGATTTGATTTCATTTGAAGCCCAAAAGATAGAATACGAAATCTGTCAAATGATGAAGTAAGAGGGCTTTAGGTAACCACACAAATATTTTTCAATTATGAAATGCTGGTAAATCACGCAGTGTCATACAGCATTATTAAATGATGACGTTTCGAACACAAACTATTGCTCATAATCATATCAAGTCACTCACTCACAGGTAAAAAGTTGTGTGAGTGGCTTGATACGATTATGGGCAATAATTTGTGTTCACGTCATCAGTTAATATTACTGTATAACACTGTGATTTATCAAAATAAAATCTTATCTATAATGCAGTTACACTCTACCACAGTGCTGAAGTTTTATACTTGTATGAAATGCCGTGATGATCAGTGGACTGGTTGAAGCTTTCAGTCCCACCATCAACAGATGAAAATATGCTGAGCAAGTCCATTCACTGAGAGTTTCAAGAACTCACAAAACATAAACACGGAAAGGCAGTGCTACAAATGGCAAGAGCTCCGCAATTAGGGTTCCTGAAGTGCGATAATGTGAGACGATCTGTTTCGAACCACTGTAAAAATGCCCTATGAAACATCCCGGTTCATCTCATCACCAGGTAAAATGAACTGTGTTTTCTTCCATTGTCAGCAGCGACAGTTGACAAAACATGAAACACAGTTTACCTGTGCTCTAATTTCCCTATTATAAAAGACTCTGAGGCTTCTATAGAGTGACCATATAAGACAATATCTTAACATAATAGATAAACTTAAAAGAGCGCATCTTAGCCTCGATTTAACTTTGTCTTGTGTGAAAAGACTACTGTCAGTGTGCAGTAAGTGGAAGTGTGCTTAGTTATGGATATTAAAGCTGATGCAAACTCCCGAAACTACCATTGATATAAAGACAAAACTTGGGCATTGTGATAGAGTATAACTCCGTTATATATATGTATATAAATGAAACAAGAAAGTTGTGTCAGCACCTTGGTATGATTTTATTATTCCTTCACGTTCCCGGTGGAACATAGGGCCTCAAGCTAAGTGCTTGAAGTTTCGGTAGTAGTGGTTTTTATTTTTACAGGATGGGGTTGCTAGCCTCGGCCAGGGATCGAACTCCAGACCACATGAGGCGTGGTTGGTGAGCATTCTACCGCTCTGCCACCGACGCACTTGGTATGATTATGCGAAATAATCCGCGCTCGAAACGCCATCAGTTAATATTACTGTATAACAATGTGTGATTCTATTAAAGTAAAATTTTATCCACAATGGAGCCCCGAGACTGCACTGATATAGGCTAGTACTGGCTGCTTTTTCCTCATTTGGCTCGCAAAGTCATCTAAATGGAAAGAGTTCACCAGAAAGCCAGTTGTGTTGTGAAATCGATCTCTGCAATTTAGAGAAGTCACTGCAGGATTTGAGTGTAATTATTATCACCATTTAACAATTACCTTACGTGCCAAATGAAATTTCCTGTGGTCCTTTTCACAAAAGTCTTAAAAACATGACCACGAGTAAAAGTCAATAACGATGCTCAAGAGGTGAGATAATGCCAAGGAATTATGTTTGGCAGAAGGATCTTTAATAAAAGTATATACATTTCATACGATGCAAAAGTTTTTAACTACATGGGTAGTTCCGATCCTCAATACACAGACTGCAAGCTTCACGTAGATCTCCTGACAGAGGAGAAAAACAAATGGACTAAGTAAATAAGTAGCGTCTCCAAAGCTTGCGATACACCAAAATTCATGCATGATAAGCCGGTGAATGTTACACTAGGGCTGATCCTAAGGTCCATAAAGCTTAGTGAAATCCCACACTGTCACCAATAGTCCACTTATCCTTAACACAGACAAACATCTTGTAACGAAAAGAACCCAGTTCGACTAACTGGCAGTCAGGAAAGACCGAGACATTGAGTAGAAATACTGTGTCCTATCTAATCATTTCAATCAAACAATTTTTGAGGATTGGAAACATTTATTTCCCGATACGAATTTAAAACAAGCTTGTTTTAAATTTTTGAGGAATCTTTACCTTTCATCCTATTGTTATTCCTAATGTTCTCATGGTTGCTGTCTTATTTTTACTGCAATACTGCATTATTGCTGAGATGATTTCACTATTATTACTTAATGCGATGAAATCGTTGACTGCCCGGCAAAAGAACTGTCCGGTTTTATAACTAGTACAAACTTCCCTTCGGACATCATTAAACAAATATTGCTCCTATAAGACGACAAGATATACACCATACAGGTGACAATACCATTGGAAACGAAGACTAAGAACTACCCTCTAGAGCAAAAGAGGTGGACAAGAAAAATCAGTCTAGTCTATACTTGCCTTTCATGTGGGTATTGTATATTGAATGTTACCATAACACCAACTCTAGCGGCAACATAAAGTGGAAAGATGATGCCTCCAAACGTTTCACTCATTAAATATGATAGTCCAATACTTATTACTAAAAATCTAGATAAAAAGTCGCCGGGAGTAAGTGTAAATCTAACTGAATCCTGAATCTTCGTTAGGCTGCTGCAATTAAAGGCACTCAACAAATTACTGACACTTCTGGAATCCCCTGCCCCCCACCCAAAGGCAAACCATGCATGAGTGATAACAAAGCAAATCAACAAACTGAAGAGATACTGAACTCCATTCTTCCTCCCAGGTAACATATATTGTTATAATCCAACACTGCCAGGGAATGGAGTGAAAACGGCCAACTATGGATTCAGCACGTTTCAAGTACACCAGCCACACGACTTGATGTCGTTAATCTTCAGGAAGAGCTTGACAGGCGACTTCAACAGCGGCAGGCTAGAGAAACCGGTATATGCCCGGTTCGTAGAGAGCTGTATAATCAAGTATTTCTGAGATTTTGGCACAACTAATATTTTCAGGTTTTCGATGAGCTTATAAGACAAGTAACCATCAACTGTGCCGAACGTGGCTTGCTTCTTCTTCGTGTCCGTGATGAAATAAGAATGACCATAGCGGCTTATCAAACTTTATATGAATCAAGTGTAGCATTCGGGATGCGCAAAGCTCTCCAGTCTGAACAAGGGAAGGCAGATATGGAACGAACAGTAAGATAAAATCAATTATTTTTCCCAGAATACGTTTTATGGTGTGATCATAAAATGATGTAGGAAGAGCCTAAAAGGGTTTGTAGCGGCAGGTAATTCCCCAGAATTATTGGCCACAGCATTCATCACTGAACATCTGACGCTGACCCTCACTGTTTAAGTCGATTTGTTTAGCTGAAGGCTTACAGCAAAGCATCCATTCCATTTGGCATGCCGTCGCGTTAAGTTCGTTCGCTTGTGCACGATCCCTAGCTGGTTAAGCAATCATCTCGCACTCCGATTTGGCCCTGAAATATACTTCGTAATTTCAGATTCAAATGATAAGGATAGAAGGCTCTTGTTGCTTATGTTAATCCTTGCGATATATATATCTGCAGAGATCCAGTTTCTCTTTGAAAGCGTTCACCGATGGAGCTGTTACTGCTGTATCAGGTAAGGCATTCCAGTCGTTGACGATTTTGAGCGCTGGAAACTACCAGCACACCTAGTGCTTTGAGTGAGACTTAACTGCAGAATGAGAAATACAAAAAAACCCAGAGAACCATGATCTGTAATCACTTTTTTAGAAACTTTGTGATTCGTATAAATCCTTTATTCTGGTTCGTTCCTGAAGATCACTGATAATGTTAAAACTTATCTTCAACCAAATAAAATAAAAACAGAAATATGCAAAGCAGGCAAAATAAATGACATACAATAATTTCTTTAACATTTAACCGGAATTGCAAATCATTTGATTAATTAATTAGTTCCTCATAGTGGAAAATGGTTACTGATATGTATTACAGCTTATAAAATGACTACATATCCTCAATCTTGATGAGCAAAACATATTTATTCCAGTCACACCATTTATACCTCCTAATAAGAGAGAAATCCAGTGGAATTGTGTTTGGAGATAGTTGCAACTATGGTACATCGATCCGAGAACCACCTTCTCCAACCATAAAATCACTTATCCAGTCTACCGACATATGAAAACAAACTCACCGTTAAGGATAGATAGCAAATTACTGGGAGAACATCCAGTATTAGTAGCAGCGGACAACCAAATAACAGTGCTAAGCGACGAATTTCAAAGCAAACCTCGACCTGACATTTTAAAAGATCGCCAAGGTTAAGGCAGATTCAGATTATAAGGATAGAAGGCTCTTGTTGCTTATGTTAATCCTCCCGATATATATCTCTGCAGAGATCCAGTTTCTCTTTGAAAGCGGATTAACATAGGCTCCAAGCCTCCTATCCTCAACCAATAAATCTGAATCTGATGGAGCTGTTACTGCTGTATCAGGTAAGGAGTTCTAGTCGTTGACCACTCTGTCAGAGAATCCAAATTCCACACGTATTTTATTCGACTTCGGTTTGAGCACCTTCTTGTAGTGACCTCGTAAATTTATTCTAGAGGGAGAGAAAAGGTTTGAAAGGTCAGTTCCTAAATCACCCTTTAGTATACAGTAAGCTAAAATTAAGTCACCTCTCTTCCTTCGGTAATGATAACAGGAAGAGATTTAAATGCTCCATCCTTTTGTCATAAGGAAGGTGTGACATACCACTAACTAATTTGGTTCCTACCTTTTATACTCTTTCTAAGATATGTCCCTGCTTTTTGAAGCATGAACTAATCGCTTGTATGCAGTATTCTAGATGAGGCCTGACATATGTTGCGTAGAGTACTTTGAACATAGACTCATCTAATCGTTTGAAAGCTCTTCGGATTGCCCACAGCATTCGAAAAGTTTTAGTTGCGGTTGCATTGCAATTGTTTTCAAATCATGGCTGACAATGATTGCTAGATCCTTCTGTCTGTTAACATCAGATGCTTCTATGTCCCCTAGGAAGTACGACGTACAAGACTTCTGACCTAAGTGCATTATCACGCTTTTCCTAGAATTAATTTCCAAACTCCACAGGTTCGACCATTGAGCTAATTTATCTAGATCACATCTATCGTCGTTATTATTTAGTTTTCCAGACCTTAATGTCGTCCTCAAATACCTCCAATACCTTTGCTATAATGCAGGTCAGAATTACCGGCTGGCAGTTAAATACTAATTGCCTGTTCCCTTCTTTGAAGATACGGCTTTTAATGGCCTCCTTCCAGTCCCTCGGTAGCTTAGCCTGGATCAGAGACATTCAGAAAATCTCCGTAATTGGAATATACATTATATCCGCCAAGGAAATTAACAGTTTAGGGTGAAGTCCAGGTGATTTACTTGGCTTCAGTTTAGACGGTAGTTTGAGGACCTTTGTGTGCTCTACCACAATTTGAGGGCATCTGAGTGGTGATGGCAGTGACCTCGCCATATCCCTGGGTGGAACGATCAGACGAGAAAACGTCACAGAAGTATTCAGAGAGGTTTTCAGCCTTCCCCTTGTCTGACTCAGCTGGTTCTCCACTTATGCTTATGAGTGACGGTATACCACTGCTGACTTAAGTCCTACGTTCAATATACGAGTACAGCCTTTTTGGAAATGGAAAAAATCCAATACTAACTGTCTCTTGTACCCCATACAACCCTTATCAATCACATACTTACAGAGATTCCGAATTTTGCGGTTGTCCTTCTGGAAATTTTCCCTGCCATATATATATATATATATATATATATATATATATAGAGAGAGAGAGAGAGAGAGAATTAAGCAGCTTAAAGACCATTTCACTTCATAAGCGTTCTCATTCTGTAAGCCTATTTAGCCACTGATTTTTGGATGTATGCTATAATGAGATCATAGCAGCATTTTATTGACATTATCCTACTCAGCAGAAAACAATATCCAGTGGCATTCTAAGTAATTTTGAAATTAATTCTAATATCTACCACATGATGGTTCGTACAAATACAAGTTTTTGTTTCAGTAACCCAATGTGTTTTATGTAACTTGTTCATACAGATAGCCGATTTAGAACAAGAAAAAAGGGATTTGGAGAGACAAGTTTACGAGCTTAAAACAAAATGTGAACAAATAGAAAAGAGAGCAGCAGAACAAAGACAGTTGGAAGAAAAAAAGCACCAAGATGAAATACAATTTTTAAAGCGAAACAATCAACAATTGAAGGTAATGCTTGGAATTTCTAACACGCAAGATTACGATTGATAACATGAATATCTTTATACAATAGGTTGTGAAACACACGTGATGACTAGACTTTTGGTATGGTATGAGCTGAACTGCAGTTTTATCACTTGAATGCAGGGTGGCTAAATCATATCTGTATAGTACTGTGAAGAAATCACAATTTGTGACTAGGGACACCTATTGCTTTACTAGGTATATAATAACTACAAACAGTTAATTAGGTATCCTTCCAAATAAGAACAGAACTGAAGCACCTTGGCAAACTATACTTACTTCACTATACTAGTGTGTTGCATACAGCACTTGGAGATGCACTACCCAATATCCCTTTGATATGAAATGTTATCAATAACTAAACAGCCTTGTTTCGCTATCTTAAATTAGATAAATAATTTTGATGTGAGAAATTAGGTATCTACCTATCTATCACAGATACTAAACAAACGGTTGCTTTCAAAGTTGCAATGCAGATAAACTGCACATTTTTCTCCCGGATAAACATAAACAGAGTGAACATAAAACGCTTAGAATGCGTACTACTAACTTTCGTGTTATTTTTAAGATACAACAGTCTACTTTATTGTTATTGTTACTATTATAAGTTGATTTTTTTCCTTCGGAAGTTGAATATTCGTAACTGCTGCCTTACATCTCCACCAATACTCTATTTTCAGGCTCAACTGGATGGAATTATGAATCCAAAGAAATAACGAACTAATGTCAACAAGTGTTAACTATCGAAGTGAGAATTCATATCCAACATCTGGACAAAACTAATTCATCCTATTTTGCACATAAATATATACAAATGTAATAATTCACCTTAAAACATAAACCATAAATAAAGAAGATGCACATCTTATTTGCAATTGGGTGAATCACATACATCTCTATATACCAGACTATGAACAAAAAAACAATAGCTAATTCTAAAAAGAGAAAATTAATAACTAAAATCAAATTTCTTCTCTGTTCAATTTGATTTCATTGAGTTGTATTTTATAGATTTCAAGTATGAAAACATTTTCAAAAGTTGACTAGTAAAAAATATAAAACTATGTCAAGAACTTTACTCTAGGCTACCTTAAACTTACTTATCTGAACTGAATTTTAAGCATAGAAAACACATTGCACCAAAATGCAGTACGTTTAGAAATATCATACTTCGTGTAGCACACATAAATGTAGAGAAAGAAAATTCAAAATTATAATAGACGGAGAAGGAGTAATTATATGCATGCAAATCTAAGAGGATGAGTGCATCTGAGCCATTGGAGATGATTTCGAACCATATCATTAATCATTCGTCCTTAGCATCTCGACAATTAAAGTTAGACAGTCTACAAGATAAAAATTAGAAGTACCTTGATTGAACACTGGTAACTAGTGTAATGTGCCTAGTCCTTTCTTTGGTGCAGACTGAATTCTATCAGTCAGGTTTGCAATGTGGCCACCATTCTAGGTAGCTCGCCATCATGGTGCACATTGATTTGATGATATTAGATGGTCGGAAGCATTCAGCAGGAAGCCTTGGATCTAGGTTTCTTGCTAGTTGGCACTCACCAGTCGGTCAGCAAGGCGTATCTGAAACCTTGAAGGAGTTCATGCCCCTTCTCAGATTCGAACCCAACGAGTGCCAACTTGCCTCCAACCATCTAACATCAACAATTCAAAGTACATCGTGATGGCGAGCTACCTAGAATGGTGGCCACATTGCAAACCTGACTGATAGAATTCAGTCTGCACCAAAGAAAGGACTAGACACATCACACTAGTTACTAGTGTCCAATCAAAGTATCCAATACAGTCTTACATGAGGTCAATCACTAGCTCGAATAGCTCAGTGGTAACGTCTCTGACTCCAGGCGGCACTGGGTGACGACGGTTCGCATCTCAGAAGGGACATGAGTTCTTTCAAGGTTGCAGATACGCCTTGCTGACTGGTGAGTGCCAACTAGCACGAAACCTAGGTCTAAGGCTTCCTGCCGATTGCCTACAGCCATCTAATATATAATCAGTGTATGGACCAAGTTCTTCTATAAATACACCTCTTCAATAGTCGAGCTTTAAATTTATTCAGGTTAACTTGTTGGTTTAAGTGTTTACTTCAGTTCATATCATTATCGTTATATACATCTGCCTGTTGCAGTCCGCTTTAAAAATATTTCGTTTAAAGCTCTAACAACTCGTCTTTTAGTAAGACAGAAAGATTAAACTGGCATATGAGCAAAAAGACTTTGCAGACAAACATGTGTGTTAGTTCAACTTGCCATATTTCGTAAAAGTGTGGTGGCGTGATACAGAGAATACATGTCCAACGGAATATTATTTCACACATATTCCCACAGTTCAATTCTGCATTAGCAACAGAATACTCTGCATGCATTTGAACATTTTATTTCATGTCGTTTAATTTAATTCAAAATCACACGCTCAGTGATTGGTTAAAGATTGTAAAACTATATATATATATATATATATATATATATATATATATATATGTATAGTTTGAAATATTCCCATATCATGAATTAAAAGTCAATCTGAACGAAAAATATTCTTTTCAATAATTTCTCCTCTTCAGGTTCTTACAATTATAAAATATAATATTTGTTGTCGTTACAATAATGGCCAGTTATGCAGCGGATACATTTTTTTTCAACGTAGAATAAGAGATTACTTATGGGGTGCCAAAATAAGTAGTCGTATTTGTGTGAAAAACGTGCTAGGCTGAATTCGATTACAAAATTTTGTAAAATGGGAGACAACGGTGATGATTAGTCATAATAGATTTGCAGAGTGTAGGATAGGAAAACTGACCAGTCAGTTCAAGGTTATAAAAGGTGTCAGGTGAGTTGGTAGTACAAAGTGGTCTGTATTAAACAGGAGATAGTAAGACTGCAATGGGAGGTTCATAATGAGATAACGAATATGTGAAATGAAACAGGTGGAAGCATATTTCGAGAAAAGAGATAATGTCGCTAATAATAAGTCCGGATAGTATAAATGGAGAATTCGATAGTATTGAGAAAATGTTTCCATGAAGGGCATAAATTATGACGAATAATAATTGTAATAAATAGCAAAGGAAAAAAAACCAAAAGGGATAAGGGGAAGAAGCACTCTTGGTGATAAGAAGAATCACCAATCGAAGTTTGGCCACGGTAGGAACAGCGTCTGGACGTGTTCTTTTGACTTGTTAATTTTCCTACCCCACACTCTACAAATCTATTATGACTAATCATCACCACCGTTGTCTCCCATTTTACAATATTTTGTAATCGATTTCCAGATCCTCCAAGTTTTTTTGTGTGGGTCTATATATATATATATATATATATGCATAGAGAGTCGAAGTAAAATGTACATTAGAACCAAGTACAAATCTCGTTGAACGTTGTAATAAAATAACTTCAACATAAGGGGGAAAAGGAAAACAACGGGTTTACACACAAACAAAAAAATAACTAACATTTTTATTATCGATTAAACTTTCAAGATGGAAGGTATATTTCATTACAAGTGAAATAAGGAGACAACGTTGCTTTTTTTATTACAATAATTAACAAAATATACATATACACATATAAATATGTGTTTTTAGATTAAGATGTTCTCTCTTATTCTCTGGTAGTTATTATTCACACTGACATTTATATATATGTACTAAACTGCTGAAGGATCAAATCTTTGTGGGCGTTTAACTCGTCTGGTAGAACGTCTTGGCGTTTCTGATGAGTCTGTAACAGAACTTGCTATAGATGAGGTATCATCAAAATCATCTACATCAGTTGTAGGATTTTGTGAACGACGAAATCTTTCTTCATTTAAACGATCCAACTGATCAAATAGAGCTTCTGTTGTTAATTTATCAGGAGACAGTTTTGGTGGTGTTTTAATATCACGTGTTCGATAGGATCGTGTAACTCTTCTAGAGATATCTTCATCTATTGAATCAGTGGTTTCTTTATCAGGTTGTTTTTCGTTAATTGGAGTTATAACTGTACTTCGTCGTATCTTCGATGAAGTGATAATTGGAGGTTGGGTAAGAAGTGCATCCGAAGTTTCAATAAAATACCTGTCGATAAATAATTTCAAAAAAAAAAAACCCACAGTATATATCAAAAGACAACAGCATCAACAAATCAGTTATTGTATACTGACTACAACAAGGCAAAGAAACTATTCATATCCCAAGGAAAACATGGTAGAATGAGGAGTGATGAAACAGCTCACCGTTCATATGAGCGCATCTGTGGCTGATTGATCGGCTTAAGTATTCAGCTGTTGGTCAGCAGGTCACGGGGTTCACATCCCAACCCAACTTACAGGAAATTAGACACCCAAACAAAATGTGACAGACAATCTGTTGACTTGTATATTCATTTACATGGTTTTATATCTTTTATATCTGTGATCCTGACCCCCCCTAAACAGTTCGACCTATATTCATAAAAATTGTGATCCTTTATGCTGCGTTGCATTATATATATATATATATATATATATATATATATATATATATATTGAGCATAATGTTCAAAATATGCTGAGCAAATACATTACACAACATTTATAAAAAGCATCAATAAAAAACCAATGAATAGATCTTTTTTTTGCCCACCAAACATATGAACACTATTCATTAGGGCAACTCTAAACAATAGGAACCCAAAACGAAACGACCTATGAATGCACAAATGACCTTGTCAAGGACCAATCAGAAGGCCCAAAACAACGACAATAGTCGTCACAGGCAGCACTAAGAGCTAGATAGTAGGCAATAATACACATGCCCTGCGCTTAGGAGTCGCCTCAATATGTCCCCTCTGGAGGCTGGTGTCATATATCCCCAAAACCTATTACTGGAAAAAACAATCACCTGATCGGTTGCTCAAGGTCATTTGTGCATTCATAGGTCGTTTCGTTTTGGGTTCCTATTGTTTAGAGTTGCCTTCATTAGTACATAATAGCAAATATACTGTTGATTGATATGCGCCTAGTTGGAATTCCGTTAGTTTGAACTAATTCACCTTTCTGAGCTGAGTGAGTTAAACCGTGTAAACTATGGACAAGATCAACCCCAATGGAGACAAATCCCGAGCCCCTCACCCCGCCCCAGTCGCCTTCCCTCAATGTTTAGATCACTAAGATCTAGGCTAACAAGGACTACTGGTTGATGTGAGCAGTTAGTTTCCAAATAGGTCGGATCAATCAGTAGAATAAAGTATTGGGAATGCATTTATGCTTGGATCGATCGATTGATTGATTGATTGACTGTCACTTGTCGTATCAAGAAGATGTGAATCGAAATACTTTCGATTTTCAAAGGAAACTAGAGTGAATTCTCCCCCCCCCCCACACACACACATCTTGAACTATATGATTTGTGAATTGTGGAGTTGATGAATATGAACACTATTCATATTTTCTTCATCTATGTATAAATTTTATACAATTACTCAGAATAGTATATATATATATATAATAAGCAAGCAAAAAAGGTAAAACAATAACAGAAAACCAAAAAAAAAAAGAAAAATAGAAGACGAACTTTTCAGAAGGTGTAATATGATCAGAATTGAATAGATTCTCTACAATCGACATATCATCACAGTCATCAGTTGAAGCTGTTACACCTGGGGAGATAATATCAACTTGTTTAACATGTGTAACTGTTCGCCTTATTAATGGAGAAGAAAAGATGAATTCTTTCTTATCTTTAAGTGTTGTGCTATTATTCTTACTATCTGAAACAATCTGAAAGTAAAAAAAATGACAAAGAAAAAAGTTTATTTTTAGAAATTGATGAACATCAACAGAATCACTAGCATCATTCGTGAAATATTGCAATAAATCAATTTCATTGAACTTATTCCTTCCCATACTTCATTATCTCCATCTAACTACTAATTCAATTACAATTATCAAAATGAGGCAAAATTATTCTACTAAGTAAAAATAGTTTAAAGTAGTATGTTCAATATCCTATTCATTCAGTCAGTAGTAGCAGTAGCTACTAATAGAATTCAAGACCCGGGTTTCGTCCAGTTCAGGATTCATTAACTAGGCGTATGTATTATTATTATTATTGTTCCCTTTTGTTCCTAGAGGAGCATAGGGCTCGAGCAGCACGTCTCCATTGAGTTCGGTTCTCTGCCAACGTTTTCACCTGGCTCCACGTCTATCCACATGCTTTTATCTCTTCTTCATATCACCGCCTCCATGTCACCATCGCACCGATAACCAACTTGCCGCTTCCCATTCGAGCTCCTCTCGAGTGATGGCCTGGTGTGTGATGTCACTTGATGGTTTGTTTTCTCAAAGTATCGCCAATCCACCTCCATTTCTTCCTCCGTATTTCTTCCACAATTGTTTCCTGCTGAGTTGGTTCGCTCCCAGAGATCCCACCCTGTTGCTGATCGTTTCTGGCCGGCTATCTGATCTTTTCTAACCTTGAGCGAAAACAGCTGTTGATGAAAGTCTGTAGTTTGTTTGAAGTGCCCTTCGTGACGTGGCACTGCGCCAAGTCTCTGATTCGTATAGTAGCACTGACCACATTGGAGCTGAAAATCCGGATGTTATTCGTTCATGCTGAGTGCTGTTGATCTCCACACAGACTTGAGAGTAGTGAAAGCTTGTCTTGCTTTTCCGATGATCCTCGCTTTGATATCCTCATCATTTCCGTCCTCCTGTAGTTGAAACGATGCTTCCCAGGTAGGTAAAGGATGTTGTTTCTCTCAGATTCCTTTCATTTACGCTGGCTGATTATTGTCTGCTGATGTTGTAGCTATTTCTGTTGTCCAGGAATCTTCATCACCTCTGTTTTCTCTATGTTCACCTGAAGGCCTATCTTTGATGTATATATTGATATTTTTCAATGCGACTTAGGCAAGAAGACATTACATCGTTCCAAAGTCTACTGGAGTTATATGAGATCAATAGATGAAATCAAATGTCTTGGTTTAATAAAATAGCATATTAAATGATCACCCCTCATAAAACAATAAGAAAATGAAATTTAATCATACACGTATATACATATATTCAAGTTTATATTACATTATCAATGTATATATTTGACAAGAAATTTAAAACTTACTGTACTAGACTTTAACGAAATTCGTCGAGGAGCAGAAAAAGTGAAGTCTGTACGCTTCTTATCATTATTTACACTGAGGCTTGATTTACCCTCCAGATAATCAAAATCCATACTGCCTATATTGATCAGACACATTTTCAAAAGAAAGAAGGATAATAAGAATTATTACTACGAGGTGAATACCATCGTATCGTTAAATAATAATAATAATGCAACTATATATTCAAATTTAGTAATTTATCAGAAGCAAATGGATTATTGATACTTAAAGATACCTCACATAGAGAAATGAAGTCGAATGAAAAGTATGATAACTGTGTGTTTGATATTCCAGTGTTGGTTAGCAGGGATTTGATTGATTGGTTACAGGATTTCATCATGAGCTGATATTGGTTAAAGAACCATTGGAAAACCAGCATCAGAGTACTGAACAGCTGTGTCGTCACCGTAGTTTGAGACTCTTCAGTAGTATGCACCCACCACCAGCATTCGAAACAAGGACCTTTCAGAGCATATTCCTAAATGGCTCCAGAAACAAACAGAATCTTCAGAACCTATTAATTTTGAGAACAGGAGACCTAGCTCTTCTATTGCGAAACATATTTTAGAGACAGGAAATAAAACTGACGTTAACACATCTTTTAAACCTATCTATAAAACGTGTTTGGGGCGCATCCTAAAGTTTGTGGAAGCCCTAGCAATTAGAAAGTTTAAACCACCTTTATGCGTTCAAAAACAAGTCGTCATCACATTAAACCTTCCTTGGTAAATTTGTTTTGACACCATAGCAGATGTACTATTACCTCTGTTATTTGGTTTAGTGGTCTTCATTGTTACTTTGACCTTGAATGTCCTTTCAACTCGACCTAAGTCTATTTTCTCATCTCTTACCTCTTTATTAATTTCATATATGACATTCCTATGACAAGTCCGTGTGTGATCAGATTGTTCGAAATGTGTTGCGCAAATACATTACACGATTCAGACAAATTACGTCTTCTTATTGCTTTATCTAAGGACCTTTCAGTAGCCTACTCGCAGACCATTCACCACCTACTGTTAGTCGATACAATGACCAGCCAGCCAGCCAGTCAGTCCATGAATTTCAACTTCTAACAATTCACGCACCATATAGAGCAATTGGCACTAGCCAGTGTCATAGGTGGTGGCGAGTATTTGTCCTCACACCCAACCACCCGCTGTATTCCACTGGTTAAGACTCCCACTAGAACCCAGGTAACTACCTACCTGAATAGGTCCAGTCGCTAGTGATATTCAAGTGTTGGTTTGAGGAAATTGAAATCAGGATGATGACTGAACATCTATATAAGATGGGTTTATCTGATGTAACACATACAGAGTATTACCGGTATTACTACTACCAATCAAGTCAAGCGATGACAAATAATGGTGGAATTATATAAACGAAGTTAGAAAGTTGTGTGAATAGTGCCCTTGATATGATTATGAATGGCAATAGATTGTGGTTGAAACGTCATCATCAGTAAATATTACGGTAAAACACTGTGAAACTTAGTCAAAGTAAATTTCACCCACAATGGAATTAAACTATACCACATTTCCGAAGTTTTATCCTAATAAGGAATAATTTTAAGACAGTTGCAGCGGAGAAAATTTTCTTTTCGACGAAGTCATCAACTAGGCTGACTGTACATTCGTGTAATTATAATAAATGGCTGGGAAAAGTTCCAGAATAATTTCCGGTCAACGGTCAAGTTGATGACTTTGTCGACAAAGGAAATTTTCTTCGCTGCAACTGTCTTTTTATCCTTATACCAATAGAATAATTTCATTGGTCAACTCTTCGCTTCCCATTGTTTAATCTTTGGTCAATCTCCCAATTGTCCACTGACCTAGCCAACTTTTCATATGGTTGAAAAATGTATAAATATGATGCGTTTTTCCTTATACTAAATATAATCCGCTCCTGATTCTCTTATCTTCTCTTCTGCCGTTACACAACTACTACACTATAGTTAGCGTGGTGAAGACGATTTAACAGAGGAGAAGATCTACATTCCGATGAATCATTTTCTACAGCTGTACAGCGTTGACCGCGAAGTAATTTGGAAACTACTCGAGTAGTCAGGCGTACCCCAAATATTCATCAACCTTATTCAACAGCTGTACGACAACGGCACATGTCAAGTGATCCACAACCGAAAACTCAGCGAAGCGTTTGGAGTAAACACAGGAGTCAGACAAGGGTGCTTATTATCACCAATGGTATTACTAATTGTGGTGGACTGGATTATGCGTCAGACAGTGGGAAACGAGAAGACAGGGATATCCTGAACGGACGTGAAGAACCTAGAAGACCTGGATTTCGCGGATGATTTTTGTTTGATGTCACACAAAATCGAAAACTTACAAGCGAAAGCCGACAAACTGGTCGAAGAGGCTGGCAGCAAAGACAGGACTCCAGGTGAACATAGACAAGACGGAGGTTATGAAAATAACCAACCAACAACAACAACAGTAGCAACATCCAGCGCCAATCACCATCAACGGGAGGGATTTGAAAGAGGTCACTTCATTCACTTTTCTAGGGAGCATTGTCTCAACTGCACGAGGAACGGACGAAGATGTCAATTCGAGAATCGGGACGGGAAGGCGGGTCACAAAGAATATTTCCAACAGCCTGTTACAGACCTTTATCAGCAGCTGTCTTCGTTCTATACTCAAGATCAGATGGCCGGAAAGAATCACAAACAAGAAACTATAGGAACAAACAAAACAAGAACCAATTGCCCAACAAATATGCAGGAGAAAGTGGAGATGGATTGAACACTCGCTGAGGAGGCCGCTGGGTGACATCGCGCGACAGGCCAGTGCTCGAGTGGAACCCGAAAGGGAAACGGCGAGTGGGACGTCCAAGGGTGACATGGAGGAGATCGTGTGAAGAGGAGTTGAAACAGTATGGACTAACATGGATGCAGGTGAAAAGTACGACAGAAGCAAGTGGAGACGTGCAGTTGAAGCCCTATGTTCCACTAAGAACCCAAGGGAACAATAATGATAAAAACAAAGTCATAATTAGCATTCAATAGAGAATAATTAATTTGAGAAGAGTTTGGATTAAAAGTAAGTAAATACAAACACACACAGTGCAGACAGACAGACAGACCGGTACTTACAGATTACAAAATAGTGATGATATTTTACAACAGTTGGAATTACTTACTTGGACAAACAGTAGATAAATTCAAAGTGATGTCACAGTCGTCATCTTCACCACTGACAACTTTATAATTATGGCTTGATACAATAGTATCATCTTTGGGTAAATAATTTTCTTTTGTTACTGGAATTGGTTTGTCAACAGTACTACTACTACTAGTTGTCGTTAATGTTGATGATGTTGACGATGTAGCTGTACAAGTAGTCGACGATGAGATATAGCCTTCTGAAAATGATGACAGTGATAAAGAAGAAGAAGAGGAAGGAGCAGAATACACAGTCGGTTGAGACGATATGCTCGACGTAATTGTTGTTGTGAATGCCACTGTTGTCGTTGTTGTTGTTGTTATTCCTACCGGCATAGACCTTCCTTTGTCAAGGATAGATGGTCTCGTCTAAAAATAAATTATGACGACAATAGTGTTATGAACAAGAGAGAAAAAAAGTTCAATGATCGTTTGCTAGATCAAATAAATAGAAATTATAATGCAATAAAAAAAAGGATGAATCTAAAGACAAGTACGATTCCAATGAACGGTAAATATTTGAGCTTTAACTTTGCTTATCATCGACGACTATACCAAGTTGAAAACAGCAGTTCTCGTCCAATCCACCGAAGTTAAGCAACACTAGGCCCAGTTGGTACTTGCATGGGCGACCGGCTGGGAGCATCGGGTGTAGCCACCTTTTTTTTTACAAAAAAAGTGCGTCGGTGGTTCAGAGGTAGAACACACTCACCAACCACGCCTCACGTGGTCCCGAGTTCGTTCCCCGACCGACAAGGCACTCCTTTATCTCGCTAAGCCGGTAGTAAAGCCGATAAAGAGAGAACGTTGGGCATGAGACTAGTTAACCCACCTTGTAAAAATAAAACCACTGCTACCGAAACCCCAAAGCTCTAGCTTGAAGCCCTATGTTCCACTCGGAACGTCAAGGAACAAAAATAAAAACATCATCGATTGTATTATTACTCTCATTAGGTTCCAGGAGGTCCTGGGTTCGAACCCCGGCAGTGGGTGCATGCTGGTGAAGAGTCCTAAACTTACACGAAACAGTTGTCCAGTAATCCTAGGTTTCCCGATGGTTCTCTAACTGATGTCAGCTCATGATGAAACTCCCCCACCCAACCAATTAAAGAAAGAAAATCCCTATATATATATATATATATGAGACACCTAGATGGATTGTCCTTCCTTTTGACTCAGTCTTCCTATCATTGCTTTCTCCCTTGGGTTCCAAATGGAACATAGGGCTTCAACAACACAGCTCCACTTTGTTCTATTTCCTGCTATCCTCATTAGGTGGCTTCATGATTGCCCATAATCTCTCATCTCCTACTCGCACGATCTCCTCCATGTCACCCTCGCACTGCTGGCCGACTAGTCGTTTCCCATTCAGGTTCCAGTCAAACGATGGCCTGGCGTGTGAAGTCACTCGATGGTCTCCTCAGTATGTGCCGAATTCATCTCCACTGTCTCATACATATTTGCTAAGCAATCGATTTTTGGTTGGTTTGCTACTCTCACAGTTTCCTATGGCTAATTTTTTTCTGGCCAGCCATTTGATCCTCCTCAGTAAGGAGCCGGTGAAGGCAGTTGTTGATAAAAGTTTGTTGTAACCTGTTGGGAATGCTTTCCATGATGCACTGGCCAAGTTTCTAAGCTATACAGAAGAACCAACTTCTACTACATCATTTTCAAAATCCCCCGCCCCCCCCCGCATTATCCCAACTATTTGACTCACAAATATGAAATGAAGTACCTTCAACGACTACACAATAATGCTGAAATTTATGCTGACGACACAGTCTATTTCCTGATTTTAAAGAAAATTTTTAAAAAAAGTATTGAAATAGAGAAAGAGTAGAGAGAGAGCAAACTAACCTTGAGTATAGAAGTCGGCTTTTGATTGACTGGAGTAGATTTTAAATCATTAAATAATGACTCCGAAGATATAATACGACTACTACTGGCAGAGTTCGCATGAAGTTGTTTACGTCCACAAGATGGTGGTGTGTAAATACATCTATATAATAGTGAATGATATATATACACAGGGGATTAACATACTACTCGTACTACTAGTAGTGTAGTCATTACTTCATCAATTAAATAGTTACTAAACGTCGGATTATTAGAAAGAAAAAATACAACTTCGTGAACAGGCAAGGCTCAAAAAATACAGTTAGCCAAAGACTATTCATCATATGAAGCTTTCTAAAAATTATACTTCTAATTTAACACTAAATATTATCATCATCATCATAACCTTGAAATAAATGGTTACAAACAATTACTGATAGCTTATTTAATTCAAATTTAGATTTTCCCATCGACTGTGATTGGACCGAAGTGCTCGGTCTCTGGTTGACATGTTGTCTCCTTGTACAAATGCTTCGACGATGTCTGGTCATGTAACTTGAAGTCCATTGGTTTATGGTGACTAGTAGTGGAATCCGGGATGCGTACTGGGTTCGAGTCTCGGTGGGAACACTATCACCCACTGAGGAATGCTCATACATCCAACTGACGAGTCCCAAACAGGACGAAACGTTCAACCTGGATTCCACTGCTAGTCATCACCAACCAATTGACTTCAAATTGCTTACTGATAGCAACGAAAATCTATGATGAATTAAAAAAGTAATCAACTATCTTTGAGAACAAATTAAACAGAGAAAGATAATCAAGGAAGTGTTTATGAGAGCATGTGGGTGGTAGTTACTTCCCCGCTGCCCATACCATGAAGGTTGATTTTTTTCTTGGAGTACTTGAAACAGGAGGCATCAGTGTTGCGTTACCATACAACCCAGGGGGACACAACTGGTTGAATCTGGAATAAAATCTTACCGCCGGCCACAAACCATCGAATGGTATATCAGTGTGGCAAAGTTACACTTCAAGCACTTAAGCACCAGTAACTACCAATCGGCGGATGACCTTGAACGCACCAATCACATGAAAGAGACTGCTATTGGAGGGTATGAAATACATATACTTATGGGGAAAATGCATGAAAACTGTATAAAAGTTTTACAAAGGATACCTTTGTCTGATGTGTGATAAAAATGACTCCCAGTTTTCCATAGGAGAATCAGCAGAAAAGTTACACAACATCCTATACATGTATTCACCTAAATGACTATAAATAACATCCTTTTGCGATCCATTAATGTTTCTAGTCCGGTTTTCAACCTTCTCCAAGATCCTTCGATAGAATTGGTGCGGGTCCCTGCGCAACAGGATCCACAAAATCACTAGTGTAGTTTATTCTATAGTGAATATATCCCAGGAATAATAAAGAGTTATATCCATTCCACTCAGCTGTGTGTATTGTAGATGCTCGTTTCACCAGTCGAGTGATACTCGGTATTAAATTAACTGACTTTCTATCCGACATTCTGTCGACAAATCCTTTCCGTGGAGAGCTATTGTATAATCCATTCACCTAAACGTTATTTACTTGCTCACGACGACGGTTGTATTTTCTCTTTAATAAGACTGTTGCATCTACATGTACAATGACACCTTTTCTTCCCAATAAGGAAATAAGTCCCTCCATTTCCCAGGATGCGATATCCCTGCAGTGCTAGTACCACTGAACTGTTAAAACGAGGCTGTTTTAAAATCCAGTAATTACAACTATAGAAAATCTGGGTCAATGACAAAAATAGGATCTAACAAAAAATGTTCCTACGAAATAGCATTATCATCAGTTCAACTTCCCTCACACTAAGTCGTCTCAAACAAACTCCACAACGATGCAAATGTTCATCAACTGATTTACGGAAGCTTTTTATACTCATGACATCTCCACATGAACAAATCTTTTCTTTTCTAATCAACCTCGCATCTAAGCAGTACTGAAAAACATGGTCTTCACCAAATTTCAGATGTAACATAGTTGGAGAGGGGCATTTCACTCGAATCAGGCGAAATAGAAGCTTGAACTCACGCGGAGAAACTCTTTATTTCATTTAAGGTCAATGGTGTGGACGCACTCCGCTGGCGGTTACTGGTACTTAAAATTGAACTTGACCGTTGGTATGTACAATTTTCAGTGTCGACCTTTTCCAACCCTCTCCCAAACTGGAGAGGCATTATACCTGGCTGGCTGGTCATCTGAGTGGGACAACTTACTGCTGTTACATCCCTATTCACTGGTCCCTAGGCTCCCCCCCTTCGCCCACAAACATAGTGTGAGTGATTTACACTATGGTGTTAATTGCTTTCAGTCTAACCACTATCTGAACAACCTTTCTGACATGCTAAGACCTACAGGAATAGTAGATCCAGACAGTATAGCTTATTTGGTCACTGAGATATGCAAGCCCGACTACCAAGCCAAGGTAGCACAGCTATAGGCTGGCTGGGAGGAAAGATAAACAATGAAGGGAAGTGAATTAGAGAGTTTAGTATTCTTTCAAGCAGTTGGTTTTGCTGAAACATTCAAAGAAAATTTGGATTTCAATAGCATTTAGTGTTTTTACTGTAATACTGATAATGGGAGGGTGTTGCTTATTATGTTCCATGGACTTAGAACCACCTTTAAACACTTAGAAATTACAATGATGACGACAGGGATGATAATTTAAAATAAACACTTAATCAATAACTGTCACCATAATAGCACCCCGGAAATTGTCGTATATTTACTTTTACAGAAGACAAGATTGTGTGTAGAGTTTGTTTGTGTGAAAAGTTTGATGTTAACAGTAAAATAGCATTTCATTGAGAAATCCTTCTCTGTTTCAGTAGAAATCAGTATTACTAGCCTAGACCAACAAAGTAGTATCATTATTATATTACTATTATTATTCCCTAGGGTTCCGAGTGGAACATACGGCTTCAACAACACATCTCCACTTTCTTCTATTTTCTGGCGTCCTCTTCAGCTGGGTTCACGATTGACTATAATCTCTCATCGCCTTCTCCCCGTTACACAATCTCCTCCGTGTACAATCGCACCGAAAACCCACTCGTCGCTTCCCATTTGGACTCCACTTGAGCAATGGCCTACACTGTGCGCGATGTCATTCGATGGTCTGCTCAATGTATGCCCAATCCATCTCCATTTTCTCCAACATATTTGTTGAGCAATCAACTCTTGGTTGGCTTGTTGCCAGAGTCTTCTGTTACTTATTCTTTCAGCCCATTTGAAGCAGATTAAGCATGTTCCATGCAAACATATATATAAATATTCATTTTTGAGAACTTCTACATCAAGATCCTAATGCAATTTTTCATTAAAACTTGATTATTTGAAGTCCAAGTGCCTAAACATATTCTGTCTTTTTTAAAATTTTCGAATGAGTGTTCTTCGGGTGTTATTTTTATTAAGATTTATCCCTATTCATTAAAGTATGTGCACTGTAGGTGTAAAATCATAAATATTATATCTTTTAGCTTGTAGTAATCACAATTTAGTCCTTCAGTACAGCCGTTGATAGATTAAAGCCTGAGGATGTCAATTCTATGGTGTGTAGAAGTAGCAGCATCATCATCATACAAGGTGCATAAAAACAATTGTTGTGAAAGTTTAAAGCACAATGCGCGTTAACACTGAAACATCAGACGAAAGCA
Organism: Trichobilharzia szidati; assembly: GCA_944472155.2. NCBI lineage: Eukaryota > Metazoa > Platyhelminthes > Trematoda > Strigeidida > Schistosomatidae > Trichobilharzia > Trichobilharzia szidati. The sequence continues at coordinate 22,318,439 of OX235271.1, forward strand.
AGAAGGAACTCATCATCACAACAAGAAATACAATGACAACAAAAGCATAGTATTCAAGTGTTGGTCTACCAGCCAGCTGGCCTTGTAACAAGAAGTTCCTAGGTTCGAACCCTGGCGGTGAGTGCGTAGTGTTGAAGAGTCCCAAACTAAGCTGACGAAACAGATATCCATCCAGTAGTCCTCGGTGGTTTTCCAATGGTCTTCTAACCGATGTCAGCAGCTTATGATGGAAACCTCTAGCCAAAACTATAGTTGCATGGAGGATTTCATCATGAGCTGACATCAGTTAGAGAACCACTGGAAAACCTGGGAGTACTGGACATCTGTTTCGTCCTAGTTTGGGACTCTTCAGCAGTACGTGCCCACCGCGATTCGAACTCGCCTTGTAACCAGAAGGTCCTGGGTTCGAATCCCGGTGGGCACGTACTGATGAAGAGTCCCAAACTAGGACGAAACAGATGTCCAGTACTCCCAGGTTTTCCAGTGGTTCTCAGCTCATGATGAAATCCTCCATGCAGTTAAACAAAATCCCTACCAAACCAATACTTCAAAACTATAGTAGCTGACAAAATCAGACAGTGGATAATTCAGCACTAGGTTTTATATGGACACATTAAAAAAAAACATAGGTTAACAAGAAGTAAAAATGATGCAATCAACTTACTTTAACAACTGCTTACTAATATCATCCTCTTTACAGGGGAATTCACGTTTTCTACTAAATTTTACACGAGATTCATTCAGTGTAACTGGTTGCCCAGGAGTTGTCGCTGTTATATTACTAATACCAGTATTATTATTGACAACAGAAGAAGAAGCAGTGCAATCCATGAGACGACCTCCTCTATCATTACAATAGAGATCTGGATTTAATCCACAACTTCGATTAAGACTTTTCAACCTATATTTATTCAATAAATGAAAAGATAATGAGATAAACAAGTGAGTCGCACGACTATTTCATGGAAAAAATAACAATAATAGTGATAAAACAACTCAAGGCGTAGAGGGACCTATTGTTATATAATCATGAATTCTTAACGCTTAGTTATATCATTAATTCCTGTGTAAACAAACATCACATACTCACGCACACTAGCAAATGTCTTTGCAAAGGCTAGAAAACTGAAGTGTATGTGATGAGACAACAAGTGCATACAAATAAACCAAATGTCTATATTTTTATTTTTATTCCTTCACGTTCCCAGTGGACAATAAGGCTTCAAGTTAGAGGCTTGAAGTTTCTGTAGCAGTGGTGTTTATTTTTACAGGATGGGGTTGCTAGCCTCATACCCAACCTTTCCTCTTTACGAGCTTTTTATTACTGACTTAGCGAAGTAAAGGAGTGCGTCTGTAGCGGGGGATCAAACCCCGGACCATGTGCATGGTCGGCGAGCGTCCTAACCGCCGTGCCACCGATGCACAAAAGTCTATAAATTTTCTAATAAACATTTAAATGAATACATTTGATCAATAATTACTCCAAAGTATTTGTTTTTTTAAATAAAACGTGCACCAGTAGGAAGATGTCCGCAATACTCTGCAGAGAAGCCCACCTTAACTTCACACGCCTATCAGACTATCCGTTAGTAAATCCTGAGAAGAGGAAAGGTCAGGCATTAGGCTAGTAGTAGTAACCCTAGAGGTCATAAAAACAATACCTATTACTACTGTAGTGAGAGCTGGCTGCTAGCAAGAAGTGGTAGACAGTAATTTACGTCAATGTTTACGTCCCCTATATTGGTCATGAGAAAAGAACAAGAACAAAGACTGACTCAACAACCAACCAGTCACAGCAGACTTTGCGTAGGCGGATACAATTTGCAGACAAATTATCTGAAATTCAAGAAACGGCCACAAAGAGATGAAAGATTAACGTTCAGCGAGAAATCACCAATCAGAAGACTGTTTGTTTCTTTGTTTACAATAATCTATAATAATGTACATGAAAATATATAAAAATCTGTTGATTTCCACAATAAACAATCTGTCGCCTGGCCTTTGTCTTCAGTCGTTACCCATTACTACTGTTAATGAAACTACAAGAAAGGTAAAAAAAATCCAAACTAAACCGAACGACTTACTCTTTGAATAAATTCCAAAATTCTTGTCGATATTTTTTATTACTAGCAAGGAGAAATGCATTCGACTTATTATTGACACCAATATCCTTGTTAATCTGGCTGTTTAACATCTCTTCACTATCATCACAGCAGCAGTATCAGCAGTATCGATTATTGAATCGGTTAACGAATTTGCTGTACACTTTTTTGATGACTTTTTTAATTCACCTGGTAATGCTGATCTTACGTAATCGTGAACCATGAAATTATTATTATTAATATCAGCAGCAGCTGCATTATAAGAAGGATTTTTGTCGTCAACACCATTAGTGTTGTTTATTAATGAAGAGGACTCAGAATTTGTCAGAAAATCATCCATACTAATATATTCATTAGCTAAAGCTTTGAAATGTTCAGTCTTTCCATCATGAATAGCAGTAGTGGTAGTAGTAGAAGTATTTATTAACGGTAGACATGAATTAAGTAGTTGTGCCATTAACTGAAGTTGTCTTCTTTGTTCATTATCCATAACACCACTGCTGGTGCCGAACAATCCACGCTTGCTTTTGTTATTACTGCTATACAATACGCCTGTACGTCGACAATCTTTAAATATTGCCATAGCAGTCTGAAATTATATTGGAAAGCGCGCGCGAGAGAGAGGGGGAGGGAGATAAGAACAGAAATGGTGGTGAATAAGTTATGTAACAAAAATGCATAATATGTTACTCAAAAATGATTTTTTTTTTGAAAGCTACATGTTGAACAGATATATATTTGGTTGGAAATGATGACAATTTATTCCCTATGTGGTGATAACTGAATTTGAACTAAGATAGGAATTGAATAAGAAACAGAGAGAGAGATCATTTACATCCATTATTGTGTATAAAACAAGTCCCCAACGGGTTGATCTCTGACGAAATCTCAGCACGAATACAGAGGGCTAGTTTCGCATATGCCAGTTTACGCCGTCTCTGGCGTAGACGTGATATCCGACTATCGACCAAAGGGCAGGTGTACTGCTCAGCAATCCGCTCCGTCCTCCTTTATGGCTGGCTGTGATACCTGGCCATTGAGAGCAGAAGACATGAAAAGACCAGCTAGCTGTCTTTGGTCAAAAGTGACAGTGTTCTATCTCCCGCGTGAAGTGGTATAATAAGGTGAGTAATATTGAGGTTAGGCGTCGAGTGCTAGGTAAGGAGGGGAAATCAATCGACGAGGCTGTGAAGCTACATCGACTGAGATGGTTAGGACACGTGTTACGTATGCCTAGTCATCGCCTTCCTCGACAATGGGCAATGTTAGCTGATATAGGGTCAGGCTGGAAAAGAGCCAGCGGCGGTCAAACGAAAAAATGGCACCAGTCAATGAAATCTACAACAGTTAGTCTAGGCCATGTAGGAAGGTGTAAACTTCCTGGTTGGGATCATCGGGACGGTAAAAACCAATGGTTGGAAACAATTGGTGACATGGCTCAAAATCGTTCTCAACGGCTGGTACAGATGCATCCACTCCTTGTGACTTATGATTTCCAAAGAAACTATATGGTTCTTCGTTATTACTATACCTTTGTATCACACCTCTGTTTACTGTGTATATTATGCATTTCTTCTACTTTCTTCTCTTGCTTTGTGTGCTACATGGAGTGGAGTGTGGCGACTTGAACAGCCGCACATATGTGCGAAATTCTATGTCGAAAACAGACAGACAGACTATATTTTATATAATTACGTCTGAAAGATTAAATTAAACAATGTAGAATTAGTACAGCAATTCAAGTGATCATTAACATCAATTAAGGTAGGCCATAAAGGTAGAAAGAAGTGATGGAAATAAACAAGGAAAAATGATGAGCATTTAACGAATCTGAAAGATCATATAACAAGGCAGACAACGATTTTCAACTGTACCACCACCACCAACAGTCTCAAGTCATTTGGTTTTCAGAATTTCGATAACCCTAGCCAACAAGGCTGTTTATGCATCCAGATATCAGTGCCATATTGTAATGTGACCGTTTTTCTAGCCCTTTTTCAATCTAGTCTTATATCAGGTAAGATTGCTATAGTCAAGGAATGCAATGGTTCAACATGCACAAAACATACCCGCCTATCCATCTCAAGTGATGTAGTCCCACAACCTTGGCTTGCTCTTCATACCTAACACTACGCTTAACCTTTGATGATGGTTTCTTGTTGAAGTTACAACTTGAGTTTAAACACTTTTTGAAGACGATTAGCAGGTATTTTTCCTCTATTCTCTTCAACACCCAAGTGCTACAGTGTGTCTGGACTCTTTTAAACAATATCTGCATATAGTTTCCGTTGTGAGTTCATTGAGTTTTAGCTATGAATGTTGAGTAAATAAAAGTGATCAATAGAGATGTAAACTAACAACCAATCACGATAGAGGTTGTTGTCAGGAGATACAATTATATCACCATTCATGGAGGGAGAATTCAAATAAGTTCATTTCAAACTAAAACCTGCACACTGATGCGATGTTGTTGTGTGGAAGGTGGACAACGAGAGGTTTGCAATGAAGTCAACCAGCTCCTCCTCAGAGAACACAAATAAATCAAAATCATCCCAACTGAGCTACATCTCACCGATGACATTGGTTGGTGGTCGCACTAAATCGCGAATAGGTAGAAGTAAGAATTCATGGTCTGGTCATTGAATCGGTTCCCAGCGGCTGAATGGTATACCAGCTTGCCTTGTAATCGAACCTCGGCGGTGAGTGAGTACTGCCGATGAACTAGGATGAAACAGCTGTCCAGTACTCTCTCTGTGCTGGTTTTCAATGATTCTCTAACTGATATCAATCCTTGGTCATACTGGAAAAAACCAAATCTAGACCTTAGAAACCAACTCTTGAAAATAAATCTTTTCTATTATCTCACGACTGAGCGAGTTTCAACATAAAATTTTGCACAGAAGTGCGCCAGCAGTTCACGTTTCTACCCTCCATGGAGAATAAAGGCAGATGAAAGGATTCAAAAGGACTATTAATGAGCAGAAATGTGCGCAAGAAATAACAGTAACACATGGAGAAATATGAGAGTTTAGTGTATATATATGGCAGAGATCACAAACAGAGAGTGGATCTGCGCTATTTGACAACACGATTGTGAGTCATATCAGCAACAATTTCAAGCCAAAGGTACTTAGCCTCCCGAGAACTCTAACCATGGAGTCTCTAAGTAATTCAAACCAACAGTCAAAAACTTCATGGACTGACCACTACCCCTAATTCTTTTCCTCCAATCTAATTCTAAGTCAGCTTATATTGGTCGTCGAAGAAGGCGATAACTTCACACACACACACACACAACACGTGTCTTAGACATTTCAATCGATGTAGTTTCACAACTTCACCGATTAACTTACCCTTCTTACGTAACACTCTACGCCTAACTTCAATACTGTTCACCGTGTTTATCACTTAACAGAGGAGATAGAACGCCAACCGTCTGCGGCCAAAGACAGCTCTAGCCCTCTTCATATCTTCAACAGAGGTGCTCATGTAAATCTCAGGTACGTTTCGTAGTGAGAATGATTAACGCTAACAAGCACGAAACTCGACCCAATGACTTCCACCTGATTACTAAATACAAATACGATTGCTCAATTCAAGAAAGATGCACACAAACACACACACGAATGACAATCGTTACTGAACATAAAAATCAGAAACCTGAAACAAACAAACACACGCAAACGCAAACGCAAAAAGGTGATCAAACATATAAATAACTTTGATGCTAAATACTCACTTCATATTGTGAACGAGCAATTAAACAATGGAATAACAGGTTATGCTGACCAGTTTTTTGATAATATTCAAATAAAACTTTAGCCTCCCAGATATTTAAACCTAAACCGATCAGATCAGTTAATCGACCAGCTGTATAGAAAAAAAGTGTTTGTAACAAAAAAACAAAATAATGAATAATTATTTTACTAGGAAAAGGTTGTGCTTTCACATAACACTATAGAAACTAATGACAACAACGATAAATGAAGTCGACATAGACATCTAGTTGACGAAAGGATTCATCACTAGCAGGTTTACACAGAAGCTTTTGGGCATATTTATTCTCCGCTGAGATTATTTTTACATTGGTTAATCAAACTGAAGCTATCTTGGTTCACTTCTAGAGAACAAACCAATGTGGTTAGATAGCAGTCATGGTAGATATTAAAGTTTGAGTATCACTTCTTAGAAGAAGTAATACAGGTAGGTGGAGAGAGAAGTTGATTACTGAATCTTGCCTGGTTCATCGAGTTTACACCCAACACGTGCAGTAGGAATGACAAATCACTTATACCGAAAATATGGAAAATACTACTACCAATCAAGTCAAGCGATGACAAATAATGATGGAATTATATAAAGGAAGTTAGAAAGTTGTGTGAGTAGTGCCTTGATATGATTATGTGGTTGAAACGTCGTCATCAGTAAATATTACAGTAAAACACTATGTGACTTTTGATGATATTGGATAGTTGGGGGCAATCGGCCACAGGAAGCCTTGCTTGAACTAGGTTTCGTGCTAGTTGGCACTCGCCATCCAAGGAACAACTCATGTCCCTTCTGAGATTCGAACCCGCGTCACCCTGTGCCGTCTGGAGTCAGAGACGTTACCACTGAGCTATTCAGGCTCGCGATTGACCTCCTGTAGGACTTTAGTGGGTATTTTCATTGGACACTAGTAACTAGTGTGAAGTGTCTAGTCCTTTCTTTGGTGCAGAATGAATTCTATCAATGTGTCCACCATTCTAGGGTAGCTCACCATCACAGTGCACATTGATTTGATGATATTAGATCAGTGGTAACGTCTCTGACTCCAGGCGGCACTGGGTGACGCCGGTTCGAATCTCAGAAGGGACATGAGTTCCTTCAAGGTTGCAGATACATCTTGCTGAGTGGTGAGTTCCAACTAGCCCGAAAGCTAGTTCAAGCAAGGCTCCCTGCCAGTTGCCTCCAACTATCTAATATTATCAAATCAATGTGCACAGTGATGGCGAGCCAAATTGCAAGCCTGACTGATAGAATTCAGTTTGCACCAAAGAAAGGACTAGACACTTCACACTAGTTACTAGTGTCCAATGTAAATACTGTGAGACTTTATCAAAATAAGTTCTACCCATAATGGAATTATACTATACCACAGTGCACAAGTTCTACTCTTATATTGATAGGACTTCAATACATCAAAGTGTAACATAATTCTATGGTGTATTAGATTTTGTATTGAACAGTGTTGTCCAATCTTAAGGTAATTTACATTTGAACTTATTTTACTTTGCACTAAGATCAAAGGCTTGGTTGGTATATAGACATACCTCTTGTCATTGATCGCAGTTTAAGTAGTAGCTCAAGTAATGAATTCCTTGATTACTGGATTATTAAATGTCAGATAGTTGAATTTAGATGAAAAAGATATGATCATCAATGTTAATATGACTAAAGCACGAATAACAGATTGAGCAGAATAAAATGGTACCATTATTGTTTATTTCGTTGGCCTCTCATCAGTTGCTTAAAGCTCCCAATGACATTATTAAGTCTATGTACAGAAACAATTTTAACATACTTACAACACAAAGAGTTCAAGCTTAAACGAAAAATCCATGTATGCATAGAATGGTGATAATAATCCCTTTATACCAAGCAATAATAATCATACACAATGAGATTTTTTGGTGCAATGTAGTCAAATGAGAGAGAGGATATAAAATATCCAGTCACCAGGGCAAGGAAAGACTGATAACCACTTCCTTCTGAACAACGCATAAATCGGGTCTCAGACGATTGGTGGAGAATGCTTCGGCAAACTTGAGTTGTATTGTCTATTAATCAAGGAGATGCCTGGCAATGGCACTATTGAAGACATTTGTTCCCTTCACTTAGGTTTCTCAGTACATGTTCAAAGTATGAGAGATGCCATTCTCTTTCCGTCCTCCCAATGTAACTGTTCCCGCATATATATGTAAATTTGTATACACAATTAGGGTTAACACGGGAAGGGTATCTGTCGACTTTTGATTGCACCAAAGAGCAAGTTGTTCGACAAACGGGAACCAACTTAGCTGCAAGATAGGCTTTGGCTAGTGACGTATTCAATTTTTACTGTGATTATTCCTGCAATATGTATTAGCTTTAAAATCAAGTTGAATGAAGATAGGCTTTTTTTCCCACTGTGACTTGTTTGGTACTAGAGCCTTCACATCTTCCATACTTGTTAATGAACCTCTGAAGATAACCGTTGTTTTTCAACATCTTTTCGAGAATCAGAAATTCTTCCTCTAATTTCTCTGTAGAGCATATTCTCCTGACATAGTTTAGAGTTCGTTTATAACTATTTGGACACAAAAACTATTAAAATGCAAGTATTTTCTATTCCCTGTCGACTTTCTGTATATAATGACCTCTGAAGACTACTTATCTTCCAAGCGAAGTATGGTAATTTCAAGGAAATGAAACATTTCCATCATATTCATGTTCCATAGTAAATTCAGTATTAGTATGTACCTCATACGAAGTCCCATTGAAGGTGACAACTAATGCAGAAAGACTACACTGAAGAAGTTGAAGTGTGTCTTTACCCAAGGAGCAACAAACACACACCGAAAGGATACACAATCAGAGATGTTGATTTTCAAAGTTTATTAAAACTATCACCTCTTCAAACCATCCAACACAATTTACTACACTCTAGCGGACTTAACTCCATCAATCGTTTTATCTTCACAACAACTTGAATGAATAACTTCTCGTGCTTAGAGCCTACATCAACCTTAAGGATGTGAAAATTCTGGAGAGAAAAAAATGTACATGTATAAGACTTGATGTTTCTGATAAGATAATTTCAAGTGTTCATCGTCAAATCGAGAATCGGGAAGGCGAGAAACACATTCATCAATCTGAAGCCAATCTGGAAATATTCGTCACTCAGCATCAACAACAAAATTCGGATTTTCAATACAAACGTCAAGTCAGTCAGTTCTTCTATACGGATCAGAAACTTGGCGGCGGGTCACAAAGAATATTTCCAAAAGACAGCTGTCTTCGCTCTATACCCAAGATCAAATGGCCGGAAAGAATCACCAACAAAAAACTATGGGAACAAACAAAAAACAAGAACCAATCGCCCAACAAATATGCAGGAGAAAGTGGATATGGAATGGACACTCGCTGAGTGGGCCACTGGGTGACATCGCGCGTCAGGCCATTGCTCGAGTGGAACCCGAAAGGGAAGTGGTGAGTGGGACGTCCAAGGGTGACATGGAGGAGATCGTGTGAAGAGGAGCTGAAACAGTATGGATTAACATGAACGCAGGTGAAAAGTACAGTAGAAAACAGAACCAAGTGAAGACGTGTAGTTGAAGCCCTATGTTCCACTAGGAACCCAAGGGAACAATAATAATAATAATCGTCACAATACATCATGAAGTAATTATATCATCTGACAAGCATATACAGGAATATAAAAAGTTATTTTTAACCAACCAATCCAGTCACTATACTGTGACTTACCTTGTCTACAGATTTCAGCCAGTTGAATTAACGAATCACGCGCCAATCTGTCTACAGAAGTCAACATATCAGCTGGTAAAGGTGTACAATTATGCAATCGATTCAATTTTTGAACTAAATTACGCAATTTTGATAAAGCTAAGTATGGTGCACCAATTGGTTTCATATTTAAAATATCAGATTTACTACTATTATTAGTAGTAGCATTAGTGTTGGCAAAATTAAACAATCCTTTAGATGATAATTGATGATGAATTGAAGTGGGCGTGTTAATTGTTAAATATTTTAATAAATCACCGATTAACTCAGATCTTCCATAATGTTTAAATAAATTAATCATAATATTAATTTGATTTGGGAAGAGATCTTTGTACACTGGACAATTTGACGACACTGGCACTACTTGTGTTACAGAAGAATTAATGATAAAAGATAGTATATGCGGTGAGATAGACTCCTAGAAATTAAAAAAAAGCAAACAAACAAAATCAATAAACAAACGAGGAATGATGTAGACGAAAATTGATTACGATAGTAATCATCAAGTGTGGTCGGAACAGTAGGGAAGTGGGTTTACCCTTTCTTAAAATCCAACAATTGGTGTGAATGAAGTCATTGGAAAAATGTGGATCACTCGAATGATCCGCCGCCTCGCAGACAAGTGAAGTTGAATGGTCGAAGAATCGCGTAATTTAAAATAACATCAACATCCCATTTTCATTTGTGAAGTTTGCAGTCTACTAATGTAAATTATGACAATTTGAAACTGATATACAATTCAATCATTAAAAGTCAATCTAAACGAAGAATACTCTTTTCAATAATTTCTCCTCTTCAGGTTCTTACAATTATAAAATATTATATATTTGTTGTCATTACAATAACGATAGCCAGTTATGCAGTGGATAGCAAGTGGATCAAGGCGAAGAGGCACTCTTGGTGAGAAGAATCATTAATCCAAGTTTGGTCACGGTAGGAAGAGAGTCTGGACGTGTTATTTTTACTTTCTCTTTGCTTATTATTACAACTATTATTATTATTCGTCATAATTTATACCCTTCTTGCAAACATTCTGTCAATACTATTGAATTTTCCATTTAGACTATCCAGACTTATTAGTAGTAGTAATATTATCTCTTTTCTCGATATATGCCTCCACCTGTTTCATCTCACACATTGGTTACTTCATTGGGAACCTCTACCTCTCACTGCAGTCTTACTACCTTCTCTTTAATACATACCACTTTGTACGAGCCACTCTCACCTGACAATTTTTATAACCCTGAAGTGGTTTGTCAATTTTTCCCTTCTCCTCATTCTACGAATCTATCATTCATGACTAATCACCATCCTCATTGTCTTCCACTTCACAACATTTTGTAATCGATTTCAGCCTAGCACGTTTGTCACACAAATACGACTATTTATTTTGACACCCCATAACACTTATCTGTTATTCTACATTGGAAAAAATGTATCCATTGCATAACTGGCTATCATTATTGTAATGACAACAAGTATTATAATATTTTATAATTGTAAGAACGTGAAGAGGAGAAATTATTGAAAAGAATATTCTTCGTTCAGATTAACTTTTAATTCATGATATGGGAATATTTCACACTATTAAATCTTACAATTCAATAAGCCTCACAAATACTGACCTCCTGCTGATTTTCTGTTACTACAGTATTGAAGTAAAAACGGCGAAGTTTAAAAAAAGAGTCCCAGGAGTGCGAACGCCCCAATGACCTTGAACGCATGCCAGCCATTGGCTAACGGCACCTATCATTATCATATCTGAAATATCAATGCTATTCACCAACTAAGGAGCAAATTTCACTCAGATCACGTTTTTAAGTACTGCTTGGACAATGTGATAATAGCTCGTTAGGGTTAGGATCAGGGTCACAATTAGCATTAGGGTTAGGCTTACGGTTAGGGATAGATTTGGAGTTGATGTCATTTATTTTAATTAGTTTTATTATCCACATTTTCCTGGTAAGTAGTTGTCCATCTTGTCACTGGAAACCATGGTAATGCAACTGAGCGCTTTGGGGAAGACTGCACAACAGGATAAGACAGATAAACGATTCACAAAAACAGCTCATCTTCAGTCACATGGTGTATACATATGGACAAACTAGTCTAACTTAGCAACTGATACTACTCATTATAACTGAGACGTATTTTTAAGTCATGTCAGAGAAAGATACCCTGTTTAATGTGTTTTCAAGCATTTTCTTGTAAATATACGTCATTTTTTCATGCGAAAATTCTTCATTTTTATGATTGGTTGGCTCAAGGACACTCGTGCGTTCGCATCCCTTGGGACGCTATTGTTGAACTTTACCGTAAAAACTATCAATATGAATGTGAATGCACTATTCAGCCATGTTGTACACCTTTTCACCTCATCTGCTTATCAACTTACTACTATTCTCTAGACAACAAGATCGAAATGAACATACTACCAGTGTGAATATGATCATGAATTATAATCTTGGAAATGGTTTAAATACATTAATAGTCATGATTGTATAAAATACATAGCTTACACCTCTGCACTAGTATTCAACACTAAGTTCTGATGTTCACTGTTTAAATGGACTAGTTCAGGTAATAGTGCTCGATCAAGAACTCTCATTATTTGGCACGATATCGTATTACATTACATTATCACGCATATCTTGGTTTTGACACGTTGGTCCAAAAAATAATAATAAAAAGACTTCGTATTTTAGACGACCAATTTGTTAGTCATACTTCGTCATGCTAACTGTTTCTGACCCAAGACAAAGAATTACAACTAAGTTTGGAGATAACATATCTATACTATGGTAGTTATTGTATTATTTGCTACACTTTTCAAAATTACTGTTCCTTCAGAATTTAATTAGTGGATGGTGACTAGCAGTGGAATCCAGGACGCGCATTTCGTTCTATTTGGGACTCGTCAGCTAGTGCATGTACCTGCATTCCCCAGTAAGTGATGATGTTCCCACCGAGGTTCGAATCTAGTGCCTATAGTTTCAAACGCCAAAGCGTTATCCACTAGACCGATTGGGCCACGAGACCCACCTCTTGTGCAACGGGTCATATTGATTATTTTATTGAATTTCAGATTTTCCCGTCGATTGACTGGACCGAAGTGCTCGGTCGCAGGTTGACAGTCCTTTACAGTACTAAATACATAACAATATATACCACCGTTGAGTTTTCCCAAAATAAATCGCTTGATGGATTATCTACTCTCACGTCTATGTAATTGTAAATATACCTAAACTGATACTGAAATATACTTCACGTTTCACGTCGTCGTGTGTTCTCGCTTAAGTAAAGCGGACAGGGAGATCAGGTATTTGTCATCTATGATGATGGAGTAGCCTACCCGGTTGTATGATCATCGCGTTCCCATATTAAAAAAAAAACAATAAAAAATTTTACAAATATATTACACATACTTGAAAATAACCTCGATCCATTAGCCAAAGTGATATGATCGTCGGGATAAGAGAATAAGCCGAAGGGAATGCTTTGACAAACAAAGACATTACATAACGACACTGAAAAAGAATTGGAACAAGTAGACGAATGATGATGTATCATTCAACACGTTATCATTCAAAGAAATACACAAAAGACACTAGTAGATAACACAAACCCCAGCGGACAAGGTGAGTACTGTCTAGTCACTACTACATGTTTTTACGATTTGACCACGGATGGATATCAGTTAGAGAACCATTAAAAACCAGCCGAGAGAGTACTGGACAGCTGTTTCATCCTAGTTTGGGAATCATCGGCAGTGCGCACCCACCACCAGAGTTCGAACCCAGGACTTTCCGGTTACAAGGAAAGCTCATATACCATTCAGCCATTGGGACCCGATTCAATGGCTTATGCATTCTAACTTCTACCAATTCGTCCCAGTGGCTGAACGAGCAGGTCCTGGGTTCGAATCCCAGAGGGTGCATACTGCAGATGATTTCCAAACCAGGAGGAAACAGCAGCTGTCCAGTACCCCCGTGGTCAAATCGTAAAAACAAAACTAACCCTTACAAACCAACTATAGAAACTACGGTATGTTTCATCCTAATACTGATGATGAGCTTAAAATCAACATACATATAGACATAGTAAAATAGACATTCGGTTTAATTGGTGAAGTCTTAACTCTATTCATTCCATAATTAATGCTAAAAACTCAGAAAATTGGAGTTACTAAGAGCCATTGAATAAATGATTGTCCCACCCCTTAACAGTTAGTGCGAAATCAACTGACTTTACAATGATAATTATCACACAAAAATATAACACCTCCATATACTGACTAAAGATCACATTAAAATGATCTAAAAGCACTCTAGTCCAGGAAACATAACAAATATTTGCATGTTACTCAGTAACCACTTGGAAACTACTTCACCACTATGGAGCTCAATGACCTAAATCTTCTGACAACCTCATTCAACAGTTACATGATAATGCTACGTGTCAGGCGATGCATAACGGAAAACTCAGCAAAGCCTTTGAAGTACATACAGGGGTAAGACAAGGCTGTCTATCATCACTGAAGATATTTCTAATTGTGGTGGACTGGATAATGTGGCACACCGTACGTGGGAAGTGAGAAGATAGAAATACACTGGACCACTGACAAGAAGACTCTAGTAGATCTGGATTTTGCATGTGGATGATTTATGTCTAATTTCACACAAACTTGAAGATTTACAGGCGTACATCAACAAACTGGCTGAAGAAGCAAGCAGCAAAGAACTCCAGGTGAACATAGAAAAGACGGAGGTAATGACAATAACCAACCAACAGCAACAACAACAACACCAACAACCAGCACCAATCACCATCAACGGGAGAAATTTCAGGGAGGTCACTCCCTTCACTTATCTAAGAAGTATTGTTTCAACCACAGGAGACAACAGGGATGAGAATATCATAGCTGGATAGGTTAGGAAAGGCAAGGTGGACCTTCATCAATTTGAAATCAGTTTGGAAGTTCTCTGCACTGACTCAGCATAAAGAACAAGATTCGGATTTTCAGCACCAATGTTAAGTCAGTCAGTGCTTCTATATGGGTCAGAAAGTTGACCAGCGCATCACGAGAAGCATCTTCAACAGGCTACAGCAGACATTTATCAACAGCTGACTCCTTCTCTGGCTCCATGTCGAAGATCAGATGGATGGTAACAAGAAACTGTAGGAACGAACCAACCAAGAACCTGTCGTTCAATAAATACGCTGGAGAAAATGTAAATGGATTGAGAAGACCGTCGAATGACATCGTACTCAATGCAGACCATCGCTCAAGTGGGACTCGAATGGAAAATGATGAGGGGGAAGTCACTTCGAGAGTGAAGTAGAGGAGATCGCGTGAGGAGATGAGAGATTATGGGCAACCGTGGGCCCAGCTGAAGAGGACAGCAGAAAATTTAGCGAAGTGGAGCTGAGTTGTTGAAGCTGTACGTTCCATTTGGAAACCAGGGGAACAATAATAGTGATAATAACCACTTAAAGCAATTAGTTCCCTTTATGAATTTCGACAACACAATAAGAAGACGTAGTTTATCTGAAACGTGTAATGTATTGGCGCAACACATTTCGGACATTCTGATGACACACGTACTTGTCATACACAGTTTTTATATAATGCAAGAAGACATGAATAATTACAATACAGGTCAAGGTCACAAATGATGGGTAGGGAGACACAAAAGGTGAGGGTAAGAAAGACAAAAGGAGAGAAAACAAGGCAAAGAAGGGGTTGAAAATATTAGGAAGTAAATTAGTCCTCGGTTCTAAATTGAATTACCAAGGCAGGTTTAAGGTGATAACAAATAATTTTTGTACACATAAGACAGGTTTAAGTCTTTTTATGGCTAAGGCTTCAATGAATTTAAGTATGTGGCCCAACCTCGTTTTATATATCGGCTTAAAGGCACTGTTGAAATCAACCTTATGACCCGTCTCTATAATATGCTTGGCTATAGATGATGTTGGACATCTATTTCCGGGTTAAATTGTGTCTGGTGATTTCATTTGTTGCTGCAGCCACTTGGGAATGTGTTCTGTAGCCCTAACCTGCAGAGACCGATGGGTCCTCCCTATGTACGTGTCTCCACACATACATGTAAATTGATAAACACAATGGGATGTGACACTATCGTTCGGATGATGTGAGGGTTTACAGAACAGCATAGTCCTAGTTTTCTCTATGAAGATAAGTTTAGCTGCGTAATAGGTTCTATTGATTGCGGCCTTAAGTCTTTGTCTGGTGACTAAACTTTGTTGATCACCTCTGAACGGTAAGGATATGTAAACATCCTTTTTGGGAGCTGATTGGATTGGCAAAGCTCTATGGTTGACATTTCCGTAACGTCTAATAAATCTCAGTGGGTAATTGTTGTCTAGCAATATTTCAGTAAGGTGTTGTCTTTCTTCTTCAATTGTATCGGTAGTACATATACGGTGAATGCGCTTAAACAGACATTTAACCAACGCCTTCTTATACTGTAGTGGACAGAAACTATGATAATTTAGGTACTGTCCCGTCCATGTGGACTTTCTGTAGACTGATCGTTTTACTGACCCATCTTCTCGGCGGGTTATTAGTACATCTAAAAATGGCAGGCAACCATTATTCTCTTTAACATATGTTAGTGATATACTGTTTTGTGCTCTATTGATCCGGTTCAGGACACACCAGACACAATTGAACCCGGAAATAGATGTCCAACATCATCTATAGCCAAGCATATTATAGAGACGGGTCATAAGGTTGATTTCAACAGTGCCTTTAAGCCGATATATAAAACGAGGTTGGGCCACATACTTAAATTCATTGAAGCCTTAGCCATAAAAAGACTTAAACCTGTCTTATGTGTACAAAAATTATTTGTTATCACCTTAAACCTGCCTTGGTAATTCAATTTAGAACCGAGGACTAATTTACTTCCTAATATTTTCAACCCCTTCTTTGCCTTGTTTTTTCTCCTTTTGTCTTTCTTACCCTCACCTTTTGTGTCTCCCTACCCATCATTTGTGACCTTGACCTGTATTGTAATTATTCATGTCTTCTTGCATTATATAAAAACTGTGTATGACAAGTACGTGTGTCATCAGAATGTCCGAAATGTGTTGCGCCAATACATTACACGTTTCAGATAAACTACGTCTTCTTATTGTGTTGTCGAAATAACCACTTACATTCCCATGAAAATGGCAGTGAGTTAATGATAATACTGCAACAACAGAAGGGAAGACACGGGAGCCAAGGTATATTTTTCATTAATCAAACCGCTGTTTATATATCTACAGTTTATATTCGTTAACCAATCACTGAGCGTGTGATTTCGGTTTACATCAAACAACATGAAATAGAATGTTCAAATATACATAGTATTCTTTTGTTAATGCAGTATATAACCGTGGGAAAAATATTCTGTCTCTAACATCAAATAGAATGTTCAAATAGATATACTGTATTCTATTGCTATTGCCGATTTGAACTGTGGGAATATGCGAGAATCATATTCCGTTGGCACACACTGTCTGTATCACACCACCACACTACTACAGCTTTTCAAACATCAAAAGGTGAAGCGGAATTCAAGCCCATGTGTTTGTGGTTAGAAGTCAAGGCCATAGATCGGTGGATCCCTAGCTC
This sequence comes from Trichobilharzia szidati, assembly GCA_944472155.2. Classification (NCBI taxonomy): domain Eukaryota; kingdom Metazoa; phylum Platyhelminthes; class Trematoda; order Strigeidida; family Schistosomatidae; genus Trichobilharzia; species Trichobilharzia szidati. The sequence continues at coordinate 22,335,731 of OX235271.1, forward strand.
CACATTTGAGAGAGCGGCAAGGTGAGGAAAATTATCCCGGCACATATCGATATCAATACAAGAAGAAACACAATGCTGCAGTGTGCAAGAATCATCAGTAAATAAATTAGGTATCTAGTGTTGTGCTAAATTCAGTTCACCGTTCGTGAAATTAAAATGAACATAACTATGGTCTTCAGGTTCAAATCAAAGAGTCAAGTCAACGGTCAACGTGTTCAATTAGTATCTCCTTACAGGATGGATCACTGGCTGATATCATCTAGAGAACCATTGGAAAACCAGCACCGGAGTACTGAACAGCCAGCTATTTCACGCCAGTGCTTGGGTCTCTTCAGTAGTACTCACCTAACGCCAGAGTTAGAATTCAGGACCTTTTGGTTACGAGGCGAGTCCATAGACGACCATTTCAGCCACTGGGACCCAACCCAATGGGTTCATGAATTCCAACTTCTGCCAATTCGTGATATCATTTCACCAATTATATATTTATAAGTGTGAACAGATAATAGTGACTATTCATCATCAAATATTCATTATAAAGCAATAAAATAAGTAAGTCCACAAATCATAAAATTGCGCATATATATATTGCACAAGCAATTCTAACTCACCATTTTTAAAGCCTTTAATGCTTCAGAACTTTTACAATCAACATTATCGTCAATTTGAACAGTGTTACATTTATTCACCTTATTAACATTAGTACTACAACTATTAATATCATCAGTATCAATTATCATTTCATTGTTTCCAAGATTATTATTATAATGTTGATGTTTGTAATGGATTAAAAATGTTTCAGCCGCTGTATCACATAATAAAAAGCCTAAAATAGCTAAACGTGATCGTTTAATCTTTTCATTACACGGTATTTGCCATAATGCACATAAAGATTGTATATTTCTCGGGGGATAAGTTAACCAATCTGGTATAATCGATTGAGATGTAGGCATATTTTCATAATCATCACCATCATCAATTGGAGCACTGCTCAGATTTATTGTTTTACACTGATCTGTTATCAGTTGTTCTTGTTCTTTCCATATATTATAAACTTCATTCTGCGTAAAACTTATGCTTTCACCGCCATTAGAATTCAACTTTAGTGAAGATTGAAGTGCAGAGTGTAGAAGATATTCACTAATAGTAGTGGTCAATTGATTAGTTGCATTTTCTGTCAAGTCTATTTCATCATCATTAGGTTGATTAGACATCAGTCTTGTATTGCGTAAATCATTGATAGATTTTGATAAAACAGATGAATTATACGATTGAAGAACTGTTGAATTCATTCGACTGTAAAGTAGAAATATATGGAATAATTTAGAATACTTGAACAATTACACGTAACATTCCATTAAAAGAAGAATTTATATTTTGATTAAGTCACACAGCGTTATACTGTAATATTTACAGTGATGACGACGTTTCAATCACAATCTATTCCAACTCATAATCATATCAAGGCCACTACTCACACACACAACTTTCTAACTTCGTTTATATAATTCCATCATTATTTGTCATCGCTTGACTTGATTGTTAGTAGTATTTTCCATATTTCCTGTATGAGTGATGAGTCATTCCTAATGCACGTGTTGGGTGTGGACTCGATGAACCAGGCAGGCTTCAGTAATCAACCTCTCTTTCCACCTACCTATATTACTTTTTCGAATTTTGAGTCTGTCCCACCCACCCTATTGTGTGGTTGTGCGATGTTAATGCATGCAGTGCGATCGCTGGGCTTTTTTCTAAATTACTTTTGTTTGTGGGTGGGGTCAATTATTCTACACACTTAGCTAAATTCTTATGTTCTGATAATCTCACTACCCGCGATCTACTAGTTTGATCTATGTAATTGACTTGACTCACAGTCACTGCAAGGTATTTTGTAAATTGTATTATTTTGTCTAATTGGGTCCACCGGGTCCTTTAGTCTACAGAGCTTGTCTCTGAGTAAGTTTGTAGGTTTGAATGCCACTCTAATTCATGCTTTATTGAGAATCCTACGAAGGGTCTCAGATATGGCCTCCTTATATGGTAAAACTGTAGATGCCTAATATTCTCTCTTATTTATGTTATCATTATTAGTTTCCCCATTATTTTTATTTTGACCTTTTCTGATCTTCATAATGAATTTTATAGGATAGTTATTTAACACCAACCAGCTATTCTTCTATCTGTTTCATTTAATCATTCAGGTCTTTTTCTACTACTTAGTGCTACTGCTCGGTTTGCTAGACACTTAACTAAATCTCCCTTCACAGACAACGGATGCGATGAATTAATGTCTAAATATCTATAAGCAGAATGGGTTGGCTTTTTATAAACACTAGTGTGCAGTTTACCTCCTTCTGTTCGTTTGATTTTATAATCTAACATCATGGCTAATTCTCCTTGTTCATTTTCCGATTCAAATGTGAATTTTATTCCCTCTACTAGTGAGTTTATATGTGTCAAGAAGCTAGAGATATGTTCTGTTTTTAACACTGTGAAAGTGTCATCCACATATCTCCACCATATTTTTGGAGTGAGATTAAATGTATTAAGAGCAATATTTTCCTAGCTGTCCATAAAGATATCCTGCTACGATAGGGGATATTGGTGATCCATCCCATTGCTACATCTTCTGTTTGTCTATATATTTTGCCCTGAAATTTAAAGATAGTAGATGTGAGGCATAACTAAATTCCTAAAATAATTTCCTCAATGGGCAGCTTTGTCCAATGAGTAGGTTCGGGATCTGCAGTCAGTTCCCTTTTAGCCGCTTCGAAGGCCATCATATTGATTGGTATATCAGCATAAAGACTACTCATATCAAAAGTAATCGTTGTTTCATTATTCTCTAATTGAATGTCATTTAGTTTCTCTTTCATTTCATTTGAATTAGTTAATTAGTCTAGAGTTTGGACGATTTCTAATGCGACATAATATTAGAGCTAAGTGTTTTGATAATTCATAGGTAGCACTATTCTTGAAATCTACTATTGGTCGTATGGGATAACCTGACATATGTATTTTAATAGTACCATATATTCTACTGTGGTGAGAGCTGGCTGCAAGCCAAGATTGCAGACAACAATTTACGTCAATGTTTACGTCCCTAATCAGGGTCATGAGAAAGACAATAACAAAGATTAACCTTGAGAAAATCACCCGCCAATTACAGTGGAGTCAACGCGTGGAAATATGATTCGCAGAGAAACGGTCACAAAGACATAACAGAATAACCTTCAGCAAGAAAACAACCAATCAGAAGAGGTTGCTGCTCAGCTAACAATAATGTACATAAAAATCTATAAATACCTCCTGATTTTCTCAATAAACAATCTGTTGCCTATCCCTTGTCATCTGTCGTTACACTACTAGCAATATTAGTTTTAGGCATTAAATTAAACCATTTAGAACTGTAGATACCTTATATTCTCTCTTATTTATGTTATCATTATTACATATATCTGGTTAGAAATAAGGTGGAAGGTAAAAAATACAGGTTGAGGCATGGATCTTGTTAGATCGGCTGCATTGTGAACTTTCTTCCAATAGAATTTTACTCAAGCTAACACATTGTAAACTGATGTAGGGATATGCAACTACATAGAGTGATCCAGTTGAAGATATCATATGCTAAAAGTAATAAGGAATAAAATGCTTAAGAGAGAATTTTTTAAATTTTACTCCTTCATATTCCGAGTGGAACATAGGGCAGTTTCAAGCACGAGCTCTGAAGTTGCAGTAGCAGTGGTGCAATGTTTTTATGAGGTGTGGAGTTGCTAGCCTGAAGCCCAACCTTTCCTCTTTACCGGTCTTGTTACCGACCTAGCGTTGGCTGGGGATCGAACCCCGAACCACATGCATGGTTGGCTAGCATTCGTAACGCTGAACCACACTCACGACAAGTTACAATTTATGAATTGCTGAATTCCCGTTGATTGATCTCATTGGAAGGAAATATTCTGTTTATATTGAAATATCAGCTTCAGGTAAGAACGTTAGAACGATGTTCATGGGTTAGCAGGATTTCACTTGGCTGATGGTAACTTGTTCCTAGTTCAGGTTCATCAACCAGATGTACCTGAGTCCTCAAAGAGTGACAGTGTTCCCACTGACATGTTGCCTGACACTCCCTGGCTGTTCAACAGACACCTTATTTGTCATGAAATCAATCAAATTCCTCTCCGCTCCCCCCCCTAAATAACTTTAGGATTAAAAGAAGAAACAAATAAAAACAAGAATTTTACAAACCTGTCACAGAATTCCTCATTTGATGTTTGCGGTAAAATTCCTAAACGGAAAAGGAATACTACAAGTTTAGCATAGGATAGATATGTCTCTATGCTTAGTTGTACAGGATTCTCACTAATGAATGATTTAATTGACACATCTGAATGCGTTGTTGAATTGAACCAATGTTTAGCCAGTGTTGCTAATAGTTGTATCTGAAAATATAGACAAATGGAAACGTTATATATATATATATATATATATATATATATATATATATATACTGAAGCAATGAGTGGCTCTATTGTATATCCCCATCAGTTTTAGCGTCATAGTCCGTTGCAATGGTTATACACTTGTACAATTCTTTAAATGAGATTTTGCATTAAAACCTTTTTTATTACGTACATATTATAGCTGACATTATATTCTTGAACTGCGTTACATTTGCTGCACCTGAATCACAACACCAGGCTTCATACTGATATCGAGGCAGATCAAAGGAGGGAGAAATTTTTAAAAGTTAAACGCAGATTATTGGATTTTCATGAAATCATGCTGGTACATATTTTATTCATTTTACTGAAACGCCCAAATATTCACCGGATAAAGCAGGTGGCACCATTTCAAAAAAGGGATATGCCAAATAATCGCCAACCTAGTAACAATCGTCTACTCTCAATTCCTTCATCCCATTAATTTGTGCACACCTCAATTATCTCAAACACTCAGCAATTTGATTATCTTTAGCCTGACTATACAAACTAATTTTATCTATCCCCATATGAAAAAAGGGAAAACAAAAATTTGCACCAAAAATGGGCGTCGACCTAGCCGAAAGCCGATCAGAACCTGTCTATAGGCATTCTCGACAATATCGAACATTGTGACAATTTGAACTGATACACTATTTTTTACATGATCTTATACTTTGTAGGAAGCTTTTCTCTCAGCTGTAGTTACAACTTTGAAGGATATAATGACAGTGTGATTACAAAACTATATGCAGATTTACTTAAGATAGCCAACATCTAAGCATATCATCCGAAGATTATTAATACAGACGCATAAAACTACCTCGGTAAATGGAATGAAGCTGAAAGCAGAAACCTACTAAATTCAGAATCCGTGTGAATGACTCAAAGCCTTGTTTCCTGTAAATTTAATTTCTACTACTGGAGAGTTAGTAATAGTTTATTAATCCTAGTGAGTCACAATAGGACTACAGACTACTACAGACCCCCCCCTTTGGATAGTGAGTAAGTACCCTCAGTTATTCTATCGTTGATTTAAGTATAAAACTTGGGCACTGTGGTGGAGTATAACTCCGTTATAGATAAGATTTTATTTTGATAAATCACACAGTGTTATACAATAATATTTACTGATGACGTTTCGAGAATAAACTATTGCTCATAATCATCATATGAAGTCACTCACACAATATAATATACATTATAATAAAGGTTTTTGTATTTCCCAATGAATGAAAAACAAAACGATATTGTTTTTACTGACGTTTCGCTATTTAATGCTAATAGCTTTATCAAAGTATTATTAAACCGGAATTTACAAAATCTCAGCATATATATAACAAACAGTTAGGGGGTGAGAAAATAGACATAGGTCAAGTTAAAGGGACATATTGAAAGTAAAAATAGCGATGAAGATAACTATACCAAATAGCAAAGGTAATAGTATGTCTGTTATGATATCGAAAAAAGGAAAGAAAAGTTTACTAACTTGATCATCGTTCGTCTGTCTGGGGCATTTTTAGTTGTTAAGTTGGTGAATTGGTAAAGATAACAAAATCATCATGTGTAGATTGTTGGATTTGATAAGTGTATGAGATTATAAAAGCAGCGTGTGTTTACATAATGAAAGTGCTTATCACATTCGTGTTGGTTTTGTCACTTGATGGGGGGGGGAGGTGTTGTAACCAGGTCAGATTCTGTTTCAGTCCATCATTCCTATTCAGGCAATTTTGATTCCACTTGATATGAAGTGCTTCTGATATTAAACGTTCTTTGTGATTTCTGAAGTTTTTCTGGATTATTTCAACATTGTCAAAATCAATTTTGTGGCCTGATTCTATAGCATGTAGACCTATGGCTGATGATTTTTCAAGTCTTTGTAGTTCAACAGGATTCTTTGGTGGTCGAAGAGATGCTCTACGGTGTTCATTTCTCCTGATTTTGATTTCTCGAGAAGTTTGTCCGATGTATATCGCATCACATTCCAAGCATTTTATCTTATAGACACAATTAGATAGCGAATCTTTAGGGATTTGGTCTTTTATGTGGACAAGGTTGCTTTGAAGTGTGTCTGATGTTTTGAAGAAAACTCTAATATCGAGCTGATTGAGTACTCTTCTGATATCGTCTGACGTCTCTTCTCTATATGGAATGACGACTGTTGATGTCCATGTTTTCGGGATGCGTTTTCGGCCATACTTGATGTCTGTGTTGATTTTGTTGATGAGGTTCCACGGGTAGTTGTTTTGCTTGAGAGTTTCAGTAATGTTTGATATTTCTTCTTCTTTTGCTTTCTCGTCGGTTATCAGAGAGTGTGCTCGTCTAAGAAGACTTGAAACAACTGAAATCTTTGCGCTGATGGGGTGTGATGACTTGAAGTCTAAATATTTATTTGAGTGGGTTTTCTTCCTGAATATGGATATACTAAAATGTCCGTTTTCCTTTCTCTTAACTAGGCAGTCTAGAAATGGTAGTTCACCTACGTCTGATTCTGCTTCCAAAGTGAATTGGATTCTGGGAGATACACAGTTTATTTTCTCCAGGAATGCATTGTGTAGATCTCGTTTTAGTACTACAAAAGTATCATCCACATATCTTAACCATATTTTAGGAGTGAGTATGCTTGAAAAGATGTTATTTTCGAATTTATTCATGAAAAGGTCGGCGACTATTGGTGAGACTGGTGAACCCATAGCAACACCATTTGTCTGTCTATATAAACTCCCCTTAAATGTGAAATAATTATTTTCTAGACAGAATTTTAAGCTCCTAATTATTTGACTGGTGTCCAGTGGACATCTTTGTGATAGCGTTGTATCTGATTCTAGAAGACTGGAGATGATATCAAGACTTTCGGTAATGGGGATACTAGTATATAATGAGTTAATATCATAGCTTACCATGATGTCTTCTTTATCAATTTCTCGGTGTTCTATTTGGGATTTGAAATCATATGAATTCCTGACAATATTTTGAGTGTCCTTTTGTAGTGGTTGTAGTATCGAGAGTAAGTATTTAGATAGGTTGTATGTCGGTGAGTTGGTGAAATCTATTACTGGTCTCAATGGAACTGTGGGTTTATGTATCTTTGGTTGACCGTAGAATCTTGAAGGTACATAAGACTTTGGTTTTAGTTTAAACCAGAGAGGATTTCCAATTTTGGGTTTCATTTCTTGAAGGACTCTGTTTGTATTTATTTTCATTTTGTTGAATTCGGCGGATTTCTTCTTCTCTTCAATGAGTAAGTATGGTCTTTCAGATAGGTGTTCGATCGCCTTCTTTTCGTAATCCGTTCTGTTCATAATCACGGTGACATTTCCCTTGTCGGCTTTCGTTATAACGATGCTTTTGTCCTACTTCAAATTTCTTAAGGCTTCATATTCTTGTTTGTTGAGATTAGATGGTATGTTTCGTTGTGTCATTAATATGTGTGATATCTTTTGACGAACAGGTTGTGATTCTTCATTGGTGAATTGTTGTAGAGCAGGTTCAATGATAGGTGCTATTTCCTGAACCGATAATGGCTTTCTGGTGATATTGAAATTCAGACCTTTCTGTAGTAATGAGATTTCACTTTCGGTTAGTATCTTGTCTGACATGTTATGTATGGCTCTAATATTCTTCATATCATTTGTTGAGGTTTTCTTTGGTGCGATATACATCGGACAAACTTCTCGAGAAATCAAAATCAGGAGAAATGAACACCGTAGAGCATCTCTTCGACCACCGAAGAATCCTGTTGAACTACAAAGACTTGAAAAATCATCAGCCATAGGTCTACATGCTATAGAATCAGGCCACAAAATTGATTTTGACAATGTTGAAATAATCCAGAAAAACTTCAGAAATCACAAAGAACGTTTAATATCAGAAGCACTTCATATCAAGTGGAATCAAAATTGCCTGAATAGGAATGATGGACTGAAACAGAATCTGACCTGGTTACAACACCTCCCCCCCCCCATCAAGTGACAAAACCAACACGAATGTGATAAGCACTTTCATTATGTAAACACACGCTGCTTTTATAATCTCATACACTTATCAAATCCAACAATCTACACATGATGATTTTGTTATCTTTACCAATTCACCAACTTAACAACTAAAAATGCCCCAGACAGACGAACGATGATCAAGTTAGTAAACTTTTCTTTCCTTTTTTCGATATCATAACAGACATACTATTACCTTTGTTATTTGGTATAGTTATCTTCATCGCTATTTTTACTTTCAATATGTCCCTTTAACTTGACCTATGTCTATTTTCTCACCCCCTAACTGTTTGTTATATATATGCTGAGATTTTGTAAATTCCGGTTTAATAATACTTTGATAAAGCTATTAGCATTAAATAGCGAAACGTCAGTAAAAACAATATCGTTTTGTTTTTCATTCATTGGGAAATACAAAAACCTTTATTATAATGAATATCATATACCCAATGCCCAAATTTTTTCAAACCGTTAAAAGTCAACTTGGTTTGGACATATATAACAATATAATATAATTTACAAAATACCTTGTATTGACACACAACCACACAATGGGGTGTGAGGGAGTCACAATTCTAAAGAGTAATATATGTAGGTAGAGAGCGAGAGAGATTGATTACTGAATCCTGTCTGGTTCACCGAGTCTACACCCAACACATGCAACAGAAATGACTCAAGACAAATACCAGAGATATGGAAGATATTACTACCACCAGTCAGTCAAATCAGAGGAGGATAATAAATAATCTTAAAATTCTATTTCAATTCACGCACATCATAACATTCTAACAAGTTACTTATTATTTTGACTATAAAAACACTCGTCTTATTTCCCATCTGATTGTATTTGATGAATAACACTCATATTATTATTTCTGAATCTACTTTATCTTATATTACTTATTTGATTCAAATGTCTAATCATCAATTCCACTCATGTATATAAATGAAGTAAAAAGTTGTGAGAGTAGTGACTTGATATGATTATGAGTGGCAATAGTTTGTTCTCGAAACGTGGTCATCAGTTAATATTAATGTATGACAAACACTGTGATTTATCAAAATAAAAACTTATCCATAATGGAATTAGTCCATCAGCCTGATAAAAACAAATCACGTGTCACATGATGGAAGCCAACCAATCACAATCCAGCATGCAAACAACGTCTGCTATTCAACTTTGTGATTGGATCAATATGTGCCATATACTCTTGTACTCTTGGTCATTTTGTCTTTCTCCCTCTCTCTCTCTCTCTTATTTTGGGAATATACGTTTGCAACCCTACTGTGTGAAACCTCTGGATTTTACTAGTTCGGGTCAGGGAATAATCAACTAGGTTTTATATTGTCAATTAGCATTCGTACACATTCACAGTCGGCGACATCATAACAGATAGGAATCGGAAAGAAAAACTGCAAACCTTCGTTACTAGGTTGGTTTATGAAGATTCAATTATTCTTAAAGTCAATACTCGTTACGCGAATGCACATCAGTTAAACAAAAGTGTGTTGAACTATCTCGCGTTCTGAATCGTTCTGATATTCTATTCTCTAGCAGTAAAAACTGATGGATGAGTAAAATGATTGGGCTAAAAGCTGTCAAATCTCAAGACAGAGCACGTTACTATTCTCAAGCACCGAATCGAAATATGATGATGACCTGTGTTTACCCAATTCTACTGATCCATGATATATAACAACGATTCAACTGCTAACTTATGCCATCAGTGAATAACTAACTGTGTTTGGATACCTATTATGATTGCATTTTGATGTGTTAACTAGTTTTAAATAGCCAACACATTATAGACGTGTGTGTACTACGGCTTACGTCAAATATTCATCAACCTTATTCAACAGCTGTACGACAACGGAACATGTCAAGTCATCCACAAAGGAAAACTCAGCGAGGGTTTTGGAGTAAACACAGGAGTCAGACAAGGGTGCTTATTATCACCAATGGTATTACTAATTGTGGTGGACTGGATTATGCGTCAGACAGTGGGAAACGAGAAGACAGGGATATCCTGGACCGACGTGAAGAACCTAGAAGACCTGGATTTCGTGCGTGGATGATTTTTGTTTGATGTCACACAAAATCGAAGACTTACAAGCGAAAACCGACAAACTGGTCGAAGAAGCAGCCAGAGAAGACAGGACTCCAGGTGAACATAGACAAGACGGAGGTTATGAAAATAACCAAACAACAACAACAACAGCAGCAGCAACATCCAGCGCCAATCACCATCAACGGGAGGGATTTGAAAAAGGTTACTTCATTCACTTATCTAGGGAGCATTGTCTCAACCACAGGAGGAACGGACGAGGATGTCAAATCGAGCGAGAATCGGGAAGGCGAGAAACACATTCATCAACCTGAAACCAATCTGGAAATCTTCCGCTGTCACTCAGCCTGCATCAACAACAAAATTCGGATTTTCAATACAAACGTCAAGTCAGTCAGTTCTTCTATACGGATCAGAAACTTGGCCAGTGGGTCACAAAGAATATTTCCAACAGCCTGTTACAGACCTTTATCAACAACTGTCTTCGCTGGCTCTATACTGAAGATCAGATGGCCGGAAAGAATCACCAACAAGAAACTATGGGAACAAACAAACGAAACAAGAACCAATCGCTCAACAAATATGCAGGAGAAATTGGAGATGGATTGGACACTCACTGGCTGAGGAGGCCGCTGGGTGACATCGCGCGTCAGGCCAATGCTCGAGTGGAACCCGAAAGGGAAGCGAGTGGCGAGTGGGACGTCCAAGGGTGACATGGAGGAGATCGTGTGAAGAGGAGTTGAAACAGTATGGACTAACATGGATGCAGGTGAAAAGTACAGCAGAAGACAGAAACAAGTGGAGACGTGTAGTTGAAGCTCTATGTTCCACTAGGAACCCAAGGGAACAATAATAATAAATAATAATACTAAGAATTATGTAGAAATGAATGATGATGATGATAATAGTAATAATAATAGATTGTTGTTTCTTATAAACACTACTCGTTCAAAACTATAATATATAGTTACAATAATATAAAGGGGAAAATAATATTCTCCTACCTGATTGAGTGTACAACCTAATTCCAATAGATCTGGAATAGCTGAATGATTATTAGTAATGCTACTACTACTTGTTAGAAAGGCTGATTTTTCACCAGTTGACTTAGACATAAATAATGGGCTAGTCAATTTATCAAAGCGTGACTTTAACCGACAAAATCTCAACCAGATCCAACTGTATTTGAAGTTCACATTGATGGGTGATTCTTGTCCTGGTGGTGTTAATTTCTCCAGATTCTAGTAGTAGTTGAGAAATAGAAACAAACAGGGGAAGAAGAAGACAGGAAAAGAAATAGGATGGGATTATAATAATAATAATAATACGACATATAAGAAATTATTAACAATAGTCATGTGTATATTTGTGCATCTATAAATCGACCACGCTTCATTATGTGACAAAGGTGACTGGTTGGGCAAATTTGAATATCAAATGCCCCTATAAAGGATTTGGTACGTCTGAGAGGGTGGGTAGACTTCGGTCTCCCCCCCCCGTCCTCCCCCGAAATCCTCTCATATGGCTACGCGTTCATAGTCTCTGTCAGCTAAGTCCTCTTCACTGGCTTCATGCAACACGCGAGTGTTCCTCACAAAAAAATGAAAGGTTTAAAATACAGACGAACTAGGAGACATACTGGTCTACCTAGGGGAGTTTGAAAACTCTGATTCCAAGCCTATGGTGTACATGGGCTGCAGAATCCGAAAGGATTGAATGGCGTACGAACCTGTTCTGATCACTAATAACCATGGGAACGCAGTTACTCTGGCCTTCTTGTGGATAAAACTTCAAATCAAAGGCTTGAGGTGTAACCCGTCAAGACAACCACCTGCTTTGCTCTGGGCTTCCGGGTAGTATCCCAGTCGTCGCATAAACTGAGGTTCTGTGTGTCACATCTCTTGATACCCATAATGTAATAAGTTTAACTTTTAATAATAATAAACAGTTAGGTAGTGCGAAACTGATCACTGGACTTAAATTTGATATCCACAATCATTGCTACACACTGATCAATTTATCGACGATTTAACTGAGACTTCAATTGACTTCTAGGTATTCCATATTCTAGGTAATTAGCTGCTAGAATGCTCATAGAGTAGACACGTCTAATTATCCACTCAGTAGCCGATAGCAGTTACACTACATTTTGTGGAGACGTGAATCATCCGTTTAAACTCTCACCTTTCGGATAAAGCGGGTCTCGCTTCATCTGTTTCAACCTAACATAAAATGTGTGTCCCGTGGTTTAGCCCATGAAATATATTTCAGGTAACCGAACTCTGGCTATACACCAACGTTTGCGTGTTGAACCTTGACAGATGTGAAATATTTTGGACCTATGACCAATTGGATGAATGTCGAAGGCTAAGATGTAATCAATAGACGAAAACAATTTATGAGATTTAAATATGTTCTCACTACTAATGCTGACCAAAAAAATATAACTGAAATAATTAACCCAAAAAGAAAAAGAAATATTTATCAACAACCTTCTTTCATTTCCATGAAGTTGGCAGTGAGCCAGACAGCTTACTTGAGAAGCTAATATCAGAGACTAATATCAGAGATCAGATGTATAACCTGAATGTGTTTTAATTTTACAAGGATACTTTAACTGGTATACATGAAAAAAAATCGGCGATTAATATTAAGTAATAAAGAAATTACCTTCAGTATATTAATACATCCATGCTCTAATAGACAGTTAGCCAATAATACCCAACACGGATTCAAAGAATACTGACACGACGTTTTCTTTGTCGTCGACAGTGTTAGTGGTATAGTTGATGATGATGATGTTAATTTTTGATTGTATAATGATTTTCTTGTAGACTGTGTAGCAGCAGCATAACTAATTCGACGACGTTTTCCTGATATGATGAAATCATTGTCCTCTCCGCTATTATACTGGCTGCTAATAGTATTATCACCATCATTAACAACTGCAGTAGTATTAGCAGTAGTATAATTAGCATCCCCATGAATTATAATCATCTCTGATTTTGTCTGTATACTACTCATCAATTTTTCTACACTATTCATCACGCCTTCTTTATCATAATCATCCCCGTAGGCTAGACTAACACCGAGTTCATTTGAATTATGCCATAAATGACTACCGGAGAAGGTATTTCGAACATAATTTAATAAATTTGCAAATTCATCATCATCAATTACATCTAAACCCGGTGAATCTAATAGACCAGATGACCAGGCTTCAGATAACCAATCGATAATATTGAATTTTGCACACTTGCCTATAATATTGTTATTATTATTATTATCTGTTGTTATAAATTGTTTCTTTTGATATTTACTTAATTGTAACAAACATTCTTCTTGACGTGATGTAAAAGCTATTCGACTTAGATTGTAGAGGCAATCATCATATTGTTGATGTTGTTGCGAAGAAGGATTACGAGTAGCAGTAAAAGAAAAATTTAAAGTAGTATTGTTATTAGCAGCAGCAGCTATTGCATCATCTGTCCATAATACAAGACAATGAAAGGATAATGACGATGGTCGTAGAAATACTTCTGGTATTGGTCTTGGACGTTTACTACCCCAACCACCACCACCACCAGCAGCACCATTGACTATAGACATTCGCTTAACACTACCATTCGATGAAAACTTTGAAGCAGGATAAACTAATGACGGAGGATAGGCTTCACAACATTTAATTAGACTAGATTCACGTTGAACTACACGACTCCAAAATGACATTAGACTTGATTCAATCAAGTAGGTATGCTGAAAAAGTAAAGAAAAAGGAGAAAAAAAGACAAACGATCGTTGAATTTTATGCTATGGCTAACCAATTGCAGGATTGGGTTAAATACTTCAAATGATAGTCATCTTATGCTAAATGGTTAGTTTATATTAAACCTACGCTAAAAGCTGACGATGATTTAACTCATATTTATTCGGAATAATGAGTATCCTCAGTGTTAACAGAATCTAAAATATTAGACAAGCAACGAAATTAGAAGTCTTCAACCGAATACTTTACATACAGGGATATATATTATTGTCTCCTTTAGTTGCTGGAGGAATGTAGGACTTCAGCCACACGTCTACATTGCCTTCAGTTCTCCGCCGACGTTTCCACCTAGCTCCACCTCTGCCCACATGCTTTCATCTCCTCTTCACACGACCTCCTACATGCCACCCTCTCAATGACGACCAACTCGCCGCTACCCATTCGCCTTCCAATCGAGCGATGACCTGGTGTGTGATATCGCTTGGTGGCTTTCTAAGAGTATGGCCAATCTACCTCCATTTCTTCCTGCATATTCCTTCCACAATTGGATCCTGCTGGGTTGGTTCGTTGCCAGAGAGAGAAATACCTGTTGCTGATCTTTTCTGGCCGGTCATCTGATCTTGAGCGAAGTATTGAGCGAAGACAGCTGTTGATCTCCACACAAAGACTTGAGAGTAATGAAAGCTTGCATTGCTTTCTCGATTCTCAATTTTACAACAGTTCACAATTTAACCTCTTTATTTATGGGAACACTGATTTCCCAATACGAATTTAAAACAGGCAATGAAGGTTTATAAAGGAGAATTTGGTTGAAGGTTGAAGCAGAATTCAATGAATTCATCAGATTTCGGTAGAACTCCTCTTCAGCTGAATACCTTTACATACAGCTATATATGTACTATTGGAAATACCTTGGAAGATATAAGACTAATAAGCGAATAAACTATGTTGAATTAATCATGCAAAACGACAGGTATGAATGTTTTTCAGACTATGATTAAAACGATGAGAATGGATTGTGTGAGTGATTAAAATTAAGATAAAAATGCACTACGGTTCAATTACATCATTAAGATAAACAATGAGTCATCAGAGGAAGAAATTAAATATATCAAGAATTACGAACTTAGAGTTAAGATACCGCTACTGATAAAAGATAGTTTTAAATGAATCAGAAATAGTAATAATAATAATAAGAGGTAGAATGAAGTATTAATAATATTAATAATGATAACAGTTGGTAAGCAAAACATATTACCATGGTAGATTCAAAGTGACGATCATTTCCTTTTGTACATACACACACACAGACTTGGTTTATAAACTCTAATTGAACAAAGCCTCCGCAACTGCAAGCATCCACTTGTTTGTTTGGCTGCTGGCGGACAACAGTGAATGACTTGACAGTGTATCGGGAAATAAATGTTTCCAACAATCCAACTATCAGAAAGACATGCTCACTCGATGCACACTGCGCATTTACATTAGAAGGAAAAAGTAGTGTGAAAAAGGTGGAGTATAGGGGAAAATGAGTTCCTGTGACCATTTGAAGTTCGGCCAAACAACCCAGTATGTTTACACAGCTAAGACTGTCAACACATTCAGCGACTTCCTAGATTTATTCATAAGTAAAAACACAGTTTTTGTTCAGCGAAGAAATTTCTTTTCAATGACATGAAGACAACACTTGACATTTTTAAAACATTTTTGATTTCAATTCACTTATAAAACAATCTTTAATAATTTTGTAATTTATCCACTTCAACTCTACCCCTTATAACATTTTAATTATCGTTATTCTTATCACATATATGTATATTGACTGAGCAATTATTTAGTGCCACTTAATGACCTTTTGTGTAATATAAATACGACTGTACAGCTTGAAAATGAAGTCGTTGGAAAGAAATTTCTTCGCTGAACAAAAACTGTGTTTTTACTTCCTAGATTGCTAGTTACTATTACTGTCTTCTTTGAAACTTTATCCCACCTATCTTAAACATCACACGTTGAAAACAGACACCGTGAGTAGGAGGCATGCGTAACACATATCTCAGGTATTTGTTAAATGGAAATCTTTCATTTCTTCTCTGAAAGACCCAAAATACCCTGCATTAAATAACAGGCGGCCTGCCTGAAACTTGGGTCACCAATAATATACTACATATGATTTCTCCTATTCAGTTTGTTTAAATCTAGTAAAATATGACCTCTAATAGAGTGGTTTACTCTGGCGAATGTTTAAAACATTTACAAACTGCGGTTTCACAAGTATCTACTAAACATGAGAAAAAGCATCAGCCTCGATGGATGGCAGCCTAACCCAATAAATAAGACAACTGTTCTTGATTGGTGTCCTTGGTTTACAAAATGTACTCCTCAACCTTTTATAGTTGACATTCCACAAAGCGTTATCGTGTATTTCTCGAAGGAGGAAAAGAAAAGATATCATCATAATGATGGATTGGTTTGCGTTTCAGGTCAGATCGAACTGTGTCACACGATCTGCTGTCAATTAATGTTGGATTTGAAGATCATGGACGAAGAGAAGATAGCATGCAATAGAACTTCGCTGAAAATTCTGTACATTATATGAAAATTGTTCAGAATAAAGCGTCGGTGGCATAGCGGTTAGGACTCTCGCCGACCATGCACATGGTCCGGGGTTCGATTCCCTGCTGACCCATACCTGATATCAATGGTCAGCCTGCAAAATTTGGGTTACCGATATCGCATGCTGAAAATTCCATACGTGTACCAAAAATACTATGTGGTTTCAAGCTATAAAAAAAATTTTTTTAAATTCATTATAACTGGTTACAGGATTTCATCATGAGCTGATATCGGTTAGAGAAGCATTGGAAAATCAGCACCGGAGTACTGGACAGGCGTTTCGTCCCAGGTTTTCCAATGGTTCTCTAACCGATATCAGCTCATGATGACATCCTGTAACCAATCAGTTGAATCCTTACAAACCAATACTTGAATATTATTGTTATCAAATATATTACACGATTCAGACAAATTACGTCTTCTTATTGCTTTGTCTAAATTCATAAAGGGGACTAATTATTTTAAATTATCATTATTATTATTATTTGGATATTTTAATACTGATTTAACATACAGTCCCAAGAATAAAATAAAAACTTACTAATAATTGAGCTTTTTGAACTGGAATAGACGTATCGAAAATGGCAATGAATGTATTATCAGACCTATAAATTAAAACGATTAATAGTTTTAGAAGGTTTATCCAGAGAATTCTTCATATATATATATATATATATTAATTTTTGTAAGAAATGATCCACTATAAGAGCAGGTGAATTATTTGACAAAAAAAGTAGTAAGGGATCAGAATGAACTGTCTACTCTGCACACATAGTTTGAGGTGAGACCACATTACTATACTCTGAAAAGTATTCATTATCACAGTGTGACTTAGTTGACACAATAAACAGTGTTAATATTGCGAAGTGAAACTAGTCAACACATCCACTCATTTCGATCAGTAGTTTTAAACACGAAGTTGGTGCACACTAGTTCATAAATTTTAAGGTGTGGAGGAATAGTAAGCCGAACGTAGTTAAATCTTACTTCAGAGCATTTGCATGACTTTATTTCACCTGAAAGGATTGTATCGTTTGCATTCCTGCAGGATACCACTATCTGTCATTTAAAATGACGTTTTGAAATCTATTATAAAATTGTATTTTTATTATTGTTATTATTCCCAAGTGGAACAACATACAGCTTCACCAGCACAGCTCCACTTTGTTCTACTTTCTGTTGTCGTCTTCAGGTGGTTCCATGATTGCACATAATCTCTCATCTCCTCCATGTCACTCTCCTACATATTTGTTGAGCAATAGGTTGGTTTGTTCTGCTACAGTTTCTTATTGGTAATTCTTTCTGACCGGCTATTTGATCCTGTATATGGAGCTAGCGAAGGGGGCAGCTGTTGATACAGGTTTGCAAAAGACTGTTGGAAATGCTTTCCGTGATGCGCTGGCCAACTTCCTCACCCATATATAGAAGCACTGACTGATTGACTTAACATTGATTTCGAAAATCCAAATCTTGTTGTTTATGCTGAGGCGTAGTGCAGATGACTTCCAAACTTGTTTCAGATTGATGAAGGTGTATCTTGCCTGCTTTGACATCTTCATATGTTCCAACTGCCAGTAGTTGAAACAGTGCTTCCTAGATTTGTGGAAAAAAGTAACCTCTGTTAAATTTCTCCAGTTGATGGTGATTGGTGCTGGTGTTGTTGTTGCTGTTGGTTGGTTATTATCACCATCTCCGTTTTCCCTGTGTTCATCTGGAGTCCTGTCTTCGCTACCTGCCAAGTTCTCCAGGCAGTTTGTTGCTTTACTCCTGTAATTCTTCGAGTTTGTGTGACACTAGACATATACCATACACGCACGAAATCCAGACTTTCTAGAGTCTTCTTGTCAGTGGTCCAGTGTATTCCTGTCTTCTCACATCCCACAAGCCTGACGCATAATCCAGTTCACCACAATTAAGAATAACATCGGTGACAATAGGCAGTCAGCCTTGTCTTACTCCTGTATGCACTTCAAAGGCTTTGCTGAGTTTTCCGTTATGGACCACCTGGTGCGTAGTAGTGTCATATAGCTGTTGAATGAGGTTGATAAGGATTTGGATCACTGCACTCCGAAGTGTTGAAGTAGTTTCCCAATTACTTCTCGGTCAATGCTTTCTGTTGAAGGCCTTTTCGAAGTCGATGAAGTTGAGGTAGAGAGAGGTTTGACTGTCATTCTATGCTTTGTTCTGTGATGAAGATGAGTAGAGTTGCAATTTGATCAGCACATGATTTACCTGCCCTGCCCTTGCTTGGCAGCTTGACAAGGTAACCTTTCTTCCCTCCAAGCATTTTGCAATAATGGCGTGAAAACATCTGCCGTAGTCTCTGGGTCCGTTTACAGTGCTTTAGGAGGAATTTCCTGTGGCCTTGATGTCTTCGCAGCTGGCTCTCAGTAGCTTGATCGCATTCAGGTTTTTTGCTTTCATTAGAGTACTGGTGTCCACCAGTAAGCAGTACTGTGCGTACTGTTTGTGGTATTTCCTGGCGAGCTACAGATGATGGTCCTCCTCAGAGAACACAAATAAATCAAAATCATGCCCATCTGAGCTATTTTCAAAGCAACATTGCTTCAATTGACATAACCTTTCCACAATTTATTAAAATCATCAACACTTAAAATAGCCTTGAAAAGCGTAAATATGATATAAAATCAATAAAAAAACAATGCATTTTGAGCCTACCTTATATACGTTGGCATTTGTGCATGATACCATCGATCTAAGTCGAATAGACCAATACGAATAATGGATTCAGAGAATTTCCACATAAAAGCAATCAAGCGTATTGTTCCAATAGAATGATTCACTGAGCTATGATGATGATGATGGTAATGATGAGGATGAGGATGATTACTATTGTCTACAATAAAATCATCAAGTCCATGAAGCGATTGAACAGAAAGCAATGTGGATGGATATTGAGGCTTAGTGTCGTCTGTTCTGTTACCAGATAGTGTAGTAGACAAACGTTCTGCGATACCAATCAACTCCTAGGAAAGAAATCAATCAGTAACTTATTAAATAGTCAGTAGAACAACTGGATCTCGTCTTTCCAACTCATATCATTTATAGGTACAACATTTTCTTTCTTTCTTTTCCTTTTCTCTCTCTCTCTTTTCTCTGTTATGAGCTGCTTTGTTTCTTTCTCTCGTTTATGCCAGTAAATATGCTAGCATATACTTTTCTAACACCTTCAAACACTGTTCAACTTTGGCTTTGTTACCAACATGCCAATATGTTGTTGTCATAATGAAGTGAGATTTCCTTAATCTATTTAGAATTCTATTTATTGATAATGTACTAACTGGATGCAATACTGTAGTAAAAATGCTGAGAATTCCATTCTGTATCACATGTACTGTTTCGGAATAAAGCAAATTATTATTATTACTTTTCTTTTTTAATAACTTTGTCACAAGTAAGAATAGAAATTTCTGTATAGTTGTGGTGCCCTCCGTCTCTCTGTCTCTCCCTCAAATGTGCAATAAAAATAAACAGTTTAGATCAACAAGTTTTAATACAGAAAAATTATACAGATCACAATATATTTTCAAACGCATATAGCATTGTCGAACTGGTTTCAACGTAGAACTTTGCACAGATGTGCAACAGTTCGAGTTGCAACTCCCCCCCCCCATGTAGCACAAAAAGCAAGAAAAGAGAGTAAAGAAAGACTCATTAAAATAGAGATAATAAACAGAAGTGTGAGTGAGGGGAAAAGATTAGTACTATGGAAGAACAAAGAGTGAATGCACCTCCACCATCATCGAGAACGAGGATTTCCAGCCATATCACCAATTGTCTCCAACCATTGGTTTATACAGTCCAGAGGACCCCAACCAGGAAGTGTGCACCTTCCTACATGGCTTTCACCAATAGACTCCAGACATTTGGTTCTTAGAGTCACGAGGACATTAAACTAACTTATGAATTTCATTGACTGATGAAGCCATGTTTTGGTTTGACCACCACTAGTAAACTCTTGTCCAACCTCATATATCTTATGTCAACTACCATTGCCCGTCGTCGAGGAAGGTGATGGCTAGACATGCATGCGCAACACATGTCTTCTTTCTTCTTTACTTCGGCTATCTCCTACGGAAGGATGAGCCGGCTTCATGAACATCTCGAATCATCGCTGCCCAGGCGCGGCGATCTGTTGCAAGGTTTTGCGACAAGGTAAGAGAGTTCATGAAGTTTCATGGGAATTTGGTACGAGTGATGTCCCCACAATCGCTCGGCCTTTTGTTTGAGAGTGCAGCTCTAGCCTTTACACAACCAAGTGTGACCTACAAGGCAGTAGGAGTGGAGTAGGGAGTCCACTATCCATTGGCAGCCGGTGACCAGAGTTCGGTTCATACGCCTTTTTGAATGGGGCCAGACATCCAGGACATCCAACAAGCCCTTTGTCCATACGTCTGCCGGTGAGCTTCATACGCCAGTCGTTGGAGGTTTGGAATCAGGGTTTAGCCATCTCCCCTAGACTGTCATCCAATGGACAGTCAACCCGGAGAAGAGCGCCGGGCATCCGCTTTCGCCCTCTCACTTTGGTGAAAAACACCTCCGCCACGTGAAGGCAGTGAGTAGGACTTCCTCAGGAGAGGCTATGTAAGACGCCCGGTCATATGGGAGCATTTCAAGAGGTGTGCGGAGGGGTGGCCAACCCGCAGCGCAAGGCACCCACCCCCGACCATCCTGAGGCTTTGGAGGCTGGGGGCCCAGCCGGGACAACACATGTCCTAACCATCTTGATCGATTCACCTGCTTCACAACCTCGTCGATTGATTTTCAATCCTTACCTAGCATTCAAAAGAAGATTAACCTTACTACTGCTCACCTTATTATACCACTTAACACGGGAGACCGAACACAGGCACCTATGATCAAAGACAGCTAGCCAGACTTTTCATATCTTCTACTTTCAATGGTCAAGTCTCACTGATAGCCATAAAGAGGGACGGAGCGAACTGTCGCTGAGCATTTTCGAGCATTTCCTGCTATTGTTGAACAGCAGGAAGTAATTCCCCTCAAAAGAAGCGAATCTCTTAAAAGCCTAAAATGATATCTTAAGACATCAAAAAGCCAATCAATCATATGACAGCTGTTGACTTGATAATTTTATTTCAAAGAATCTAAACCCATTAGGTACGGATGAAAGAAGACAAAACGACCAAGTTTCAAAAACCTTAAGTCACAGATCCATTCAATGAAAGACTGTACGCCCGATTTCCTGAGACGGAGTTTTTAACGCAGAACATTGTATAAAAGTGCAGCAATTCAAGTCGTCACACTCTATACAACACACATAAGTAGCGGAAAAATACAAAAAACTGGAAGGAACTACAATGATCAAAGGGAAGAATAATTACACTGGGATTAATGAGAATTTGATGGATGTGGGAGATCACAAAGATTGAATGCATCTGCACCATTGACAACAATTTTCAGCCATATCACCAATAGACTCGAGACATTTGGTTCTTAGCGTCCCGAGGACATTAAAGGCTTCGTGGATTAATGCCAAGTCACGGTCTCAACCACATGAGGTACGGATGAAGATGTTAAAGCCAGCCAGAGTCGGAAGGGCAAGATACGCCTTCACTAACCTGAAACCAATTTGGAAATCTTCTGCATTCCGCCTTAGCCATTAAGAAGAAGATTTGGATTCTCAAAAAAAATGTTACGTCAGTCAGTCAGTTCTTCTATACGGGTCAGGAACTTGTGCTGCATGTCATGAAAAAGAATTCTGACAAGCTACAGACATTTATCAACATCTTCCGCCTTCGCTGGCTCCATATTCAGGATCAAATAGTCGGCCAGCAAGAATTAGCAACAAGAAGCTCTTTAGTGGAACAAATCAACAAACAGCCGATCGCTCAACAAATATGTAAGAGAAAATGGAGATGGATCGGGCATAGGTTAAGGAGGCCGTCAAATGACATCGCGAGTAATGCGAGCCATCACTCGAGTAGAATCCCAATGGGAAGCGACGAGTGGGTCGTCAGTGAGAGGGTGACACGAGATCGTGTGAGGAAGAGATGAGAGAGTCTGGTCAATCGTGGACCCAGCTGAAGATGACAGCAGAAGATAGAACAAAGTCGGGCTGTGGTGTTAAAGCCCTATATTCTACTCGGAACCCAGTGAAGTAATAATAATAATAGAAGATGTTTCCAATGTAATCCTAGGTAGGCTGACATTGACTGTCGATGAAGACGATGCCTCGGAATGTGCATCTCAGTCGATTCAACACACCACAACCTCATCAACAGACTTACCCTCCTTGCCTAATACTCTACGTTTAACCTCAATACTACTATTTTATTCCACTTAACACGGGCAATGGAACGCGAACATATATGGTCACAAAGATAGCTAGCCTTTCCATATCTTCCACTTTCAATGACTATGTCTCGCAGTCATAAAAGAAAATAGAGTGGACTTCTGCACAGTGAGCAAATCATTTGATGGATAACTCGATATCACGACTACGTCAGAGTTGAAGTAATTTGGCAAATATTATATCAGACTTTCGTATCCGTGCCATGTGTTATCAAGCTCAGCAGAAATAGAATAAATAAAACTCCATGAGTAATTACTAATTTACTCATGTTTATATGTCTAACATTGAATGGATTTACACAAGTCAATGCTAATAGCATCATAATTTATGTGGAAGAAATTATCTAGCTAAAATTACCGAACATAATGCTTCACCAACAACGCTAAAAAAACAAACAACCGTAATACAAACTGCCGATGATATGAGATCAGGAGAATATCACACTCAACATGCATAACACAAATCAACTAAACTGCCAACCTCATAACAGTTAGTGAAGCTACATTTCTCATATTAATCTTTCAAACATATTTATATCACAAATAAAAAGTAAAGAATTCATTTATTTCTAAAAGTGGCGCATACTACTGACAAGATTTACCAGTAGTATATAATCAGACGTTCATCGGAACACGAAAGGTATCAAATTGCAGAGGGATAGATTTCACGTCAAAGAGAGCAAATGAACCAGTATATTGCGGAAAAACATGAGAGACGCGGAAAGAAGACAAAGAAATACAATACAAAGGAAAGGAAAGGAAGAAGTAGCAAGCGCAACACGGAAGATATGTGCAGTAAATGACGATTTGCAGATAAGGTGTACATAATTTCCCTGCATAGATAAATCGAATTGACAATAAACATTCTGTTACCAAGTTTCTTATCTTCTCCCGTTACAAGTGGAAATTCAGAGTGGATAGTTTGAACGAATAAATATATATATTTTTTTAAACTTTCATGACGAACTGACATTAGTTATAGAACTCCTACAGACTAAGGTGCACTTGTTTTGTGAAATTACATTTTTTTTGTCAAGGCATCTGACTACCGAATGAAGAATATTTATTATTACTATTCCCTTGAGTTTCCAGTGGAACATAGAGCTTCAAGGAGACGTCTCCCGTTCCCTGCACTCCTCTTCAGCTGGCCGCCCCATGATTGCCCATAATCACTCATCTCCTCCATGTCACCCTTGGAAGTCATTTTCAACTCGGATGAAAGAATATACTAAATATTAATCCAATTTCAGTGTAAATTCCGTCACTAACCGACATCAGTCAGACAACTGTTGGAAACAAAAAGGCTCATCGATGACATTAGCTGGTGGCTGCACCATATCGTGAAAGCATACAAGTTACAATTCAAGAGTTATTGTATCTCAACCTACTGGCTGTATGGACAGTGCTCTAGGCTTATAACCTGATGGACTTGGGTTCTGCTTTTGATTCAATTGTGGATGAGAACTGCTGACGAAACAGTTGCCCAATAATACTCCCCTTGTTTTCAATGATCCCCTGACTATTGTCAGTTCACGATCAAACACCTACACCAAAATTAATCAAAATCCTAACAAAGCCAAGAATTTAAAGTTATCACAAGACCGCCTGATTGGCAATATGAAGACTAGGCATACGGGAGAATAAGTAAAGTAAAACAGGCAACAACTAACACGGGTTTTTTTCGCACTGACTGAATTGGCTACAATATACGTTACATATGTCGACTCAAACACCATTAATACACACTTGACGTCAGTGGGAGTACAATTAATTTGAAATCAATAAATGATCATTATATATATAGATATATAACACGTAGGGGTTACCTGATAATAAAAATTATATCCCTTGTGTTTATGAGACACTAGTTCATAACGACGCCTGTAGGACAACTGGAACAGTTTGACTGTGGGACTAATTTGAAATTAGAAAACAAAAACAAGTAAATTAGAAACTAAATGGTTCTAATAGAAAAGAATAATACTTAATCTTAAAAAATTATGAATAATAACAGTATTCATCTATTAAATACGATAGTAGTATAGTTCTTGCCTTTTCAGTAAGATCCAAGGTGAAAATATGATAACATTCAAAGACTTACCTTCACTTTGCTAGGATTTACTGTTGCCATTGTAACAACAGAAGACAAGGGCCAGGCAACTGATCTTTTATTTACGAAATTTATAAATTTTCATGTACATTATTATAGATTACTGTTAGCAGAAAAACACAGTCTTCTGATTGGTTGTTTCTTCACTGAAAGTTAATCTTTCATCTCTTTGTGGCTGTTTCTTGAATGTCAGATCATCCATATGCTAACTGTATCCGCCTACGCAAAGTCTTTGTTCATATTTTTCTCACGACCAATATTGGGGACATAAACATTGACGTAAATTGCTGTCTACCAACTTTGGCTAGCAGCCAGCTCTCACCACACCATTATACAAAAATAATCAATTTAGCATGAGCTTCAATAATATACATTATACAAACCTTAAAGATAGGGAGAGAAGTCGTAGAGCACTTCACTTATGTGGGAAGTTGCATTGGATCCACTGGGTTGATGGCTGACAAAATCTCATCACGGATACAAAAGGTTAGTAAGGCATCCGGAAAATTACGCTATCTCTCGCGTAGACGTGATATCCGGTTATTCATTAAAGGAGGGTGTTTACTGGTGAGGAATTCGCTCCCTCCTCCCTTATTGCTTTGAGGCATGGCCATTGGAGTGCAAGATACGAAAAGTTTAGATGTATTTGATCATAGGTATCTATCTGGGTTCTGCCTCCCATGTTTGTCGGTATAAAACGGTGATAATGAAGTTAGGTGTAGAGTGCTCTGTCTGGATTCAACATAGAACTTGGCACCGAAGTGCAACAGTTCGAGTTGCCACGTTCCAAATAGCACACAAAGGTAGACAAGAAAATGAGCGATGAAGAGAATCAATAGTTTTGACAAGTATAAGAGTGAAACAGAATGAGTAATGGTAGAAAGGAATATGAAAGATTACAGAGACTGAATACATCTGCGTAAGCCATTGACAACGATTTTGAGCCATGTCACCTATTGTCTCCAGCCATTGATTCTTAGAGTCCCAAGGGTGGGCCCCAACCCGGAAGTCTGCATCTCCCTACCTGACTCAGTTTAACTGTCAAGGATCTCATGGATTGATGAGGCCATGTTTTTGTTTGGCCACCACTTACTCTTTTCCAACCTGCACCTATATCAGCTAGTAATGCCCTTCGGGGGAGACGATGGTTAGGCATGCGCAGCACGTGGCCTAACCATCTCAATCTATGTAACTTTATAGCCTCTTCGAGTGATTTTCCCTCTTTGCCCAACACTTTACGCCTAACGTCAACATTACTTACCTTATTATACCACCTAACGCGAGAAAGAGATCGTAAACATCTGTGGTCAAAAACAGACAATCTCTTCATGTCTTCCGCTCTCAATGGCCATGTTTCACCGCCATAGAGAAGGACGGAGCGAACTGCTGAGCAGTATACACGTCCCTTGGTTAATAGTGGGATGTCACGCCTACGCCAGAGACGGTGTAAGCTAGCGAAAGCAGCCCGAGCTTTCTGGATCCGTGCTGTGATTTCGTCACCAATCAATCCGTTGGTGCTGATACAACTTCCTAAATAGGTGAAGTGGTCAACATGTTCTATCACTTCACCCCCTATCACTAA
Source organism: Trichobilharzia szidati (assembly GCA_944472155.2). NCBI lineage: Eukaryota > Metazoa > Platyhelminthes > Trematoda > Strigeidida > Schistosomatidae > Trichobilharzia > Trichobilharzia szidati. Next base: position 22,362,677 of record OX235271.1, read on the forward strand.
GCTTGGAGTTGACGTAGTCCAGTCCTGTAGCAGCATCTTACATTTCACAGGGGCGAATCGCATGCCAAACATACGAAGATTGCTGCTCAAGGTGTTCAGAAGACTCTGCATTTTGTCAGCGTCCTCCCCTAACAGGACTAGTTAAGGGGGGGGGGAAGTCAATCGATAAGGTTGTGAAGCGACATAGATTGAGACGACTGAGACGTGTTATGTATGTCCAGGCCATCGCCTTCCCCGACAAGCAGTGTAAGCCGACATAGGATCAGCTCACGGGTGGTCAGAAGAAAATATAGAATCAGTCCATGAAATCCTTAACAGTTAGTTTCAGCCATGTAGGGAAGTGTTGGGCTTCCTAACTGGCTTTCCCGGGATGCTAAGAACCAACTGGTTAGAGACAATCAGTGGTATGACTCAAAATCCTAGTTAATTGCGTAGATACATTCAATCTCTGTGATTTCCCATACATATTAAACCATAATGTTTCTCCTTTATAATATTCCTTTTCTCTCAATTTTCTACACATTATAGTCCTTTTGAATCCCCCTTTTTCTCCCTCTGTGTACTACATGCAGTGTCACAGGTTCACTTCTGTGTAAAGTTTTCGAGGTTGAAATTCGGTCTGACAAAATTTTTCTGCTCATAGTAATATACGCATATATATACACCCAAGATCAATCCAACATGGGAGAAGATAATAACCATTTAGATATGATCGAAAAGATTTGTAAGTCACATGAATGATTTTAACGTAGTTGGGTTCTCCAGACTGGAAGGTTTATTTGAGAAGCTTTCATTGTCTCACCACTAGGCAACATCTTCAACGCATACTTCAATTTCTTGGAGTCAGCTTTTAAGTTTCTACACGAGTTTAGTAGTCGTCTCTCCTGGTGACCTTGGGTGACCTCGGACGTGATTGGTTGATTTTGTGGGTTTTCACACCCTCTAGGCTAATTGTATTCATATTAGTATAGTTATTGTTTCCTTGACCTGAAGTGTGACATTTTGTGCATGAGATTTTACCCCCATGGGTTGGTAAATTTTATCTATGTCAATGTACCTGTGAATTGGCGATTCACTCGAATACCAGGCTTCAGAAATTCCCCCAGCATTTTAGTGTTTTCCCCGTCTAATATTTGAACATTGTCCCAGTCGAATTAATACCCATGGTTGTCTGCATGTAGCAATATGAGGGAGTGGATATCATCATGTCTTTTGACGACTAGTTTATGTTCGTATGCGCTGAAGATATTGCATAGTAGTGCAATGAAAGCTTCGCAAATAAACCATCCAGCTCATAGAACACATCTAAATCAAAATAATAACCACTTAGATGACTAACTAACAATCTAGCTAATATACGTTGCGCCTCTAATATAATGTGAGTTTTATCTTTATGTTAGACTATAACAACAACATCTTTAGTTTTGTAGCAATGTTCATGTGATAATATGTGAGTAACGCTGAGATGAAAAAAATGTAGAGCATTATAGATAACAAAGTAAGTTAGTAAATCATAAAAAGGCCACAACACTGCATCGGTGGCACAGCGGTTAGGACTCTCGCCGACTATGCACATGGTCCGAGGTTCGATCCCCGACCGCCGCACATCTGATATCAATGGTCAACCTGTTAAATTTGGGCTACAGATATCACATGCTGAAAATTCCATATTTGTAACAAAATACTGTGTGCAATCAAGCTATAATAATAAAAAATAATAAATGAGATAAATATGGAAGTGCACCTGATAGGGGAAAAAAGTCAAAGTGTAAAATAAAAAACGGGTAAATTTACTTTTGAAAATTAGAAGAATCTTGTTTCCCAGTGAATTTGAATACACCAGATTCATTTTCCAATCTCGACGACTGCCAACCAACCCATATAAAACAACAATATCTTGGGTCATCAGATGGTTCTAAAAAGCTGAAATTCACCACTGGTGTAGCTGGAGTAGCTTGACGTAAACAAAATCTAAGATATAAGGGACAAAACAAATTACAAGTATAGTCAGTTTAATAACATTAAAAGGAAATTAACTGGAATGATGGTTTGACTTGATTTTATTCAATTCAGTGAAAAACCCTTTAAGAAACACAGGCGGATTCTAATTAAAGTCATGGATCTGCGCATACAAATAACTAAACACTCCACTTACTGATATTCAGCTGCCAGTTTAGTATTATTATTATTTTCTCCTTTAGTTCCTAGAGGAACACAGGGCTTCAGCCAAACGTCTCCATTGAGTTCGGTTCTCCGCCAACGTTTCCACCTAGCTTCACGTCTCCATCTTCTCTTCGCATGGCCTCCTCCATGTCACCCCACCCTCTCACTGACGACCAACTCACCGCTTCCCATTCGGGTTCCACTCGAGTGATGGCCTGGTGTGTGATGTCACTCACTTGATGGTTTGTTTTCTCAGAGTATGGCTAATCCACCTCCATTTCTTCCTGCATATTTGTTGCACAATTGGTTCCCGCCGGGTTGGTTCGTTGCCAGAGATCCCTCTTGCTGATATTTTCTGGCCTGTCATCTGATCTTGAGCGAAGTATTGAGCAAAGACAGCTGTTGATGAAGGTGTGTAGTTCGTTTGAAGTGCCCTTCGTGACGCGGCGCTGTGCTAAGTCTCTGATTCTTATAGTAGCACTGGTGACCTTGGGTGACCTTGAACGTCATAATTGGTTGCTTTCGTCTGTTTTCACATCCTCTAGTCTACTTGTATTCGTATTGATTGTTTCTTTGACCTGAATTGTGACATTTTGTACATGAGATTTTTCCCCATGGGTTGGTAAATTCTATCTATGTCAATGTACCTGTTAATTGGCGATTCACTGGAATACCAGGCTTCAGAAAATCCTCTGGTGTTCTTAGTGTTTCCCCCGTCTAATATTTGAACGTTATCCCAGTCGAATTGATGTCCATGGTTGTCTGTATGCAACGATATGAGGGAGTGGATATCATCATGTCTCTTGACGACTAGTTTGTGTTCGTGGATGAAAAGATGAAGAGGGCGTCCGCCCTAGCCAATGTAGTGTTCTTCGCAGTCGTTGCAATTTATTTTGTAGATGATGTTGGTTTTATCTTCTTTCGTTGTTGAGTCTTTTAGGTTGACACAGACCCAGCTGAGTGAAGTGATTTTGTTAGTTTGTGTGTGACATCAATTCATAAAGGTTTGAAAATTCTTGTAGTGATTTCTGAGACGTCCTTTATATACGGTAAGATAATTTTCTTTGCGTTTTCCTTGAAGACCTTTGATTTGTTTGGTTGGCTTGGGGTAGATTTCTTCTGATGAAGTTTCGTGAATATCCATTCTTTCGGAGGACGTCCATGAGATATTTTTCTTCAATTTTCCTTAAGGTAGGAGTGCTGCAATGAGTCCTGGTCCTCTTGAATAGTGTTTGTATACAACTCCTTTTGTGTGTTATTGGATTGTTGCTGTTGTAATTGAGTATTTGATATGTGTGGGTTGATTTTCTGTAAACTTGAGTTTCTAATGCTCCTGTGGTTGTTTGCTTGACTAAGACGTCCAAAAATGGGATTTCGTTCTCGGATTCCTCTTCTGTCATGAATTTGATGTCGTTAAAAACGCTGTTTATTAAGTTGTGAGTTTTTTCCAACTCGTTTCTTTTGATTATTAAGAATGTGTCATCTATGTAACGTATCCAAATTTTGGGTTTGATCTTCGGTAGGCTTATGTTCTCGAGTCTTTGCATCACTGCTTCTGCAATCAAACCTGATATGGGCGATCCCATGGGTGTTCCTTTAACTTGTTCAAATATCTGGCCATTGAATTGGAAGTACGTTGTTAGGCATAGTTTTATGCATTCCATCCAACTTGTATGTTGCATTTTTGATTGTTGTGGGAGGTGTTTATCGTTGCTGAGTAATTGCTCCATGGTCACTTTGGTTAGTTGCTGTCCAATTGAAGTACATAATGCTGTGACATCGAAGGATACCTTTTTTTCTTGGTCACCTATTTGAATGCCTTTGATTTTCTCTAGAAATTGGATAGCAGATTTAATGGAATGATTGCAAGAATCCGTTAAGTGTTTCCATTTTCTGTATAGTTCTTTGGACAAATTGCATGTTGGGGTTCCTGGGAGTGACACAATTGGTCGAACCGGGATATTCGGTCTGTGTATTTTGGTTCTGCCATAGAATCGGGGTAGAACTGGTTCAAACTATAGGATACAACAAGCGTGGACAGTGAATTTACGAATTAAAAGAACAACACTTATTAACGGCCAATGGTAGGGTTTGAAGAAACGTGATGCTAGCGTGTAGACAATGAGAAGCAATACGCACACTAGCATCACACTTACTCCATATTTAACCGATTCAGTGACCATAATTGCCAGCCACCAAAATTAAAGCCAACTGCCAATCCTTGTACTTGTGGAATGTAGCTTAACGCAGAAACATAAACGCCGGCTGTAAGGAAACAAAAGTATAAAAGAATACATATTACACACATTTACCAAGAGGAAAGAAGTAAAGCAGTTATAAATTGAGGTATTTTTAAAATAATAAGCACAGGCAGCTACATTGGAATCAGTTATTTTACAGAATACACTAGGGTGAAGCTATAAATCATTGCTTAAGATACTAAACTTTTAACTAGTAGGTCACAACTTTGAAACTCCACTCCATCTACTAAGATTTCGTTGTGAAGTAGTGTGGCGTATGCTACTGACAAGACTTATCAGTAGTATATTAAACAGACGTTCATCGGAACACAAAAATATCAAATAATCTAGAGATAGACTTGACGTCGAATTGAACAAATAATTCAGCGTTGCGGCGAAACATGGGAGACACAAAACGAAGACAAAGAAATACAATACGAAGGAAAGGAAGAAGTAGCACAACACGGGGGATCTGTACATAATTTCTCTGCATAGATAAATCGAATTGACAATAAAAATTCTGTTACCAAGTATCTTGTCTTCTACTGTTACAGTAGTTTTATTTATACGTAATCATGTCGTGTACTTAATTCATAGTCAAAAGTATATATATATCTGAATAAGATAATTTTTGATCATTCAGACTGATATGGCCATACAATAAGTTATCAAAACTCACTACACAACTAAATACAATTGGTAAAAGTAGACTGAGTCATTGATCCAACAATTCTGTCAGAAAATTGTATAAATTATTTTGCAAAGATTAAAACAACTTTCAGATAAGTAGGTTGATTCAAACAAATTTAAATTCTACTTCATTTGATGATAGCTATCAGTGGGGTCCAGGGTATGCATTTCGTCCAATCAGAAACTCGTCAGTCGGATGCATTGCTTTATGGTGAGACTCGAACCCTACACCCATCGTTTCAGACCTCAAAGTATCATACACTACTAGGCCACTCAGGCTACAAGAGCCACCTCGTGTAGCAGTAGGTCCTGAGTTCGAACTTCCATTGGATGCATACCACTGAAGAGTCCCAAACTAGGACGAAACCGCTGTTCAGTACTCACTGGTTTTCCAATGGTCCTCTAACCAATGTCATTTTATGGTGAACTTCTGAAAGTTACTGTTTTATTTTTAGGCTAATTTGTATTTCCTAATGGTCAAAAGAAACTGAGCATTTTTGTCCAATGTAATCTTGGCTTGAAATTATGACAACAAAAGAACTAATCGAAATTGTGAACAATTCACTTGAAAATAGACAAGTCACATACTGAAAGTTACAGGTTATATTCTGTATATAATACTGCTTAACCCCACCTTTATACTTATATCTGCACTAATACTTTTAAAATGCAAATAAATTATTTGACGCTTAGATATGAGAAACATTTAGTGTGTGCGTGTGTGTGTGTATGAAACTTTATGATACTATCTGAATTCCTTGCCCAAAGCAGATGAGGAAGAACTCATTGATAGAAAATTATGATTTTATTCCTCTACGCCCCGAGTAGAGCATAGGGGGCTTCAAGCTAGACCTTTGAAGTTTCAGGAGCAGTGGATTTATGTTTACGCGGTGAGGTTGTCAGCCTCACGCCTAACCTTCCCTCTTGACCACGATTAACTACCGGCTTAGAGAGGTTTAGGAGTGAGACAGCCGAAGATCGAACCCCGCACCACGTGAGACGTGGCTGGCGAGTATTGAAGGCAATCAACCACGACTGATTCACTCCTTTCACAGAAACACATACAACCCAGTGTACGATTCCACCATCTTTTAGCTAACGTATAGAACTAATTGAAGAAAAAGAAATAAACGAATTTGGCTAACTGATCTGTCAATGTATAACTTAAGCTACTGCCTTCCTCGTCAACGGAGAAATCAACATAACCGTTATCACACTTCAGAAAAGCACATACAGAGGTAAAAGAAAAAAATCTAATGAAACCGAAATGGAAAAAGATGTAAGATAGGGAGAGAGACAGAATAACTTGACACCCTTGTAAACGACAAAAACAAATAAACAAATAAAACAATATTCAATTCAAGTTAGACATCCTTATTGATTGACTGGACCGAAGTGCTCGGGGCCTCAGGTTGACATGTTGGCTCCTTGTGCAGATGTCTGATTATTTATAACTTGAAGTAAATAAGTGGATGGTGACTAGCAGTGGGAACATCATCACTCACTGGAGTATGCAGATACATCCAGATGACGAGTCTTAAATGAGACGAAATGTGCATCCTGAATTCCACTGCTAGTCACCATCTACCAATTTACTTCAAAACAAAGCAATGCTTTGAAATAAATTCACATAATAAAAACTTACCAGATGGAATTGAAGATAAGGTCTTTCCACTGACAGATTTATAGGTGAAATCATTCCAACGAAGAACAGAGGCTAAAGGAAACAAATCATAAATATAATTAGTAAGTAATCTGAGAGTTAGCACTGTTAAATAATAAACTAATACAGATGAAGTGATTACAATTACGAAAATAGAAACAGCTTCAAGATGAAGTATAGTTGTCGAACAAAGCATAGAATGTCAGTCAAACCTCTCTCTACCTCAACTTCATCGACTTCGAAAAGGCCTTCGACAGACAGCGTTGGCTGAGAAGTAGTTTGGAAGCTACTTCAACACTATAGCATGCAGTGTCTAAGTCTTTATCAACTCCATTCAACAGCTGGCTGTATGACAATACCACGTGTTGGGCGAACCACAACGGAAAACTCAGCAAGGCGTTCGAAGTGCATACAGGAGCAAGACAGGACTGTCCTAATATCACTGATGCTATTCTTAATTGTGGTGAATTGCATTATGCGTCAGACTGTGGGGAACCAGGAGACAGGAATATGCTGGACGACCAATAAGAAGACTCCAGAAGATCTGGATTAATGATCACCACCCGGTCACCAATTCATATTGATAATCTAATTCTACAAAGAGATATTTGTAAGCTGTATAGCCAAGAAGATAAACTGTATAACAGTAGAAGACAAGAGACTTCGTAACGGAATGTTTGTTTGGTATCTGTATAGGGAAATCATGTACACCTTTATCTGCAAATCGTTGTTTTGAACAGATCCTCCACGTTATGCTACTACTGCCCTTCATATTAGGTTTCTGTGTCTTCTTTACATGTGCCCCATGTTTCTCCACAGTGCTGAATCATTTGCTCTCTTTAACGTCAAATCCGATTAACGTCTCTTCGTATATTACTGATAAATCTTATCACAATAGCACACACACCACAAAACCACTAACTTATTCTATTTTAATTCTCCGGTGACTGATATGAATCAGCAAATTATGCCTTTTGAACTATGTCCACATGAAATAGTATCACAGAGAACAAAGAGCCATTTACAGACAAATGAAGACAGAAAATGAAAAAAAAACTGAGGATTACACACAGCTTACCATCAAGATATACTAAAGCGTGTTCTACACTATTTTTGAATGACTGAGAGATTGGTTGTTTACACGAGACACAATTCAAACATTGTGATCTTTCAACTGCAATTGACATTTCAGGTTTGTCACTCTGCTTTTCATCACGATTATGTGATAGGCATAAATCTGAGGAAAAAGAAGGCCATACATGAATGAATTAGTTAACTTACAAGTTAACTTACATAATTAAATAATAATTGATTAAAGATGACTATTAGAAATTTCAAAAAAAGTTTGATTACTTAACAAAGAATATTCTTTTCGATAACTTCTTCTTCTTCATGAGGTTCTACAGTTATATATTTATACGCAATAATGAGTGATTGTTATTAACAACACTAGTGTGTGGCCGATAGCTGCTACCTTGACGTGGTGGTCGGGCTTGCATATCGCAATAACCCAACGAGCTACACTGGCTGGAACTTATGTTCCTGTAGGTCCTACCATGCCAGAAAGGTTGTTTGGATAGCGGTTAGACAAAAAGCAGCTACCCAATCGAACACTATGATTCAAACAAATTCACAAAATATCATGCCGGATCGGTCGGGGCCCGGATTAACAACGACCGCGCTTCCTGCTGCCGTGTCACAGGGCAGAAGTGATAAATATGCTACTGAGACACACCAAATGAAAGAGAACAAACAAAAGCAGGCCGCGTGTGACCGGCCTCAAGCAGTTGTCCCCTGAAGTCTGCGGTCACGCAACCAACTTCCACGGTGTGGGCAGCCGGGAAGTAACAACCGCCCACACACTTCCATAAGCACACGACGCCTACCTGAGCATCACTCTCCCCTACTCACATCACCTTCCTCATCTTGCTTCTCTACTACAGCTAGCACTATTCTTCAGGCTAGTGAGTCATCTTCACTTCACTCTGCGTCCACAAACAACGATGAGAGCCATAGAAACAACCCAGATAGTGTGTTTTCCAAAGATAACATCGAATCATTGACATCAGAATTCCAAAAGTTATTTGCAAACAGATTGTTGTTAATAGATTATATAGCCCCAAATACATGTATGTAGTAATAATTATAATTCTAACTCTAAATTGAACACCAATATTAAAAAATGATTATGATTATGGTAATGAATTTTCATGAGTCATGTTCATCATATTAAATTCTATTCATATTGATTATAAACTTCAAATGGATGAATGACAATGTCAGTGATGGGGTAGGGTGGGAAGAAAAAATTTGGGGTAGAAGGTTATGTGTTGTGTGTGCGTCAGTGTGTAAGTCAACAACTACGCTTAAATTAGTACAAGTGTAATAACGAGGAATAGAGCAATTTATATGTAAAGGATGGAGGGCCATATCAAACATGGTCGAAGTAATAAGGTATTTATGAATTTGCGGACTCAACAGCAGGCCACAACAGTGGTAGTAGTTGGGCCTGTTTCTTCCATACACAGAGCATCGGTTGTGTTTAAGGCGAATTGCAATAGCCTCTGATGTTTAAAGTTTTCGGTATCTGGATACTTTTGGCATTTTATTTGGTATCTGATAGATGATGGGTTCTTCAGTGCTGCCATTGTGGCCGGTTTGGAACAGGTGGTCTATTATTGAACTGTTGATGGCTTTTACTACACCTCTATTTAGCCACACTGGTGGGTCTTCCTGAGCACGAAAAATCAAGTTCCTAGAGCAGTGGCCAATATAACTCGCTTCACAAGCGCAGTTGAATCGGTAGATACAATCAGTGGCTAGTCTAGGTACTTCATCTTTCGATTGAGGAATCACCATCGGTCGTGTAGAAAATATGACTTGTAGTCCACCAGCATTAAAAGTTCTTTGAATGGATTTTCTCAAGTTAAAATGAATAATACGGCTTGTAAATCGGGTGCACCTTTTACGTACTTGGAAATGAGCCATACCTACCTGCTACGTGAAGGCTTCTATGATGATATGTGACTGTTGGGACCTCATCAGGTGAGGCGGGCCTCAAATTCTTTAGGCGTTAAACGTCTGTACTAATGAATTACAGCTATCCACAGACGGTTTGAAAAATGCAGCTGATTTGTTCACGTATTAAATTCTTAACGAATAGGTGCAGGGTTTGAAACCTATTGAGTTTACTTCGACCCGGGGACAACTTAATGGTATCCTAAGCTTTCACTGTCGCTTTAGGAGTAAAACAGCCAAGGATAAATGCATTGATATGCCTGCCTTCTTAGATTTGTACAGATTTATGAACTAAATAAGCACAACATAATATGACGGCATTTACCACACACTGTTTGAATTCTTAAATCCAGGTCAGTTGGCCAAATGTGTCTCAAAGACTGTCTTTAATATATCTGGTTTGGCAACACAGGTTAAAATACTTAGGGACTGTATGAATCAATATATAACGATTTGATTTGACGTCTTCGACGCCAGCTAGACAACTGCCTCAGGTTTTAAATTCGGTAATATGAACTTAAACTATATAGTGATTAACTCATTGTTGTGAAATTATTGATAATAAATATCCGTGATCAATTTAACCATAGAATATAACGGTATTGGACTTCTGCACTATATACGAAACGTGATGACGGGATGAGTACCTCAACCGGTGAATTTCTATATACATCTAATAATCAATATTGTTAGTGCATAGGGAGAATATACCAGTGAAGATAAATCAGATATGGGGTTTCCCCAGTGGTTATGAGTAATCTACATCCTTTGCTACGTTAGTGTCTAACCTATCATATACTCTGACGGTGTGTCGTGACATCATTTTGCGGATCTGCCAAGGGTGACGGGATAACAAGTGACCTTACAGTTGTGTTACGTGCATGTTTTCCGCCCTTAAAATCTGCCTGGTAGCTGCTACTATGACGTGTTAGTGGGGCTTGCATATAACAGTGAATCATGATGAGTACAGAGGCTCTTCATGCACATCATACTATACCGAAAAAGTCTACTGGATAGCTGTCACTCTAAAAGTAGGTACCATTATAAGTTCAACTGTTCACACCAAGATGAGAGTCTAAGGGATAAATCATACTGCTGGTGAATAGGATGCTTCCCTTCAGGTGACCAACAAGTAGCTATGCTGGTAGAAAAGGTTTACCGGAAAGTACCGATGGTACTCCGTTGTCAGCAGTAAGGTCTTCTGGACCGACGAAACTCAGTAAACTCTACTTCCATATGACGGGCCTCAGGAAATTATTTTCTTGACTCTTCAGCCACATGGCACTAACTCTTTTTCTGTTTAAAGTGTCCCAAGAAGTAATTAACCACCAAATGTGCGGAGATGGGTAATTTCAAGCATTTTCTCACCTGGAGGTCACCAACATCAAGGTGAATAGAACACCTAGCTAAAAGTTGTAGGTAGTGTCAGTGAAAGAATGCCACTCCATTTTGGACACCTGCATGAACTCCAACTATAGATTAGTCTATGTACGCTTGTGACGGTGATTGAAACAACATAGAGAGCAAGAGGGCGAGAAATCTAACCGTGCCCAGCTTCCTTTTTGAAAATCTAAGGTCTGCATCTACGGAGGATGCGACTAAAAACAACCCAGTTTATGATAACAATACTCATTGTGAGGAACCCTGATATCAATCAGTTGCCCGTGACTGATTGTTTCCAGAGTTTTCCTCATCCTGTTGTCCACTTGCATTGGTAATATTTATTTTGCTGACCTGATAGTTGACGTTTCTGTATGTGGGCTCCCTTTTATTGTTTGACAAATGACCTATGTTATATATCAATGGAAGATAATGAAAGCTTCCACACCACAGGGAACAAAACTGCAACGACATTATTCACCTGAGGTACAATTCTTTACCAACATTTCTGAACCACAAAAACCCAGACACGCTTCAGGCTCCAATAGAGTTGTTTTGATTGTATCTTTATCCTTTGACAGAACACTATCCGGCGTCAAACATTTACGATACGTATTAACAATACATATATATATATGCTTACTGGACTAAGAAGTCGACTTGCAGCCAATGGATCCCGGTTCCAATCTCGCCCCACCACCCTGAACCTAGGCAAGTCTGTAATTCTCCCAACCCTTACACAGTGTGACAAGGTGGTGTGCGAGAAATGTTTCGCGTAGTTGAATTTTGACGTGTGAAATAGCCTTAGCACAATCTCTTGTGTTGGATGGAGTGATACAATCACCAATGATGAGGTCAAGTGTGAAGTGTTACATAATGAAGAAAATTGAATCCACGAGAGAAAAGGGTTCTAAAAATTCATGCTAAACCACTACATTCCTCAGTGAGCAATGTCGGATGAAACAGGATTAGGTCAGAACAAAGCATAGCACAGAAACATAAAGCCAGTGACTGTTGGTTTGAGCAACATAGGTGGATACAGACGATCTAGCTAGGGTACTCAGGATGTCAATAATCAACAGTCGGAGAATGTTGGTGATATGGTTCAAAATCGTCTAGAGTGTACTTATATAAAGCATAGGAGTTTTACTTAAAAGGATTTTTATGAGTTTACTGAAGACTTGTTGGACAAACTATGCATAATCTATCAACTCACTGACATAGTGAACAATAACCAGCAACAACAAACATTCTTTATTGCCATTACTTATTACACAACAGATTTCCATAAGTCATCACTCGACTGTTTATGCAGAACTACCGGTAGTAATACAATATAGTCATACATGATTTTCATATTCGAACACTGGAAACGAACCGTAAAAGCCAGGTAGTACGCAGTGGATAGAAAGTGTGTAGTTCATCAGGTACCACCATATTGTGCAGCAAACATTATGATTATAAGGACAAATTTAAGGGATCTAGAGTTATTAAGTGATCATATAACCAGATAAGAGGACACGTTCGCATAATTCATAATCAAAAGAAACAGAAGGTAATCAGGAAACGGTAGAACTCATTTCTCCTAAAAACTTGTAACGCAGCATAGATTAATTTTCTAAGTACTCAGATCTATGTTTTTAGAATTGCATAATGTACGTTAGTATTATATAATATCGAAGTTGAGAAAAATAGGATAAATGAAATACTTACCTAATAGAGCTACAAGACCCTGTTGGAATCCAAGAGCGAAGCAACCATCGAAAACTGACAAAACAGAAATTTTACTAACTCCTATAGTAGTATCTTCATTGTCCATATCCATTGTTGTAGATGTTAATGAGTGTGATTCCAGCGTTTTGTATGTCATATCGACTAATGGTAACCACTCCAATGTGGTTAAAACTCCATGTATCAAAATAGATATGATGCATTTTGTTGAGCTCAGTGAACGAAAAAAGCAAACGAGGGAACGATTATGACTGATATTCACGAGTATAACAGCTAATGACTGTCTTGCTGTTGTTGAAGTATTTACAAACATAACCTTCACAATATGCCAATTACACAAATCACCAGGAGAATCTGTGACATTCTCTAACAGTTTCCTTAAATGCAGAGCAGGTATCCATGTAAACTGACGCGTCCAACTCGGACTTTCACGGAAGCATTCAACTTTATGTAAGTCATACATGCATACAGTTGCAGAAGATGAACTGAAAACTATTTGTGTGGTATTCTGTGGAGATGTACCACTTCTGCTTTTTGAGAAGGTAACTGAGCCAACAGGTTGTATGTACATTGGTTGCATGTTTATGAGAAGTTAATTAACTGTAAATTTAACATCAAGAAATAAAATGGGTAAAACATTAATGTTGCTTAGAAAACAAATTTAAAGTTATATAAATGGGGATAGTGGTTACAATTATTCTACTTTAATCACAACAAATGGAAAACTAGGTAAGCTTTCCATACAGGATAACTAATTGTATGACATCTCAGGAGTTCACCGCTCGTGGTTATATGTATATAAAATACAATGAGGTGCACTTGAATATTGCACTAGCAGGTCTAAAAGGAGAATAAATGCAAACTAAAGTGAGATGTTGCTTACATCTTGATAGAGTACGGGAACAGCCGCGATATTTTAGTGCACTTTGAAACAGCTACCATTAAACTGCCCAGTTTTCGATGTTACTTAAAGCTTATTTGGAAATCTCAGCACATATCACAAAGATATGTCTGTTTCCGACATATGACATATGGCACCAGTCAATGAAATCTACAACAGTTAGTCTAGGCCACGTAGGAAGATGTAGACTTCCTGGTTGGGGTCCTCGGGACGCTAAAAACCAATGGTTGGAAACAATTGGTGACATGGCTCAAAATCATTCTCAATGGCGCAGATGCATCCACTCCTTGTGACTTATGATTTCCAATGAAACTGTATTATTCTTCGTTATTACTATTCCTTTGTCTCACACCCCCGTTTACTGCCTCTAATATGCATTTCTCCTACTTTCTTCTCTTACTTTGTGTGCTACATGGAGTGTGGCGACTTGAACTGCTGCACATCGGTGCAAAGTTCTATGTTGAAAACTGTCTTGTCTGCCTGTTTTCGACATAGAACAGTAAATATTACTGTTTCACTGTGTGATACACCTAATAAACAAACTAATATCGAATTACTTACTACCAGAGTGCCCAAGTTTTACACATGAAATTATAAGTCACAAGGAGTGGATGCATCTGTGCCACTGAGAACGATTTTGAGAGCTGGAAACTACCAGCACACCTAGTGCTTTGAGTGAGACTTAACTGCAGAATGAGAAATACAAAAAAAACCCAGAGAACCATGATCTGTAATCACTTTTTTAGAAACTTTGTGATTCGTATAAATCCTTTATTCTGGTTCTTTCCTGAAAATCACTGATGTTAAAACTTATCTTCAACCAAATAAAATAAAAATAGAAATATGCAAAGCAGGCAAAATAAATGATATACAATAATTTCTTAAACATTTAACTGGAATCGCAAGTCATTTGATATAATTAATATTAATTATAATTAGTTCTCCATTGTGGAAAATGGTTACTGATATGTATTACAGCTTATAAAATGACTACATATCCTCAATCTTGATGAGTAAAACATATTTCTGCCAGTCACACCATTTATACCTCCTAATAAGAGAGAAATCCAGTGGAATTGTGTTTGGAGATAGTTGCAACTATGCACCATGCTACATCGATCCGAGAACCACCTTTTTCAACCATAAAATCACTTATCCAGTCTACCGACATATGAAAACAAACTTACCGTTAAGGATAGATAGCAAATTACTGGGGGACATCCAGTATTAGTAGCAGCAGACAACCAAATAACAGTGCTAAGCGACGAATTTCAAAGCAAAACCTCGACCTGACATTTTAAAATATCGCCAAGGTTAAGGCAAATCCTCATTATAAGGATAGAAAGCTCTTGTTGCTTATGTTAATCCTCCCGATATATATCTCTGCAGAGATCCAGTTTCTTTTTGAAAGCGTTCACCGATGGAGCTGTTACTGTTGTATTAGGTAAGGAGTTCCAGTCGTTGACCACTCTGTGAGAGAATCTAAATTCCACACGTATTTTATTCGACTTCGGTTTGAGCACCTTCTTGTAGTGACTTCGTAAATGTATCCTAGAGGGAAAGAAAAGGTTTGAAAGGTCAATCCCTAAATCACCCTTTAATATGCAGTAAGCTGAAATTAAGTCACCTCTCTTCTCTCGGTAATGATAACGGGAAGAGATTTAAATGCTCCATCCTCTTATCATAAGGAAGGCGTGAGATACCACTAACTAATTTCGTTCCTACCCTCTGTACTCCTTTCGGGATATGTGCCTCCTTTTTGAAGCATGGACTCACCGCTTGTACGCAGTATTCTAGATGAGGTCTGACACATGTTGCATAGGGTACTTGGAACATACCCTCGTCTAATCGTTTGAAAGCTCTTTGTAGTGCCCATAACATTCGAAAAGCCTTAACTGCGGCTCCATTACAGTATGCCGTTGTTCTTAAGACATGTCTTACAATAATTCCTCAGTCCTTTTGTCCCCTAACATCTGGCAGTTCTGTGTCCCCCAGGGAGTACGACGTGTAAAACTTCTGACATAAATGCATTACTGCGTTTCTCTTGAAATTAATTTCCAGACTTCAAAGGTTAGGCCATTCTGCTAATTTATGTGGATCGTTTTGTAGTACCAACCTATCATCATTACTACTTACGGTTTTCCATATCTTAATATCGTCCCCAAGTAGTAAGGAAGATGAGGCAAGAATTTTCGGTACTTCATTTGCGAATTATAGGAATAGCAGGGGGCTAATAACGGTTCCCTGAGGTACTCCACTTAGTACTGCTTTCCACCCTGACAGTAGACTATTAGCCTTCACCTTCTGCCTTCTATCCATCAGGTAGTCGCTGAACCACTCACATAAGCGTAGGTCTAATCCAAAATGTTTAAGTTTACTAAGAAGACCTTAATGGGATACCTTATCGAATTCTTTACTAGGATCGATAAATACAACGTCCAGTAGATGGTTTTTATCTCTGGCCTCGACCCAATCTTCCCTACCTAACAGGAAGTTTGTCAAGCAGGATCGTCCTGGACGGAATCCATGCTGTTCCACAGCCAGCAAGCCATGTTTTTCCACATGAGCTAATAGCTGATCCCTTATGAGTTTTTCTAACACCTTTGCTATAATGGAGGTCAGACTTACAGGCCGGTAGTTAGATACTAATTGTCCGTTCCACTCTTAGAAGATGGGGCTTCTAAAAGCATCATTCAAGTCCCTAGGTAGCCTAGTCTGGGTCTCCGTAATTGGAATGTACATTATATCCGCCAAGGAGATTAGTAGTGTAGGATGAAGTCCGTCAGGTCCAGGTGATTTACCTGGCTTCAGCTTAGACAGTATTTTGGGAACCACTGCATCCTCTACCACAATTGAGGGCATTTTACTGGCTACATCAGTGACCTCGCTACACCCCTGGGTGGTACGATTGGGTGAGAAAACATCGCAAAAGTATTCGGAGAACTTTTCAGCTTTTCTTTCATCTGACTTGGCCGCCTCTCCTGTATTGCAGTCTAATACAATAGTTAGCAGATAGAAGAAAGTTCGAGCAAAGGATATTCTTTTAGATAATTTATTCATCCAACTTTACACGTAGATACACGATACTCTAGAATAATTGTTAGTAACAAGACTCATGTTTTTTGGAATAATATTCACTGATTAAGATCAATGAAATACAGTTCAACAAAAATGCGTGGGTTATAATAATCATAAAAGTGTAATACTTAACTGAATATCAGATAAAATAAGGGAAATTTTTCAGCAATCAGAGAGAGTTGGAACACTTGTGGCCAGGATAAGGAAAGCGTCTAAACGAATTCTTTTGAACATATAAGTTATGCTTCTTAATAAGGATTCCGACGTCTTCAGCAGTGTTTAATAGATGAACTCATAAAATGAAGTCAAGATTAGTCGGAATTTAGCAGATAACTTCAAATGCCTTAAATAACATCAGTTTTGCGTTTGGCAAAATACTTTCTGCATATTTCTGCTTTTGTTGTAGCTACTAATGCCAAAAGTTTACACCAGTTTTTGAGAATAAAGCAAATTGTCATTATTCAGTTCACTGTAACATCTTCAAAAATCAACGTTTGAAATTTCAATATGGGATTTTTACATGCTGCCACCACTTTATACCATTTGCCATACATACAACGCTGCTACCAAATACTGTCGTGTCCCGCCAGTTCATGTGAATTTCCAATGAGGCATGCGTCTTGGTATGTGAGTTTTCATGTACTAGGAATTATGTCAGATTCTTGGTGCTAGTTTGTGATCCGTTAGCATGTTTTGCCCCTAAAAATCCCCGAACTTACCAGTTCCTCATGACTATATGTGTGTTAGAATTTTGATCCATTTTCGATGGCCATTTGTATCTCTTTGGCAAACGCCCTCTATTCGTGTAGAATAACACTATCAAGGAGGCAAAGTGTGATGTCTGAACCAGGCTGAACTTACCATGAATACTAAAGTCACTCAGTAGACGGCTATTAATAAAAAGTCAACAGGCGGAGGCAATACCTTCATTATGATTTTCATTTGTTTCCTTTCTTGATAGAATATTACTGAAGAATGAATGCCCTTTCGTTGGCTTTCAGTTTCATTTGCCCACTACTGTGCCTAAAATATACACGTCCAACATTAACTGCTATCTGCAAACCTATTAAGCGCTATTGACAGGTGTCTTTAGGACTATTTTGATATTAAAGTCGATTATCAATGCATAACTGTTGACTGCTTGTCCTATATCATCATTTTAGCTACCGATGCTCATTTACTCCTTGTCTGTGGTATTCCTTAGGCTAATACTCTGTTTACAATCCTCTGGGTGTCAGTTAACATCTTGCTTTGCCATATCAACTGTCGGGATAACTGCTTCTTAATAAGAAAATCGGACATAAATTCAATTCGCTACATGCTACCAAGTGGCAGTTGATAAAGTAGGCTGCGTTTTAACAGGTAGTACTTAACCGTGTGGGAATTCAGACCAGATGGCTCAGCATTTCATTTGCCAATGTGTGACATGCTTAATATTTCACAAAAGGTTAGCAACTGGTGGCGTTCACGTGACCTATAGTATGATAGATAGGAAAAATATATATAAATCCTCTCCATGTATTTTCGTCAGCAGGATGCAGAAGGGCGACCAAACAGTCGACATATTTTCAAAAGGAATAATACCTGTAGAACCAGGCCTGTACACACTTGCCTGATGACGTAAAAACCAATGCGCACTCCCATCAAAATAACAAACATTTGGGTGCATTCAAAAAATGTGACCCACTCAGCCCACTGTTAGAGTTCATAGAAGAATGCACGATGAATCATTTGTGTATCAGATAAATTCAGTGCAACCTCGTTTCATTTGTCATAGATATTTGTGCCCCAAAATACGCCACCAGAGGCCATAGTTACCCTACCACTGGTTACAAATTCTGAAAGGTTAGTAAATAGTCATGCAGGAATGCAGACACCACTCAGATTACTCATAACCTAACCAGATATGAAGGTCATCTCCCCCTTCCATATTTTCCTTGACTGTTATTACTCCTTCTCAAACATACTTAGCTACCTAAATTATTAACATTGGCTTCCTTTTTTGTACTTTACTACACTCCTTCTATTGTGTATCCAATGGTTCCGACTCTATTAGCACTATGAGTATTACAAAATTGTCCTGCCATTAACCATCATGTAATTATTAGTTTTGTGGTTGTTTTTTCTTATTTTCTATACTTTTCGGCAATATTAAACTGACAGTCATTGGTTGTGAACGCCATAGTCACCACCTTAAAAAAATTTGTATTATTCAGGATTACTCCCCCTACGACAAATAGCAGAAAACAAAGAAAGCTATAAAACTCAAGTGTCAAAGTCGTGTGATCACAATTGATATGATTATGAACAATAAATTTTGTTCGAAACGTTATCCAGTAAATAATACTGTTTCACTGTGTGATATACCTAATAAACAAAATAATATGGAATTACTTACTACCACAGTGCCCAAGTTTTACACATATATTCATATTACTCACACAACCACTACAAACACTGCATTAGACTGCATTAGAATTCTGTTGTACAGGGTTTGTGTGCGTCCTTTATTTGATTACTGTTCATTCATGTATAGTAGTATACGCATAGAGGACAAATTGAAAGTCGAGGGAGTGCAGAGGTACTTCACGTTAAAATTACTCGGAACTGAAAATGGTACGAACTACTCCACTAGATGTGATACCCTAGGACTAGAAACACTATGGCTAAGACACCTGAGACTAAACTTGACACTTTACTATAAGCTTCTAAACCACTTAGTTTTTACCTCTACTAATGGCACTCGACTTTCAGATGACAATGGCTACAAACTAAGACACACTAAGGGTACAGTAGCTATCGAACAATGTAAAACAGCCACCAGGCAAAAGTTTTACTTGATTAGGTATGCACAGATATGGAATAAACTACCAATGGAAATGCGTCAAGCAAGTACATTGGCCTCCTTCAAAAAGGTGCTTAATGACAAACTACAAGAGTTTGCAAACGAAAGTAGTTCTAGTTCCTATCTGAGAGCCTCCGAAATTATAGGTCCATTTAATGTATAAGCTTAAATACTACACCTGTTGTTTTTTGCCTATATTTATAATTCTAGATAAAACATTAACGGTTAAGATACGTATCCTCAAACAGACAAGAAATCTCGTATGTAAAACTACTACCCAACACAATAAGTGGAATAAAATGGACATAAACCGACAACATGAAAATGGTATAACTCACCACAACATCACATGGACAGATGTACGCTCGTTGGGCACCATATATCCCTCACCAACTGCAACCCACCTTTCCTTAGATAATGTGATGAACTTATATCCATAATGTTGCTGAGCAGTTAATATTCTCAACTCCTGTCGGAACAGCTGAAATCCATAAAACTTCCCCACGCTAAGAAAATACCCACAAGCAGTAGAAATCCATTAATTAATGCGTCTGAAGCTTATGTATTTACTCCCAACAATGACATTGCAGATCAAATGAGATAAACATATCACTGATTTCAAAATAACACATCAGTGAACTATAATTCAAGGATTCTGCACACAACAAAGTTATGTATGAAAATTGACTTCAAGCTTTATGTTTTTTCCCAGGCACTTATAATCCATCCACCAAAGACCTGGTTTTTTGTTAATGCGAAGACAATACTTCTGTATTTCCTGATGTGTTGCACTCACTGACAATCTAGCAGATTTTTCCAACAGTGCACAGAAATGATTGTATGTAAGTGAAAAGGTTGTTTTATACTACTGGGATTAACATTTATCAAGTGTATGTATAATCTCCAGTGAACATGTAAAGCATATCTTGCCAACGCCTGTAAATTGTGATTGAATTATATGGTTCTATTTCTGTAACAATTTGATGATGCCTGTAAACTGGCGTCCCTCATGTACTGTACTATGAGAATAAATTTATTTATTTATTTATTTAGACCTGACATTAAAAAACAAAACAACAACCCTGAAATGTTATTTTATGATTGTTTAGAGTTGTTTCAACCAAATTAACTGCCCATCTTGGCGATAAACATTCTTAATTATCATTTCATAACTTCTTGTATAACTATAGCTTTACTGTCACCATGCATAATCATATCGTAGCTTCCACTACCCAATACTCAGTTATTATTGTATGATGTTTATTTTCCTTTCTACTTCTTGGAATTTTTTCGCATTTATAATTATTTTTGTGTTTATTCTGCTTTTTGGTGTTGTTGTCTTTAGATTTATTTTTTTTGTTAAATACTCCTTTTAAATGTTTGTAACATTAGATGCAAATATTGTAGATATTGTGCTGAAAATTCCACACTGAACCCCTAGTACTGTTTCTGGAATAAAGCAAATTATTATTACTGAAATGGCAAGAATAAACCATTAAATTTCGCTCGATAAATTATTTTGTGAATAACTTTTAATAAAATTATATTATACATGTCATGTCATGTTGGTGTCTGTCATACGACCTGACCCGGCACACTCTTAGAATGGCTGTTGTTTCAGGTGGGCTGCGTTGGAATTTCGCTATGACAAGCAGGATTGGATAGCTGGAGGGTAATATTAACTACAAAAATAGTCTGCTTTCTGTAGAAGCTACATTTTTGACAATGAAGAATTCACATGTCTCAGGATATCCATACCGTCTAGTTATCTGCAGGGCAGGGCATTTTTGACAAGTGATTGCTACCAGTACGAGGAAATCACTCAAATATATTAGCAGAATATTCTGTGGGGACAGGATACACTGTGTAGATGCATTTTTCACCTCTTGTTCATGGAAAGGCATTGCCTTAAGTTGAAAGTTTATCTTTAGGGGGACTTAATACACACTTCCACCGACTGATTCAATGTAATGTGCGTTATGAGGAATCAATGTATAAAATGCTTCTAAACTTTGTTAACGTTGTACCATTGTCTGCTTATTTGGTCGCTGGGCTCACATATATGTTTGATTCTAATGATTGCTGCAAGCGCAGTGAAGTGGGAGAGGTAATTGTTCGTTTAATTTGCGTTAGTGTTTCACGCGATGCATTAATTCAGTGTATAGTATCACTATGCACATGAGCTTTGTTCACTAGAGAATTTCGTCTGGTAAGCTTTATTTTCAATCTGCTATTTGTCACACTACTTGCAATGACACTATGTCCTTAATGTCTATATTTTAGTGTTTTACATCACTAATAATGGCGATGAATTTGACTTAGAGTTTCCGTTTACATGATGCAGTACAAATTCAGTATCATGATTGAATGCCTAGGCTGCATTACGTGGTATTGTTGTCTTACGATATTTTAATAATTTTCTGTGTAGTGAACGCTGTGCACAACTTTTCAGAGTTGAGTCAAGTGTACGGTATATTTGATATCTATAGTTTCCTGGACATGCAAACGTGATTCCTGGAAGAGGTTCACAAAATCAAGTTTACTATTCGTTATATTGTCGAATAATTTCTAAGTTATACAATTGCAATACTTTCTTCGAGATAAATGTATTTAGTATAAAGTTAATCCACCTTCTACTTTCACAAACTTTAGGCAATCTTGCTAAGAGAATATTGCTTTAACTGTATAGATAATTCAGAAGTTGTCCTTAAATTTGCTTAAAATCTTGTAATAATGGGAAACATGTGAGGTGATATTCTGGCCAACTGGACCTTCACTTTCAAATAGCGTAGTCCGTATGGTAACATTCCACTTACAGCTGAAAAACAATTATAACAGTGCAACGAAACATTATAGCAACGTATGAAACAATCTCAATGAAAAGAATGAACTGACCAGATGACAGAAAATTTTGAAACAAAAGAATTTGCTGGTTTTGACGGCGACGAAAGCCAAAGAGACGTAAAGCGAAACAATGAATAATCTACACCGACATAAGTGTCAAAAAACTGCAGGATTAACGTAAAAACCGCCGTGCGAATGAACGGTTAGCAGACAACAATCCAGCATGGCCAACTAACATGAACGAAAATGACTTTCAAGTGCCCCGTCCGCTCCGTGACCATGACTGCGTGGGATAATTTCAGTCTAATAAGCTCACACTTGGTCACAGTCACGTGTTTCGATATAAGGAACTGAGTCAGCATGCCGTCAGTTTATGTACAATTAGGTCAATATACAAAACAGTATGACTTGTTGTTTTAGGAATGAACCAGGCTGTGGCTAAATGAATATCTACGAGTCAGCACACGTGCCACTACTCTTATTCCCAGTGGCGTCGGCAACAACCAAGAAATGACACTTTCTTCCTTCCAAATCTAACTTAGCACAAAACCCTTTCTGGCCATGGTGCCCGCTTGCTATTTAGCCCCAACCACATGACCTGGTGGCCAGTCTACTCTTAATACCGCTTCAACTTTAAAATCAAAAATATAATGCTTACTACTTTTGAAGGATGTATCTATTAGGGATAGTATGAAGAGAATATGAGGACACAATTACGTCATAACTCAACACCCGCACTCCTTTCTTTTGAAAACCTAATTGTTTTGCAATATGGTTCAGCCAACACACATAAAAGAGCGGCTTAAGTGCACATCACCGCTAATTGTGGCCTCTCAGTCCATTGTTGTGGTGGTCTCATGACAAGTTAAATTTTTATACGCCTTCCAAATGAAACTGTGCACTGAAAAATGCTTTTCTGACACACATAATATCGGCGGTGTGATGTATTTGAACTGAGTTACATCCCCTGCACCCTAATTAGAAAATGCCCTCAGATACTGGTATCTGCATAAGTAATGGATTAAAGGGGCAATAAACTCAAAAATATAACGTTTAGTTTGAATTCTCATGAAATCATCGTAGTACATTTCGGTATATTTAGTAAAACGCCCTAATACTTCCTTGATAAAGCAGGTGGGGGATACCTTATGGTCACTCAACTTAAACAAACTGATCGTTGATGGTGAAATGGCCGAAGTTAGGCCAAACTGACGAATTTCTCTGATCTGCCGCAATACTGTTCTACCTGAGTCAACTGGAAGTGATCTGATGCAGTGGGGGAAATTACTGCGCGTAGAAGGACCTCTCGGAATTCGCAACATACACTGTGTATTGAGATTCTGAAACGCACAGTAGAACGACAGCATCCAAGAGAAGTAAATTTTTAGTAGATATTTAGTAGCTAAATAGTATAACAAACTGAACAGTCAGCCCGACGTTTGGTGAAAGTAGTTGGCAGATAAGCTGGTATAATTTCGTACTATCCAAGTAAGCAAGAATTCTTGGAGACGAAACAGTAATTAACTGCGCGTGTACATATTCCGCCAGAGAAAATGTACTACTAATTAGACAGCATGTGAACATGAGTGTTTCAGTCAGGAATCACAATAATTTGCTTTATTCCAAAACAGTACTAATGTTGCGGTGTGCAATTTTCAGCATTTGGAACAATATTGTGTCTAATTTTATCGAAATTATATTAAAATAGTTATGAAGATAATATTACGGGATTTTATTGACAGTTCTTGTTTGGTATTAGCAGTGACAGTAAGACCACAAACATAAAAAGTTTTAAAATAATGAAAGTAATTTTGGCAGTTAAGATTATTGGTCGCTTTTATGTAACAACACTAAAAAAGAAGTCAGTTGGTGGCTGGTGACTAGCAGTGGAGTCCAGGATGCGAGTTTCGTCATATTTGAGATTCGTCATCCGGATGTACCCGCATTCCGCAGTGAGTGATGACTGTACTACCGATTCTCGAAACCAGTGCTCATAGTTCAAACGCCAAAGCGTCACATACATGACAATATCTTTAATTGGTCTCTACATAATTCTAGGGGCTGCAAAATTAATAATATATATTCTCACTTTGTGTATGTGAGGGATGCCAGTTTACAGGCAACATCACTAACTTACTTGGCGCCGGGCCCAGAGTGATCACGAATGCCCCGGCCGTAGGTGGAGGCTCGCCTTTGCACTTCGGCGTGCTGAAGCCGATCCCTAATCGGGCTAGCTCGGACGAGCAGTTTTTGCTAGTGGGCAGGTCTTCGGATCATCCCTTTATTTTTTGCGTCGGTGGCACAGTGGTTAGGACTCTTGCCGACCATGCACATGGTCTGGGGTTCGATCCCCTGCCGACGCACACCCGATATCAATGGTCGGCCTGCAAAATTTGGGCTACCGATATCAAATGCTGAAAATTCCATACTTCTACCAAAAAGTGCTGTGTGGAATCAAGCTGTACTCTAAAAAATATGATAGGTGTGATATCGATTGGCCTGTAGTTGTCGACTCCCTTTTTTCCAGTCACATTTGTGTTTAGGCATAATGAATGTTGTTTTCCATCTTTTCGAGTAGGTTAGGGTTTCTAAGGACATTGTAAACATTTTAAGCAGTAATATGAAGATGTCAGGACCTACAAGTATGAGGCTATCCGGCGTCCAAACACCGAGAAAACAATTGCCGAACACAAAATGACTCGCATTTGACAAAAACACACATTCAGACAAAAAATGTACAACAGTCCAATGAACCACAAACAGTCTAATTGGCACAAAATGAAAAATGATACTTAAAATATAGTTTTAATGTTTAAAGTTGCAATATGAGACGCAATACAATACACAATTCCCGTTGGTACGACTCAAATTCTTTAACCCGCTCAATATCGAGTATATACTCAGTGGTCGTAGGAGTCCAGGAAATGATGCATTCAAAGCATCAGTATAATTCTCATGAACACACCAATACTTTGCAGAATGTATCAAAATCGTAGATTAATCAAACCCTACACGAAATGGAATTCATTAATTCCGCGAGGTAAACATGCTGTAGTGCACATCTGGATATTCATCCATATGTTGATCATGCCGACAAATCCAAATCACAACCCATACAGCGCCAATTGACCAAGATATCTAAAAAGTAATGAAAATATGCTGATAGGTGTGTTTCGAATCTCACTGACTCATTCGATGGTAATATTCTGCTCCTGCATACTCCATTCATCATTTCGTATGGATGAGTTCGCAGTCATTCTGATTCTTGACCGAAATGAATTAAAAAATCCACCGAATGCGGATTATGGTGATTCATTAGCGCTTCTTTGCATATTCAACTGGATACTAACTACTGTGGTGAGCCTCTTGCAGATGATATTGCTGAAAACATTATCGTCGGTAAACTAACTAATGTTTTAAAAGCCAATATTATACTTTTGTGAATAGCCCGCCTTGTGGACCACAAGTAACTCAGCCTTCAGCTGTTACACGTGTATTTGAAAAACTCAAACAATAGTGGCGCCTAGGATTGTATCATGTAAATTGTTTGCCTATGTTTACCTATGCTCACTGACATTATTCCACTACCTTTCCTTGTATCTATATCTTGTGTGAGTGAAAACTGTAAATGTGCTTACTCCATGTGTATATTACTTATCATATTGATGATTCCTGTAAACATGGGCCCTTAATGTACATAAAGTGAGAATACATTATTTAACTAATCTTCAGGAATTTGAGTCAAATGAATATATAATTGCTTGTATGGCCATGAAATCCCTTGAAAATTCAAGCCAAAAATAAACCATTTAGACATTGTTCAATCTCTTTATCATGTCATTCTATTCATCACTCATGACTCCACGGCTGACAGTGATAGGTTTTTCATGCTCACAGGCAGGTACAACCATTTTCCTAATGAGATTTAGAGCTAGTACACGGCTTCTGGCACACATGCGAAAATTCCAGTAAGCGAAAAATAAGTTTTTCGCTGTATAAGTCCCCTGACAATGGCACGATTAATGATAATAATGAGGTAATTATTACGGTATCTTAGAGAATGTCTTAAATTCAGACTGATGCAGTTTTACAAATAGCGAATGACTTCATCAGCTGTGATTAATACAGGACTAGCAACGTAATGAAACTAGCTACAATAATCGAGAGCACCTCACATATTTAGTAACATACAGTGAAAATATGGCCTCTTCGTGAATGTTTCTTTGGTGTTAACTAACTCGCCGATGTTAAGTTGAGGCTAAAATCAACCGTCGTTGCATAAATGCAATACACTTTTCCAAGTAAGCATGTGGCAACATATGCAAACAATTTGGCGTGTTTCAGGAAATGGTCCATTTTTGGCAAAAGTAGGGTAATAAGATTCGAAATAGCTTACCAAATGCATCAAGAGAGTAAAAATTATGACATAAAAATGTCAAGTGCCAATACAAAATATATGCTGGACTGAAACTTATGATAGTCATGGGATAAATACTGTTAAAAACCAAAATGAGTCGAAACCTAGGTGGTTTGTGTTAGTGCTTCTTTCCTTTTTGAGCAGGGCTTTGATGCTGTCAGCCTGCATACTTTAACCCAATAAATTTGAGCTGGCCTAAAGGACTATCGCTGTCATGAGTGTGGTATCAGGAAACATGCTTGCGTAGTGTGTTAAGCATTCAGTGGTGACCTAAAGCAAGTAAGTTCCATTGGCCTCAATTGTTCTCGGAAACGAGTCAACTGCTCTACTTGGAAGACTTCGGACTCGTTTCCGGTGGGCTTCAAATACAAATAACACTCTCGATTGCTGTGCCGTCATCTATCCCGCTAGACCTTAACTTCGGTCACACTGCCTGCTGACGCCTTAGCCTGGCTCACCCAACTTGGCGCCCTTTGAAAATGTAGTCGTCCAAAATGTAATCTAATCAACACACGCAAACAAACTGATCGTTGAAAGTGAAATGGCTGAGATTTTATTGGATTGACGATTTTTATCTTCAAAACATTTTCTATTTATGGAGTGAAATTTGTTACCATGTAATATTTTTAAATACCTGAAGCAACTGATTAAGGTGATATTGCATATCACAAATAACAAAAATGTGACCTGAATGCTTTTATTCTGCCATCACGAGCATCACATGACAACACTCAGTTGTATTAATTTCAAAAGCATGAAATTTACACCATGCAGCACACTAATCTAAACAGTCTTGGTAAGCGACTCATCGGTCACCAATGTACTCTGGCTTCTGGAACATAACATAATCGGTAAACACTAGGCAATATGAATAACGCGTGGGCGGTGTCCCATTTAAGCATGGCGAAGTGGAGCAGGTCTTAGAATTTTTATTGGGAATCGCTTTTTCACTCATTGTCATGATGGCGAAACTCCTAAGACAATCACTGTGTGTCTTCTGTCC
Source organism: Trichobilharzia szidati (assembly GCA_944472155.2). Lineage (NCBI taxonomy): Eukaryota > Metazoa > Platyhelminthes > Trematoda > Strigeidida > Schistosomatidae > Trichobilharzia > Trichobilharzia szidati. The sequence goes on from OX235271.1 coordinate 22,390,650, forward strand.
CCGAGGAAATCCTGAATCAAGTTTTTTACTATTCTGCTTGAAAAGAAACCATATCAAATAATAATAATAATAGTATATTCTCATTTTTTTACGTGAGGGACGCCAGTTTACAGGCATCATCAATTCGATAAATTACACATACGATTAGTAAGTATAGTTAGTGATGATAATATAATAGGGTACATATTTATTCATACAAATATAGGACACAAAAGTTGTATAGGAATGGATAAGAATTATTTAAGTTAAATATTTAGATTACATGGATTACGGTTAATAACATGGTTGCTGTCATTTTATCTTTATTTTGTGGGAGAAATCTGATAACTGGTGATTCAATGGAACACACCAAGAAATATAGAGATATTGACTTCGCATTAACAAAAAATGTCAATTTAAGAAGAACTAGTGTTGTATCCGACGAAATATTAGAATAAGCTGTACTGGCCTCTTGCAGCCCTTGTAAAAATAAACTTGGTCTAGGAAAGACGATGTGCTCTACAAACAAGCCGCCTCTGGAAAGTGGCCTGTAATTTTCGATGTGCTGAACAATAGGATCATGAATGGTTCTGTCTGGTATGTTAACAACAGTATTTGTTACACTAACAAGACAGCAGTTATCAGGTGAATTTCCAAGTCCTGTTTTGAAAATAGGACTGCAGATGGCATACTTTTGAACTTTTGCAAGCCTAAAAAGACTCACGGATATGTTAAACCGCACTGGTAAACGATTCGGCCCTTACTCAACTATTACCAGTGATATAAGAAGTTGAACATTAACAGGCCTGAGTATACAGAACTCATAGCCAACACTTCCAAAATAGCAGGGGATGCTATCAAAACAATCTAAAACAGATTGATCCACAGCCAAAACATCATCATTCACACTTTATCTGGTCATAATTAAGTCAAAATCTCTCCTCTTACCTTGATATACAAGCAATTGTTTTTGGATAGCTGCGTGATTTATCAATTTGCCACTCTCCATATATCTCCCTAGGTTGAAAAATAAAGGCCCTGCACTCATTCTTTTATCTCATAATATTTCATTCAGAAAAGATACTGGCCAGCATAGATAAGATCTGAAATCTATCATCATGTAATAGAGTTACAACCTATGTATGACACCAGAAACACTGTAATTCAATAGGGATCACGAGCCACCCGTCATGAACAAAATGAAACCTCCGATAATTATTTGAGTTTACATCACTTCGTGATGGAAAATTGTTTGTTGGTGCCTTAGTGCACTACAGTAACCTTGCCGGCTTTACAATAGTAAGGTTAAACTTCATGCGATACATATTGAGAGGCGTTTCTTAGAAGGTGAGTTGGCATTAACGTATCACTCATACATATCTGGATGTGTGACTTTACCTTCTCAACTATAAGCACTGGTTTTTGATTCTGTTTAAGCATATTCTGTACATAGGGGCCTGGTAATGCTGTGTGTACGCAGCGAATTATGGCATATCGCTATTACCAGTAATGCTGTAATAAATTACTTATTTTTCTGATGGAGAAATATGTTTTGATGTCGGAAATTTAAATGCCCAAGCTTACTATAATGCTGAATTAAATCTCGCTAATTCTGAACTAAATCTAATATTCTATGATGAGTAAATTCTGAGCTACCTAATTGGTCAAATCACGGTCATTTGAATTTGGTGTCTATTGTTTACTCTTGTTCGTATCATTTCGTGGACCATTTACCATTATTATACTTTTTTTAGATGGGTCCAGAATCCTTCAATGGAATTTGTTCTACTCATAGGACCTAATAATTCAGAAGTATGATTAACTTTACGATGATCATAGTCTAATCATGATAGCTGCAAATAACCTTTCCACTTGGGTGTATGCATGGCAGTACCTAGGACGACTAATCGTTGTATTATTGGTATTAAAATATCTGGGTGAAACTTGCACCGAAGATTATGAACAACATCCATGTGTAATATCTAGCCATCTTATTGGTTGACTCAAGTCCACTTGACTTTGGAGTGTATCTGTTATTGTTAGCTGAAATGATTGGACTATGCGTAGAAACTAGAAGTCAGTGATGGTTTTCAGCACGATTGGCACTAATTCAGCACCCTGTGCTTTTTCTAGGCATTTTCAGAAGTAGTTCAAAACCTACTCGGTTTGCTAATCATCGGTGTTTCAGCCCTCTCAGTCCAGTTTCAGCAATGACTGGCATTACTTCAGAAAAAAGACTTAATTCGTCGCTGAGGGGCAATCTTTTTAGCTTGATATCAGCACGAGAGGCATTACTTCATCTGAAAATCCTATTTTTAAGGTTTCCCCACATTTATTAAGCGTCCGAAACACATGAGTAAACTGGGTAGTTTTTTCTTTCTAGACCTGGGAATAGTGGGGTGTGAAAATTTTAAAGAACATGGGAAAAGAGGCTTAACAGTGAGAAGTATGGGGAAAGTGGGCATTCTATGTTTCATTATATCCACTTTATGCCCACGTCTCTGTCGATCAAAATTGTCTATTTATCCCACGTCTTGCCCACTTTTCCCATGTGCGTTCTCCGACTAGGTACTTATGTAAAGATGAGTAAGGACATGGTTCATTGACTGGACTACCAAGTATTTCGTGATTTTAGTAACCCTGACAAAGTGTTGGGTAATGCATTCTCACTGCGGATGCGGGAGGGCTTATTCAGCAATTGCCATTTTTCAAACATCTTTGACAGGCTGGATAGCCAGGCACCCATCACAGACTGATTAGAAGGCCACGTGCTATGTCCTACCTAGTAGGTATGAGACAGAAAGTGGAATTATGTGTGGTGGAATTTTCATCCAGAGACGTACTTCTTACTGCCTCATATTGCCTAAAAATTGACAATGAAATTCTCTGGAATATACTTAGGAATATGACCGAAGTTTCCGCCTATTTCCCATTAATTTGGTGTATCGTGTACGTGTTATATGACATAAATACACGGATGTAGCCTAGAAAGCACACCCACAACAACATAATCGGTTTACATCACAACAAGACGAAATTAGTACTTCTTGTATGGTGAGTCTTTGGATTTGCAGTCAGCTAGGTTGACATTTTTCTTGATTTTAAAGTTGAAATCTGGAGACTCAGGGATAAATTACAACTGGCTTTTATATCGTGGACACCAAATTTCTTTATGATAACACTTGCAGATGGGGCTAATACCATTTGACCATGCAAAAAGTTCCAGTCATTGAACACTCTATGTGAGAATCTGAATTCGCTCTAGGGTCAATAACCGAATCATCCTTTGATGTGTGATCAGCAACACTAAGTCAACTTTGTTCCTTCGGTATTGTAACAAAAAGGGTTTTAGATGTTCTAATTTCTTCCAGTAAGAAAGGTACCAGATACCGCTGAACAGCTTAGTGCCTATTCTTTGTACTCTTCCCAAGGCTTTTGCCTTCTTGAAGCACAGACTAGCTGTCTGTGTACCGTTCTCAGGAGAAGATCCAACGTGACGAGTGGCGTACCTTAAACATATTCTGATTTAAGTATTTATAGGCCCTTTGAAGCTTTTTAAGTGATGATCGACAATCATACTTAAATTCTTCTGTTCCTTAAAATCAGACAGTTTTTTTACTCCAGAAAGTACTTCGTGTAAGGCCCCTTGCCTAGGTGCACTGTAGCACATTTTCCGGAGCTGATTTCCAAACTCGATCGAAAAGATCATTTAGTCAATTTATTTAATTCACCTTGTAAGCCTAATCTGTCATCACTAATACTTAGAATTCATGTTTTAATACCGCCCGAAAATAATGATGTGTTAAGGATTTTCATTAATGTACATTAGGGACAGTAACAGGCAAGTTACTGTAATACCCTGTTGCTTCCCACTCTGTGCAGGTTACCACTCTGAGAATACACTAGTTACCTTTTGCTTTCTACCCATTAGGTTGCTCCTAAAACAATCATATAGTCAGTTTTTTTTTGGAACTCGGTATGTAGGCTACCTTATCGAATGCCTTATCAGAATTGATAGAAACATCAATGGGTAAGTTGTCATACCTGTCTTATGTCCAGTTTTCCCTTGCCTACAATAAGTTTTGTTAGACGAAATCGTATTGGTTTAAATTCATGCTGTTTATCTGCCAAAGCATTTTATGGGCTTGAGATATGATATTAACATTGTCAAGTAGTTCATTACTGTCAACAGACAAACAAACAGAAAGATAAATGCATTCGTGATGACTTGTACAATTAAAGTTTGAAAACCCATTCTCTATATACAGAAAAAGAAAACCGGTGATCTCTTTGAATCCAGCATATTAATATCCTTTATTTATTTATTTATTATTCCTTCACGTTCCCAGTGGAACATAGGGCTTCAGGCTAGAGGCTTGAAGTTTCTGTAGCAGAGTTTATTTTTACGGGATGGGGTTGCTGGCCTCATGCCCAACCTTTCCTCTTCACCAGTCTTATTACTGGCTTAGCGAGGTGAAGGAGTGCGTCGGCTGGGGATCGAACCCCGGACCATGTGCATAGTCGGCGAGCATCCTAACCTCTGTACCACCGACTCACTCCTTTACTTATAAGCTGTTGTTATTATTAATATTTTATCCTGTCACTCATTATTATTCTTGATTCATTTAAAATTACTCTTTGTCAGTACCATTATCTTAACTTTACTCAAGTTGTAATCCTTAATATTCTCAAGTTCTTTCTTTGATAACTAATTCTTTAAGTGATGTAACAGAGCCGTAATGCATTATTCTCTCGTACCCCTTTCCCATTATTTATCTAAACATGTTCTAAAGGACATTCACAACTGACTATCTGCATTACTGATTCAATGCAGTTTATTTGCTTACCAGTCATATATATCCTAGTGAATTTCAGATCATATATATATATTACTGCGTGCGGGGTATTCAACTGAAGAGCTGTGCCGAAATTTGGTGAATTCGTTAAATCCTGCTTTACTAACTAACATCTGTTACTTATTTTCAATTTTTAGTCAGGGAATGAATGTTTCCAAACACTGCATCGTCTGCTATAATGAGGGATGTTTTCCTGGTGTTTGCAGCGACTTTGCTAAACTCTTAGGTGTTTCTCTCTGACGCAAAAATATCAGAAAAATATTTGGAAAGGTTTTAGGCCCTTCACTCCATCTGCTTCACTCACCTCACCTATATTGTTTATAAGTGGAGGTGTACCACTGTTCACTTGTTTTACTTTTTGTATATGGGTATAATGTTTTGGTACTATGTGGTCAATTCTGCACTGTCTCTCATGTAGATAAATTTTGTTAATCATACACTTACAAAGGTTCCAATTATCATGATGTTTCTATCCGAAACTACTCACTCCTTTCTCAGTAACCTTATTTCACTATGTATCCAAGAGGATTTATGCAGTGTCTGTCAAGAAGTATACGAAAGTAATACAGGTGATGCGTTCCTAAATCTTAGACTAGCTTCCTTGACTGTGCTAATCATGATAACTGATCAGTCACTTAGGGATTCTGTATTCCTGATTGCTAATATATCACTTTAGACGTTTGGATGAAAAGTTGTTGACCTTTATACGAAGTCATAAGTCTTAAGCGTCGATGGCATAGTGGTAGAAATCTCGCGAACGACGCCGGTGGTTCGGGGTTCGACCCCCGGCCGACGCACTGATTTACCTCGCTAAACCAGTAATAAGGTTGGTAAAGAAGGATGGTTGGGCACGAGGTTAGCAACCCCATCCCGCAAAAATAAACACCACTGCAACCGAAACTTCAGAGCTCTAATTTGAAGCCCTTGTTCCACTGGGAACGTAAAGGAATAAAAGAAAGTATTGGCTACGTGGTCACTGCCGCATAGCAATGAGAGGCACTTGATGTTGCTTTTAAGCAAAATGTTTTAAAATTGTTTCTACACAACGCGTATTTATTCTATGTCCCTCCATGCTTATCAATAAATCGGTGTAGATAAGCAATTGCATATTAGCTTTCCTCAATTGTAGACTTAACTCTGACGGTTTTGAATATAAGTTTATGCCAGACGAAAATATTTACATAAATCAGTAAAAGAAAAGCTTTTAAAATGGTTGAGTAATTTTTTTCCATGTACCCTAGAATTTTAATACCTTGAGAATATTAAGTAAGATTAATTTCTTGAAACTTGGCATTTTTCCTTCTTTACCATAAATTCTCTTGTGAGATAAGATGTATTGAATTTAAAGGTTAGTATCTTGTATAGGATTATTACAGGCAAGAATTTTATCATCGATTTGTTTTCTCAACTTCAGTTTTCTCAGTATGTCTAAATTGACCCATAAAAATGTAATCTGGGATCAACTCAGAACTAATTCTCATGACAACTTTGTGTTATTTAGACTATGACATATCTTTGGAGTGTATGAATGTATCCTTGACTGGCTGACTAATTTCAACATAGAACTTTGCACAGAGGTGCAGCAGTTCAACTTGCTATACTCCCTTCTTGTAGCACACAAACCAAGAGAAGAAAGTAAAGAGGAATTCAAAAGAGAGATGTAAACAGAAGTGTGAGGGAGGGAAAAAGAATAGTAATATGGAAGAACAATAGGCAAGTCACACACAGTGAGTGCATCTGCGCCATTGAGAGCTATGTAACTTCACAACCTCATCAACTCACTTCCCCTCCTTACCTAACACTAGATGCCTAACCTCAATATTACTCACCCTATTGTGCCACCCGACACGGGAGATAGAACGCAGACACTAATGATCAAAGACAGCCAGCCAGGCTTTTCATGTCTTTCAATTTCAATGGTTATTTCTCGCGGCCATAAAAGAGGACAGAGCGAACTTCTGAGCAGTATACACGTCCTTTGGCTGACAGTTGGATATCATGTCTACCAAGCCAGAGATGGCGTAAGTTGGCAGGCATATGCCAAACGAGCCTTCTGTATCCGTGCTGAGATTTCGTCAGTTATCAACCCATTGGGGCTGGCTGATGCAACTTCCCAAATAAGTGAAGTTAGTGGTCAGCACGCTCTACCACTTCACTCCCTATCTTTAAGCTAGGAATAGTCGATGTAGTTCAGTCGTGTAGCATCATCTTACATTTGACAGCAGGAGCGAATCGCATGCCAAACATTCGAAGATTGCTGCTCCTCAAGGTGACTCTGCATTTTTTCAGCGTCTTCACCTAGAAGGACTATATCATCCTCATATTCTAAGTCAGTTAGATTATTCCGTGGTAATAAGTCAACCCCTGAGTCACTCACTTCAGTTAGTGTTAAGTCCATTAGTACATCTATGATAAAATTAAACACGAATGGGGACAGTGATGGCGAGCATCTCAGACGCACACCGCTGGTTGTCACCACTTCAGATGACAGCTCTCCGTAGGCTCTCACCTGACTGACTGCATGAGTTCGGGTAGAGTGAGTACTTTGGTCAGTGCAATGCACTTTCTCGACATTCCATTCACCGGCAAACATCGCTATAGTACCTCTCGATCGACGGAATCGAATACCGCTTTCAAGTCAAGAAATATGCGTCGGTGGCACAGTGGTTAGGACTCTCGCCGACTATGCACATGGTCCGAAGTTCGATCGCCTGCCGACGCACACCCGATATCTATGGCCGGCCTGCAAAATTTGGGCTACCGATATCCATGCTGAAAATTCCATACTTGTACTGAAAATACGGTGTGGCATCAAGCTGAAATCAAAAATAAAATAAATATGACAATTGTTAGACGCCGGTAAGTAAAATGCCGATGTTCCGGAATCTGTCGAAGGACAAATGTGTGATCAATATATCCTCTTCCTGGTCTAAAGCCTGCCTGGTTCTGTCGCGTATGTTTCTCTTCATACGTATCAATTGCAGTTGCATGACTTCTCGTTCTGGTGAATAAAGAAGGTTGATATGTTGGCATACAGCCTATCCGATTTCTTGTAAAGCAATATTTTTCAGGTAAAAAAATATACATATCAGAAATATTAGTGCAGACTGTTTCTCTAACTTACAGGTAACCAGCGTTACTAGTTGGTTCGATATGCTTATTAGATATTTTACATAACCTATTTCTATAAACAGCTTATACTATGACTAAATGCGAAATTTCGTAAAGTTGCAGTTTGGCACTTCGTTATTGTTTCAGAACATCTATAACATTATATGGCTTTATTTTATCATTTCTGTTGTTATTATTATATTATGCACTGTTTTAATTGATATTATCCTCTTTCTAGAATAACATTTCCTGTCACATAATTTACAATGGAACTTCCACCGTTTGATCTACTATGGAGTGCATCTGAAAAACTTAGTGAATTAGAAACAGCTCTTGAAGAACTGGATCAAACCAAACTGTTCACAGATGTTGGTAGACGTAGGAGAAGGCGAAGAAATGGAGGCTTATATGGTATGGGTTTTGAAGCAGAAGATCATGATTATTACAAACCTGTGGAGGTATGCTGTGATATTGCTTTCTACACTGAAGAAGAATACAAAAAGCATTTAGATGGTCATATTGAAGTAAATTGTTATCCTTGTGAATTTATTTATTTATTTATTCAGTGCCCTGTTGAAGGATGTTCATTTACATCGCATCAAAAGGCAATGCGTATCCATAAAGAAGTGGTAGGTATTTTTTAAAATCTTTTCCCTTCTAGTTTATCTTTTTATCTTCAGGTTCATGATAGTGGTCTATTTGATACAATCTATCGTCAAACATGTGATAAGTCTGTAAAAATTTGGAGAGAAAGTCGCAAAAGGTTAGAATCATCTTTTGACGAATTTACTAACACTATTTTGTTTCATTTGCATACTTTGCATTCAATAATTACACCTGTAAGCTTATAAATCCGTAAGGCTTCTTTTTTCTTTTTCAAAAATCATATTCAACATTGTCAAAACTAGATATGATGGAGAAGATTTATAGCTCAGGTGGATGATTTTGATGTAGTTGTTTTCTCTGAGCTGGATGGTGCGTTTGCGAAGCTTTCAGAACAAGGAAACAATCAGCACCAATAGCAATAGAAGTAGCCTAGAGGGTGTGAAAACACACGAAACACAACCAATCACATCCAACGTCACCCACCACGGGAGATGACTAGTAAACTCCTAGAGAAATCTAAAAGCTCACTTCAACAAATTGAAGTATGCGCTGAAGATGTTGCCAAGTAAGTAAAGCAATGAAAGCTTCGCAAATAAACCATCCAGCTAAGAGAACACAACTACATCAAAATCAAAAATTGTCAAAACTAGAGGAACACTGAGAAGAGAAAAACGTGACATCAGTGGTTATAAAGAGTAGTGTTTCTATGGGCAAATAACATCACAGATTTTGATATCTTCATAGTTTAAAAGATAGGTTGTATAGAAAAAGAATCCAAGTATCTTTGATATATATATATATATCCTAACATTCACGAAAACTTGCGCCTTCTAAATATCTTACATTAGCTATAGTTCAAATTAGTATCTAGTGATTAGGTGTAATTGATAATTTCCTGGTTCTTCTGATGCTTTTCAAGCGTTAAATAGTGTTAGCAAAGCTTTCAATGTCATTTTCAGTAACACACACTTCCTCTATGATAAATAACTTTCCTAACACTTGATATCGTTGTCATCACGGCAGTGTATTTGACGCCGCTAAGATAAACACTGAACCTCGTAGCAAGTGAATAATTCTAACACGAAACACCAATCTATGCTATGCTCTTTAGCTTCTAGTGTTTTCCTGCTTGGTGTTAATTTTCTTATGAAATTTATTAGGCCAATCGATTTCCTACAAACCTCCCGATTTTATTACCTCTTTCCAACCAAGTGGTCACCAAGCGTATCGAAATATTGTTTACTTAATATATATATATATATATATGTATATATATATATATATATAGAGAGAGAAAGCAATTAGAAGACGTAATTTGTCTGAATCGTGTAATGTATTTGCTCAACACATTTCGAACAATCTGATCACACACCGACTTGTCATAGGAATATGTGTGAAATTAATAAGGAGTGAGTTAAGAGGTGAGAAAATAGACTTAGTTCAAGTTAAAAGGACTAAATTGAAGGTCAAAATAACAATGCAGACCACTAAACCTAATAACAGAGGTAATAGTACATCTATCCTGGCTGGTATGAAAACAAAGTTTACCAAGGGGGGTTTAGTGTGATGACGAATTGTTGCTTTGATCGCATAAAGGTGGTTTAAACTTTCTAATTGCTACAGCTTCCACACACTTTAGGATACGCCCCAAACACGTTTTATAGATAGGTTTAAAAGATGTGTTAACATCATTTTTATGTCCTGTCTCCTCTGTAATATGTTTCGCAATAGAGGAGCTAGATCTCTTGTTCTCACCACTAATGGGTTCTGAAGATTCTGTTTGTTTCTGGAGCCATTTAGGAATATGCTCTGAATCCCTAACTAGACAAAGACTGAACGCTGCTGTAAAAAAGACTTTTTATGCAGCTGATATCATAATAAGTGAGAATGTAAAGCCAATATATCTGTGTAAGCCCTTCAAACATGCGAAAATTGATGTCACATCCCACTGTATTTGTAAATTTGAATGTACGTGTGGACTATGGCAAAGAAAGCGAGGATATCAAAGCAAGGATCGGGAAAGCAAGGCAAGCTTTCATTACTCTGAAGTCTGTGTGGAGGACAACATCATTCAGCGTCAAAAATAAGATCGGGATTTTCAACTCCAATGTGAAGTCAGTACTACTATACGGATCAGAGACTTGGCGTGTCACAAAGAGCACCTCAAACAAGCTACAGACCTTCATTAACAGATGTCTTCGCTCAATACTCAAGATCAGATGGCCGGAAAGGATCAGCAACAAAGATCTCTGGGAGCGAACCAACCAGGAACCCATTGTGAAACAAATAGGCAGGAAAAAATGGAGATGGATTGGCCAAACTCTGAGGAAACCATCAAGTGACATCACTAGACAAGCCATTGCTCGAGTGGAACCCGAAAGGGAAGCGGCGAGTTGGTCGTCCAAGGGTGACCTGGAGGAGATCATGTGAAGAGGAGATGAAAGCATGTGGGCAGACCTGGAGCCAGGTGAAAACTTTAGCAGAGAATCGAACGCAATGGAGACGCATGGCTGAAGCCCTATGTTCCTCTAGGAACTAAAGGAAATAATAATAATAATGGCAAAGAAAGGGACTGCACACATTACTTTCGAACACATAGATTTGGCTTGTTCAGATGAATTCCGATTGCCTCTCCTTTATGTATGTATGTTTGTATGCAAAAGTCATACTCGTAGACCATGCGAGGGGTCAGGTGATATACGATGAATAACTTTAAAAGCTTTGTTAGAGTCAACTTGATGCCCAGCTAGTATCGACAACATGCACTATTATTTCATCTGCGTTGTATAGCAGCTTTATTCTGACCTTTGTCAAACCAAGAAAGCAGGTGTTCAGAAATTCGACAATGAACTTGTCCTGCAAGGACAGGGAAAAAAATCGTTTTGAAAAACTTAATACATATTACGTAAAATTTTGATGTGAAAAGCTAAATATTACTGTAGAGTCAGCTGATGATGAGAAACTAATTCAAGTGAAGGAGTGCATATTTCTTCTCTTAATTTGATTTTTTTTAAATAAACAGATAAAAAATTGCTTTTGTTTCATTTTTAGTGCTTTATTTACTTCCTCTTTCACAGAAACTACCCAACTTTGGAAAGAGTTGAAGCTAAAAAGAAACTTGTCGAAGGACGTATAGAAAGAGGACAGATATTTGAGACACCTAAATTCGGGTAAGCTTTTCAAGCATCTTTTTTCAGCGTTCAGTAATTTTTTATTAAATGTAGGATCCATTGTTTAGTCCACATATGAAGTAGTTTAGCTGTAAAAAAACTTACGAATGATTTTGCATCTCAAACAACACATGGATCCTCACAAGGGGAACTATATTAGAAACAATGCCGTATTAACAACTAGATGACAAGGTCTCGAGCATAAATTATTGCAACTCATAATCATTTCAATTTAGTCACGCAGTTTCACAATTTCTCTTATAGATATTTTCTCACAGAATTTTATCATGAGTTGACATCGATTAGAGAAACATAGTAAAACCTGGGAGTACAAATCAGCCGTTTCGTCCTAGTTTGGGACTCTTCAGGAGTACGCACCCACGGCGTTCGAACCCAGGACTTTCTGTTTACAGGGGGAGCTTGTAGACCATTAAGCCATTGAGATCCGATCCAATGGCCCATGAATTCAAATTTCTCTCTTTCTTTCTCTCCAACTTAACCTCGTTGTTTGTTGTCACTTTCCATATCTCCAGTATAGGCACGTTGCGTTATTCGGATTTCACGTGCATGGTCTTGAATTGATAAACAAAGCTTCAGTGATTAACCTCTCTGTCTTTCCACCTAACTGTTTTACATTTTAATACTTCCGCCTTGTCCCCCCCCTCCCATTTTGTGATAACATGCAAGTGAATGCAATGCAGCACAATAGCTGAGCTTTTTTCTAGGTTATTTCACTCAACAGGGTCAATCATTCTAGGTCTATCTACATTTTTCTGTTCCAATAGTCTAGTTGACCCGTATCCATCACTGTTTGGACGGCCTATTTATTTGACCTCAGAGTCACTACATGCTTTTAGTAAATTATATTATTATGTTTCTTAACTGGATCCATCGAGTCCTTGAGCCGAAAGAGTTTATCTCTGAGAGAGTTGGTTGGTTGGTTGGTTTAAATACTACCCTGAATAATACCAGTTTTATTGAGAATCCTACATAAGGCCTCTGACGTTGCTTCTTTATACGGCAGTACTACAGAGGCTTTGAATTCTATATTATTTTCTTCGTTATTTCCGTCATTTTTATTAATAATGTTATTTTTTTGTAAAAGGGGATTAAGAGTAAATGCATTTTTATCTTAGTCGATTGAAAGATTTTCAATATATAACGGTTAGCTAGACCTTATTACTCCATTATAGATAAGATTTTATTTTGATAAATCACACAGTGTTATACAGTAAGTAATATTAAGTGATAACCACGTTTCGAGCACAAACTATTGCCGCTCATAATCATATCAAGTCACTACTCACACAACTTTTTACTTCATTTATATACATGAGTGGAATTGATGATTAGACATTTGAATAAAATCAGTAATATAGGATAATATACATTCAGAAATAATAATATTATTGTTATCCATCAAATACAATCAAATGTGAAATAAGACGAGTGTTTTTATAGTCAAAGAAGTCGAACTCTTAAAGCGAAATTGAGATTCGTAGGTATGCGGTAAGTGACCCTGAAAGCATGATTAACGTCAATCTTGTGTTCTGTCTCCACAAGATGCGCCAGAATAGCGCTGCGAATAGATTTTGTTTGACCTTTGCTTAACCAGGCAGGTTGATGTTCGGAAATTCGACGAGAAACACGCGTAATTGTACGGCCTATGTAACTGGCTCCACAGGAGCAGTTAAATTGGTATATACACATGGAAGAGGCGAAATTAAGCAGTTTGTCTTTTATTCCCGAACGCAGAAGACGAGTGGTTTTGAAGATACAGCGTAATTGAGCAGCAGGCAATGCTCTTTTTACCGCATTTCTGAGGCGATGTGTTAGTATCTCACTTGTGTTGTCTCCTAGAAACTGTATCTGTAAGAACAAGGCTTTCTTTGGAACTGTTGGTAACTTGGTTTTAGATTCATATTCTTATCAATAAACTTTTCGGGATAACCATTCTCACTTAGCAACCGTTTAATATTGTTAAGCTCCTCGTCAAGACATTCATCCCAGCAAATCTCTCTTGCTGTGTGGTCCAAGCACTTTATTAGATTGCGTTTGTATTTCAAGGGCACAAAGCTGAGAAAATGTGTGTACTGGCCCATTGATGTAGGTTTTCTATAAACACTTCTTATTGTGCCGTCCTCTTTTCTGGTCATAAGGAAGTCTAGAAATGAAATACTAGAGTCTTTTTCTTTCTCAATAGTAAAATTTATTGCAGGATGAACATCGTTAAATTTATCCAGGATGTTCTTTGCTTCCTTCTCATTTTTCATAATCAAAAATGTTTCATCCAAGTACCGACAATAGAATTCAAGTTCATCAGTAACATCTTTGAAAGGCCCATTTTCTAGTTTCGCCAGGAAAATATCGGCTAGAATGGGTCCTAGTGGCGACCCCATTGCCACACCGTCGATTTGTCTATACAGTTCCTTATTAAATAAAAAGTGGACATTCATTGTACATTTCATGAAAGCTATAGGAATGCCAATCTCGATGTTTCGTCTTTTGAGTTCTTCACATATAAAGTCCACTGTTTCCATGAGAGGTACATTGGTGAATAAAGAAGATACGTCAAATGATATCATGAATTTATTATCAACATTTAAATCTCTTATCCTTTCAACGAATCCAAATGTATCCTTTACACTATGTTTCACCAACTCAGTATGAAGGGGCTGTAAGAGGAATTTATCGAAATTTATGCACCCAAAAGAAGTTAGTTCAGTCATTATCATTACCTTGGCCATCTAGGTTTGAATAATCCATAATTTTTGTGAAATTTCCCTAATTTTAGTTGATATTCTATTCGCTGTTATATCTTTATTATTAGTATAATTTAAGCATCTTTAATGAACTGCAATAGCATTGGTCATAGTTTTCAAATCGATATTAGTAAAAAAAACGCTAATATTGTTATTAACTACTAATTTAAAATATTCTGTGTTTATAAACATATATATATAATTGTAGAGCCTGGAAGAGGAATTTATCGAAAAGAATATTCTTTGCTCGATTATTTTGTGTTTTATAGGTCTGAATGAATATTTTTGCAATACTGTGTGATTTATCAAAATAAAATCTTATCTATAATGGAGTTATACTCTACCACCACTGTGCCCAAGTTTTATACTTATATCAAGAGACCTTATTGCATTTATTCTATTGGCTTATTTTCTATAATTTCCTTTCCGTATTCTTGTTTGAAATTGACTAATATACCTTTATGTTTTCTTTTAAAATTTTTATTAAGGTCTATGCATAAACCAAATTCAAATGTCCTGCGTCAGTCTTCTGTCAATGTATCATCAAAATCAATATCTCCTGATAAGGTAGTATTTAATGATGTAATATTTTTTAGTTATTGTTCCCGTTATGATGACTAATAGACTCTTTTGGTTAAGAAAGTATATTGCCCTTGGTTGATAAACCTGCATAGATATTCATAACTTGACAAATTCTCGTTATTTATAATCTAACGGTACATCGATGGTTCAGCTGTAGAGAATGCTCGTCAACCACACGGAAGATCTAGGTTTTCATTCTCGATTGATGCACTCCTAGACTTTGGCTAGCATAGTATACAAGCCGGTAACGAGCATGTAAAAGAGGAAAGTTTTAGCGAGTGACTAGCAACCATACCCTGTAGAAACAACATCACACCTGCTGAATATTCAAAGCTTGAAGCTCTATGTTCCACTCGGAACGCAAAGGAATAAGAAAGTCGTCGAGCGACAATTTTTTCAGGCTATCCAGTTATCCCTTCAATAGCTGGCTCATATGCATCGTCTCGTCAGTTTCGCACGTTTCGGCCTTTAATGGGAAAGGGACACACTGATCACTGAATCTCAACTCAGTTTTTGGTACTGCACCTGGTGAAGAAAGTATGTAGACTTATCGGATACCAACTTGAAACAACTGTGGTTTACTGACAACTGATCTTTCTTTAATAACTTGACCATATATCAGAAATACACTAGGACCAGTAAGCATATTTTAGCATCATAAGAACACAAGAATAATGAATTCAAGGTCTGACAATTCTTTGCTGGTTTTTATCCTGTTAAATATGAGTGAGATGACATTCTTCTCATATTTGAATTTTTACTCAACATTCAAACAAAAATGTGTTTGAATAATTATTATATTATTATTATCTCCTTTAGTTCCTAGAGGAACACAGGGCTTCAGCTGAACGTCTCCATTGCGTTCGGTTCTCCACCAACGTTTCCACCTAGCTCCACGTCTACCCACATGCTTTCATCTCCTCTTCACATGACCTCCTCCATGTCACCCACCTTTCACTGACGACCAACTCGCCGCTTCCCATTCGGGTTCCACTCGAGTGATGGCCTGGCGTGTGATGTCACTCACTTGATGGTTTGTTTTCTCAGAGTATGGCTAATCCACCTCCATTTCTTCCTGCATATTTGTTGCACAATTGGTTCCTGCTGGGTTGGTTCGTTGCCAGAGATCCTTTCTGGCCGCCCATCTGATCTTGAGCGAAGACAGCTGTTGATGAAGGTGTGTAGTTCGTTTGAAGTGCCCTTTGTGACGCGACGCTGCGCCAAGTCTCTGATTCGTATGGTGAGTAGCACTGACTGCACATTGGAGTTGAAAATGCTGATGTTATTTTTCATGCTGAGTGCTGTTGATCTCCACACAGACTTGAGAGTAACGAAAGCTTGCCTTGCTTTCTCGATGATCCTCGCTTTGATATCCTCATCAGTTCCGTCCGCCTGTAGTTGAAACGACGATGCTTCCCAGGTAGGTAGGTAGGTAGGTGAAGGATGTTGCTTCTTTCAGATTCCTCCCATTTATGCTGGCTGGTTGTTGTAGCTGTTGCTGTTGGCCAGGAATCTTCATTACCACAGCTGTTTTCTCTATGTTCATCTGAAGTAAGTCCTATCTTTGATGCTTCTTCTGCCAACTTGTTGCTTTTCACTTGCATATCCTCCAGTTTGTGAGAAATCAGACATATATATGTCATCGGTGGAATTCAGATCCTCGAAGTGTTTTTTGTGTGGGTCAATTTTGTGCCTGTTTCCTCGTTGCCCGTCGTCTGTCACATTATCTAGTCTACCGCAATCAGGAAAATCGTCGGAGGTTTGAATAATTAGTGGTTAATAAAAAGATACTTGTGCTGTGAATTTTCCTTAGTGATTAGGTCAAATTTCCCGAGCTAGCTGCACTATTCCCAAGTCCAACTACTCAACAAACTAGCCAAGAACCTACTGCCCAAAAAAAGATTCAGAAGGAAATGGAGACAAACACTGAGAAGACTGTTGAGTGAAATCACACGCCCTCAAGTATAACGTCGGTGGGGAGCGAGGAGCTAGGCATCCGAGGGTGATATAGAGGAGATCGTGTAGGGAAAGAAACGCCTATGTGCAATCGTAGAGCTAGCTACAAAAGACCACAAGGAACAGAATACAGTGGAGACGTACTGCTATGTTCTACTGGAGACTTACTTAATAGACGAATAATAATAATTATAATAAACATAGGATTTGTATTTGGTACTAACTAAAAAAGATTATGTCTATATCTTTGGAATCCTTTCAAAAATTTAGAGTCATCTGTTTTTTAAATTATTACAAGCTGACGTGAACTGCCTTGCATGACATTCTGTAAGATTGTACAGAATGAACTCAGCAATCATTAGGTTGTCATTAGTATATTGTGTGTGTGTGTGTGTGTGTCAGTGTATTTTATGCGGTGGGTTTGTTTGTTAGAGGAGTTTCAATGACCAATCTAATCGTCATCATCTTCATAGAGTGTGTTAATAACCATCTTTAAACAGTTCTAGGCATAAGCAATTTAATGAATGGACAGTATTCACAAAATGTTACAGCAGGGGCTGACTGAGGTTGCTTTCTATTCTATGCTTAATAAGATAGTGACTGAAATATTGAAAATTCTGCCTCTAACTTAGGAAATATTTTCATTTCAAAAGCCTAGTCTTGATTTGAGTACATTTCTACATTATGTCACTACACTAGAGCATGTTGTATAGTGCTCAATGCTAATCTTATACACTCTCAATGGAATTTGAATGATTATTCCATATTAGATAAATTTATTTTTATATAAAATACGATGAAACAGTGTATTAATAGCTGTATATTATTATGGCGAGTGCTACTGATAAGATTTATCAGTAGTATGTAAAGAGACGTTCATCGCCATAAAAAGACACCAAACAGTAGGGAGATACATTTGATTTCACAGAAGGCAAATGATACAGCGTTGTGGAGATACATGTGACACGTGGAAGGAACACAAAGAAACACAACATGAAGTCACGGAATATACACATTTGATCACAGGGAATTATAAAAAGACGGTTGCAGAGAAGAAAATTTTCTTTTCGATAAATTCATCAACTAGGCTGGCTGTACATTCGTATATTTATAGTAAATGGGTGAGAAATTTCGAGAACTGTTTCTGGTCAAAGGTCAAATTAATAAAATTACAAAGTGTAATAAATATGAAGGTCGGATACAGAATACATAGTAAGGTAGACAGGTTGTAGTATTATCCTAGAAATGCACAACATGAAGTCCAGAAGTAGCACAAAACGAAGATCTGTGCAAATGGTGCGTTGAAGATAAGGTGTAAATAATTTGACTATATAGAGATACCAAATTGCCGATAATAACATTCCTTTACGAAGTCTTCGTCTTCTACCGTTTGTTTATGTCAGATAAACTTATCTAATGTAGAATTATATTATACTAACACACTGCTCAAATTCTACCTTGACACGAATTCCAATTGCAACTACAAACCAAAGTGATTCGAAATTTCTGTCAACTTTATTTAGTTCTGGATGTGGACCAGTAAGCACTTTTACTTCGATCTGAATTCCCACTTACTGTTTCCAAATGTTCAATATTAAATCTGTTTTGACATGATGTAATTGTGTTATGCTATTATGCAACTACTTTCAGTTGGTATTGAGCCATGTCTATTGTGTACGGGTGGGTTGACTATATTACATGGTTGGCGAAACCTTGGTGCGGTGGATGAAGCCGGGTTGACTCTGTAACCCAATGGTGGTTGGAAGTCGAGCATCTGAACCAGTCAGTCGTAGGCACACTAGTTTTTGAAGTGATATCCACTCACATTACAAATGTACTCAGTATGATTCAGTTGACGCATTTAATACCATACTTTTCATGTTACCTTACTGCATGATGATTAGATATTTGAATAAAAATCAATATAAGATAAAGTACATTCAGTAATAATAATATGAGTGTTATTGATTAATTACAATCAGATGGTAAATAAGACGAGTGTTTTTTCTAGTCATAAAAAGTAACTTGTTAGAATTTTGTGATGTGCTTGAATTGAAATAGAATTTTGAGATTTTTTATTATCCTCTGGCGGTAATAATATCTTCCATATTTCTGGTATTTGCATTGAGTTATTTCTGTTGCATGTGTTGAGTGTAGACTCAATGAACCAGGATTCAGTAATCAGTCTCTCTCCACCTATACAGATTACTTCTTAGAATCTTAACCCTCTCCCATCCTATTGTGTGGTTGTGGTTAATGCATGTAGTGCAATTGCTGAGCTTTTTTCTAAATTACTTATCTTCGCGGGGTCAACCATTCCTACCTTAGCCAAATTCTTATGTTCCACCAATCTGATTACCCCCGATCTACTAGTTTGACCTATATAGTTGACCTCACAGTCATTGCAGGGTATTTTGTAAATTCTATTATTTTGTTTAATTGGATTTACCGGGTCTTTTAGCCTACAGAGCTTGTCTCTGAGTGAGTTTGTAGGTTTGAATGCCATCCTAATTCCTGCTTTATTAGGAATCCTTCTTAGGGTCTCAGATGTGCCGTCGTTATATGGTATAACAGTAGACGACTTATATTCTTTCTTATTTATGCTATCATTACTAGTTTCACAATTATTTTTATTTTGTTTTTGGGCTTTTTCCATCTTCCTAATGAATTTTATAAGATAGTCATTTAACACCAACGCTACTGCTCGGTTTGTTAGACACTTAACTAAGCCTGCCTTAACAGTTAACGGATGAGATGAATTAAAGTCTTCAGTTACTATTACCGTGTAACACTGTGTGACTTATCAAAATAAAATCTTATCCATAATGGAGTTATACTCTACCACAGTGCCCAAGTTTTATACTTATATCAATAATCCTGTATAGACACATCAGTTCTAAATCGGTCGAGGAATGCTATTTGAGCAGCACATATTATAACTGAAATGTAGAACTTACTATTCAGTTGAATGTATCCGCATTTCGTTTCGGCCATGTCCAAATTAAAGCTGAACACTTACTACTTATTAGTTGTTGGCTTAGTGGTACAACACTGGGCAACCACGCAAGGGGTCCGGTTTTCGATCCCTGACTGACGCATACTTTTACCTCACTTTGCCGGTAATAATCCCGGTAAAGAGGTCTTAAGCTTAATCCCTTTAAATGCCAGTCAGGTTGTTAATTTCACTTTCAAACAAAAGAGCAACTGACATGAACTGGTTAGTTCACGCAGGGTTCCACTAACGTCGATGGCATAGAAGTTGGAACGAAATCGAATGTTAAATACCTTAGACTGTGTATTTCCTCGAATCAACCTTCCTGATCTTCCCACATCATATCAGTTTCTAGAATGATATTTCGTTTGACGTCCTACGTAAGGCAGTTAAGACGACCTGGTACCATTCAGTCTCTACTGTTACAGTTTTTTTTCAATTCATCTATTCTCCCTATCTGTGTTCACTGCTCCCCGTTTATCTTTCCCGGGCTACTTAAGGTAGAATTTGTTATGCTACGAAGGGCACTAATAGCTGTCAGTAGGGTGAGGGGTGGTGCAAATTAAATTTTATATTCATTTTCTTATTGAACAATATTATTAATGTAAATGACCTGTTTTAATTATTACCCCTGCAATGAGAGTATTAGATGCAATACTGTACTGTACTACTGTAAAAACGGAAGACAAAGGCCAGGCAACAGATCGTTTATTAAGGAAAATCAACACATATTTATAGATTTTAATGTACATTATTGTAGATTGTTGTCAGTAGAAAATACAGTCTTTTGATTGATTGTTTCTCACAGAAAGTTAACCTTGCATCTCTTTGTGGCTGTGTCAGATCATTCATATGCTAACTGTATCCGCCTATGCAAAGCCTTTGTTCTCATTTTCTCACCACCATTATTGGGGACATAAACATTGATGTCAATTACTGTCTACCAACTTTGGCTAGCAGCCAGCTCTCACCACACTACTATATGCTGGTAATTCCATATTTGTACCAAAAGTACATTTTAAAATAAAGCTATTATTATTAAGGTTGGGTGTGAGGCTAGCAACCTCATCCCGTAAAAACACCACTGCCAGCGAAATTTTGAAGCTCTAGCTTGCAGCCATATTGAAACGGTAGAAGATGAAAACTTCATAAAGGAATGTTTATCGGCAATTTGGTATCTCTATATAGTCAAATTATTTACACCTTATCTTCAATGCACCATTTGCACAGATCTTCGTTTGGTGCTACTTCTGGACTTCATGTTGTGCATTTCTAGGATAATACTACAACCTGTCTACCTTACTATGTATTCTGTATCCGACCTTCATATTTATTACACTTTGTAATTTTATTAATTTGACCTTTGACCGGAAATAGTTCTCGAAATTTCTCACCCATTTACTATAAATATACGAATGTACAACCAGCCTAGTTGATGAATTCGTCAAAAAGAAAATTTTCTTCGCTGCAACCGTCTTTTTATAATTCCCTGTGATCAAATGTGTATATTCCGTGACTTCATGTTGTGTTTCTTTGTGTTGCTTCCACGTCTCACATGTATCTCCACAACGCTGTATCATTTGCCTTCTGTGAAATCAAATGTATCTCCCTACTGTTTGGTGTCTTTTAATGGCGATGAACGTCTCTTTACATACTACTGATAAATCTTATCAGTAGAACTCACCACAACATGTTTCACTGGGAAAGAAAATGATTTTTTTAAATAAAATACTTACTACTTATTGGAACTAAATTAATTGTTTTTTCCTTCGTCTGAAATGAAGTTTGTCAAATTTCATACTGTAATAGTTATCGTTGTGTTGTTTGTATTTTCAGATACTCAACACTTGTTCCTGTAACATTTCATTATTCACAGTATTATTTCTTTTTATTCCATAGACCCCATCTTCAGCCGGTAAGGATAATGCTAAGCCAACAGAATCACATGCAGTGGATGATTTATCAACAACAGATAATGCTAGCCAAGAATCTGATATAGTACGCTTAGTTCCTATGGATTATGATAGTGAGAATACAGATAGTGCAAATTCTCCTGTTAAAGATACAACTGTATGTGATACGAAAGAAACAACCACAGAATCAGTACAGAAGGTAAGCTGCATTTCAATCGATTGTCTACAGGGCGTATATTTATATATATCACAGAAGGTGCCTTTTGCCTCCTTTGTGTTTGGTGGTGGGTGACTAATTTTTCTGTGATACATCTTTGATCCTTGGATACTTGATCATGAGCGTTCTATCACTAACGGGTTGATCTCTGACGAGATCTCAGTACGAATACAGAGGGCTAGTTTCGCATATGCCAGTTTACACTGTCTCTGGCGTAGACGTAATATCCAACTATCGACCAAAGGGCGTGTGTACTGCTCATCAGTCCGCTCCGTCCTCCTTTATGGCTGTGAGACCTAACCATTGAGAGTGGAAGACATGAAAAGCCTGTTCAGTTGTCTTCAATCATAGGTGTCTGCTTTCTATCTCCCGCCTGAAGTGGTATAACAAGGTGAGCAATACGGAAGTTAGGCGTTGAGAGCTAGGTAAGGAGGGGATGTCAATCGACGAGGCTGTGAAATTACATCGACTGAGATGAATAGGACATGTGCTACGTATGCCTAGTCATCGCCTTCCTCGGCGGGCAATGTTAGCTGACATAGGGTCAGGCCGGAAAAGAGCTAGTGGCGGTCAAACCAAAACATGGCACCAGTCAGTGAAATCCACCACAGTTAGTTTAAGCCACGTGGGAAGATGTAGACTTCCTGGTTGGGGTCCTCGGGATGATATAAACCAATGGCTGTAGACAATTGGTCATATGGCTCAAAATCGTTCTCAACGGCGGGCGGAGATGCATCCACTCCTTGTGACTTATGATTTCCAATTAAACTGTTTCGTTCTTTGTTATTACTGTTCCTTTGTCTCACACCTCTGTTTACTGTCTCTACTTTGCGGTTCTTCTACTTTCTTCTCTTGCTTTGTGTGCTACATGGAGTGTGGTGACTTGAACTGCTGCACATCGGTGCAAAGTTCTATGTCGAAAACAGGCAGACAGTTAGGTTGTTACTATCATAGTTGAATATATTCGTTTTACTTATTATCTCTTTTTCAACTTTATTGTACTTCAGCTGATACAGTGCTTTTATTTGATGAGCTGGATACAGACATTTGTGATAGACTGCCCAATCATTATACTAAATGGTCGTATTGTATTTTAAATGAGTGACTTAGAGCTTTTATACCCAAAACTTCATATCTAACTGCTGCGTATATTTTATGGTTGTAGTACCACCACCACCACCGTACATTGGAAATGATGCTAAGCAGATGAAGGCTTCCAAACATGTAAACCTTCCGCACTCTCCGATCTTATAGATTTATATAGCACAACAGAGCCCAATGGATTCACAGTACCGCTCAACAATCGAATATCTCATCTGCACACTGAGTGGTGCTAACCATCTAAATACTGAAATAGACATGTTTCCTAACTGCTACTTTTCTGCACCGAAGTTAATACGCAGTTTAGTTTATGAAGGCTGAATGTCCCTGTAAGGTATATTAATGTACAGTTAGCCAAACGGTCTTAAGGGAAATAAGTAGTATATTCATAAACCACCACTTTTCCAATGATATCGTATGGAGTTTTTAAATAATCAAATTAAGTCTTGTTTAAGTATGTCGTTAACTTTCGAAGTTTTTCAAAGTAAGTTCTCATTCTTCTGTTTTGTTCAAGTCAAATGATAAGCTGGATAACCGACGTCGTAAGCGAGGAAGACGACAAAGAAATAAAAATACCAGGGATGTTGAAATATCTACAAGCAATAAAGAAGGAGAAGTGGATGCTGATTCTAAAAATGATCCTTTCGCATCGCATCCATTAGTGAAACTTCAAGCAAAACGACGACAATGCCTAAGTAGTATCCATAGTATACACAGTCGACCCACACTGCTACAAATGGTTAGTGTACATCTCTTTTATTTTATGTGATGTTTATAATTTTCTAAAAACGAAAACCAACAATTATCATTTGATTTTGGTAATAACGATATATTGTAATTATTCCAAATATGAATTCCATTATGGGTAAATTTTGTTTTGATAAAGTCTCACAGTGTTATACAGTAATGTTTACTGATGACGTTTCGAGCACAATTTGTTGCTCATAATCATATCATATCATACCTTGATATGATTATGAGCAATAAATTGTGCTCGAAACGTCATCAGTTAATATTACTGTGTAACACTGTGTGATTTATCAAAATAAAATCTTATGCATAATGGAGTTACACTCTACCACAGTGCCCAAGTTTTATACTTATATCAATATTACCTTTGATAGGTTTGATCGAATCTTGTATATTATTTTGAAGGATTTTTCAAATGGTGCTGAATGTTCTAAATTGACCAGATGTTCTGTCACTGAATTATATACACGTTTTCGTTCTCCTTTTACTAGCCAGGCTGGATGGTGTTTACGAGCGCGTTTTCCGAATTGGTGCATGGTACGGCCGATGTACTCAGCTCCGCAACAGCAAGTAAACTGATATATGCACGTTGAAGTGGCCCAATGTGACAGCTTGTCTTTCGCGTTCTGTCTGAACATTTTCTTGCAGTAAAACGTCAGTCGTAGGCTCGCGGTGAAGTATGTTTTCCCCAGAGATTTGCAGAGGCGTTTACGAAGGATCTCTGCTGAAATGTCACCTTTGAATTTTAGATTAAGTAGAAGTATTTTCTTCGGGGCGGATTGGACTTGTTCGGAAGTCTTCTTTTATTTGAGATCCTCGTCTATGAACCTGGGTGGGAAACTGTTTTACATCAGGGTTTTTCGGAGATTACACAGGTCTGCTTATCTTCCGAATCCTTAAAGAAAGAGCGTATGTAAGGTTCCTTTTTCTGCTTAGGGCCACGAAGCTTCGGAAGTTGATTAACTGTCCATTCGATGTAGGCTTTTTGTATATGGACCTTTTCAGAGAGTTGTTGGCGTTTCTTATCAGATGGACGTCGAGGAAGTAGAACATTCCGTCGCATTCAGCTTCCAGAGTAAAGTTGATGTCTTGGTGGGCATTGTTGAAGGTTTGAAGTAAGTTTTCAAGGTCAATGTTCTCATCACAAATGATGAAAGTATCATCAATGTATCTCTTGTAGAGATGGAAGTCGTCTATAGTTGATGATAAGGAGTTGTTTTTAGGTTAGCCATAAAGCAGTCGGCCAGGAGGGGTACTATGGGAGAGAACCCATTGCTACTCCATCTACTAGTCTGTATATTTCGTTGTTGAATCTAAAGTATACGTTGAAAGTGCATCGTAGTAACGGTTCTTCTAGCTAATTGATCGGTATACCAACATCGATGCTATTGAATTGAATGTAGTCACATTGGAAACATACGGTTTCTGTCAATGGAACGTTGATGAAGAGAGACGATATCCGAGGAGACCATTTTCTTTTCTGCCACGTTGACATTCTTAATTGAATCAACAAAGTCGAATGTGTCACGGAGGTTGTGTCTTGACAGCTTCTCTTACACCGGCCCGAGAATCTCCACTAGCCATTTTGCGACGGAGTGATATGGGGAATCTATCATATCTAGTATTCAGCGGAGTGGGACGTCTTGTTTGTGCACTATAGGTAAGCTGTACATGCGCGGCGTTGTAGAACCAGATGGACGCAGTTGTTCGTATAGTTTTGAACTGATAATGGATTCGTATTTCATTTTCTTAAATATCTTCGTTAGCGAGAGCTCCGTCTGTTCGGTGGGATCTTTCTGTGAAGACTGTTTTTGAAACTTAATATCATCAGATAGTATCACCGATAGTTTGCTTAGAACTGAAGGATAATGAAAACTTGATCATGACACGGCCAGATAAAGGCTCCGATATCGTATCGATGAACAAATCAGACTACCTTAGCAAACTCTCGGTTATCCTATCTGATGATAATAAATTTCAAAAACAATATTGGGCCACTTCATCATGCATATATCAGTTTACTTGCTGTTGCGGAGCTGAGTACATCGGCCGTACCATGCACCAATTCGGAAGACGCGCTCGTAAACACCATCCAGCCTGGCTAGTAAAAGGAGAACGAAAACGTGTATATAATTCAGTGACAGAACATCTGGTCAATTTAGAACATTCAGCACCATTAGAAAAATCCTTCAAAATAATATACAAGATTCGATGAAACCTATCAAAGGGAATAAAATTAAGACATCTGGGCATAGCCAAGGCACTAGCCATCCA
This sequence comes from Trichobilharzia szidati, assembly GCA_944472155.2. NCBI lineage: Eukaryota > Metazoa > Platyhelminthes > Trematoda > Strigeidida > Schistosomatidae > Trichobilharzia > Trichobilharzia szidati. Next base: position 22,416,919 of record OX235271.1, read on the forward strand.
AAAGCTCAAATCCACGCTATGTACCCAAAAGGAATACGTCCAACCCTTGTTCCTGCCATGGCCATCATAAACAGGTAATTCTTCTAATAGTGACTATCCCATCACCTTTCTTATCCAAACTTCCCTTTTGTTCATGTTATATTCAGTTTTTCCTAATCCCTATTTACACTACCATATTTTCATATCCGAACTTCCTGTATATTTTGTCATTTTATTATTTCTACATATTTAATCTCTAACTGTATAAACAATTATTCGTCACATTAGTTATGATCCTACTGGAGTTTTTATCCAAACATCCTGTCTGTTTTTGTTATTTCTACATTTCTAACCACTAATTGCACAATATGTCGATCTTCTCAGTAATTATGATGCTACCTTGTTTGAGTTTTATCTGTCCCCCTGTTTATTATAGCATTTTAATTCCTAATTGTAATCTTATTTTATTCTGGAACTTTTCCACTTATTTGTAAAAAATACACGAATGAACAGCCTAGTTGATGACTTCATCGCAAAGAAAATATTCTTTGTTGGAAGCATCCTTTTAAATGTCTCAGTTTGAATCTCTTCAATGTCCTAGTTTTTCCTGTCATTAAACAGGTTCCTCTATTCTTCTGCAAGTCATTTCATAGAGAAGTTTGTCAATACTTGTTTTCGTTGAAGTCAACTGTCCGCCTCCTTCCTGTGGCTTAAGTGTTTTCACAAGACTTAAGTCAAATTTCGTGCTCTCAAGACACGAGTAGAAGCGCTATGGAGGGTCAACAGAATGCTGTGGTAAAGTTTGGCCACAGAATAATAATAATATTGTTTTCAGGATTTCATCATAAGATGACATCGGTTTGTGAACCACTGGAAAACCTGGGAGTACTGGATGGCTGTTTCGTCCTAGTTTGGGACTGTTTACAGTACGCACCCACCGGGGTTCGAACTCAGGAGCTTCCGGTTACATGGCGAATCCGTAGACCATTGAGCTGAAGAGTCCCAAACTAGGACGAAACAGTACTCTAATGTTTTCCAGTGCTTCGTTATCCGATGTTAGCTGATGATGAAATCCTTAAAGAAATAAAATGCCTGCAAATCACCAACACTTCAATAATATTTGCGGACGCGAAGTGAAGAAGAAGGCTAGTTTTATGCCAAACTAGCTTTACTGGCTGATAAGCATGTGAACGCAGCTACTGAGGTTGCTCAGCTGCCTTATGGATTAGACTTCGAATTCTTAATAACTGACCTTTAAATATAACACAAAAGCTAATACCACTAGAAGACTTAGTGGCCTGCAGTGATTTATGCATTCTTTTTCCAATTTACTAGTTAACCACGCATTTAAGCTCTACTGATCAAACAAAGTGTCGACTACTCTGGTTGGACACTAGTTAGTAGCTTGTCTAATTTGTCTAGTGTTTTCTTTGGTGCAGACTGAATTCTATCGTCAGTCAAGTTTCCATTGTTCCCATTATTCTAGTGGGCTCGCCATCACGATACACTGTGAACGGCTGACAATAAATGGTTGTAGGTTTCGTGTTATATGAGAAGAACGTCGTCTCACTCATATTTAACAGGATAAAAACCAGCAAAGAATTTTCAGACTTTGAATTCATTATTCTTGTGTTCTTATGACGCTAAAATATGCTTACTGGTCTTAGTGCATTTCTGCTTTATGGTCAAAGTTATTAACGAAAGATCAGTTGTCAGTAAACCACAGTACAATAGAAAGACGACCACCAGTTGTTTCAAATTGGTATCCGATAAGTCTACATACTTTCTTCACCAGGTGCAGTACCAAAAACTGAGTTGAGATTCAGTGATCAGTGTGCCCTTTTCCCATCAAAGACCGAAACGTGCGAAACTGACGAGACGATGCATATTAGCCAGCTATTGAAGGGATAACTGGATAGCATACAAAAATTGTCGCTCGACGACTTTCTTATTCCTTTGCGTTCCGAGTGGAACATATGGCTTCAAGCTTTGAATATTCAGCAGGTGTGATGTTGTTTCTACAGCGTATGGTTGCAAGTCACTCGCTAAAACTTTCCTCTTTTACATGCTCGTTACCGGCTTGTATACTAGCCAACGTCTAGGAGTGCATCAATCGGGAATCAAAACCTAGATCTTCCGTGTGGTTGACGAGCATTCTCTACAGCTGAACCATCGATGTACCGTTAGATTATGAATAACGAGAATCTGTCAAGTTATGAATATCTATAGAGGTGTGGTGAGAGATGACTGCTAGCCAAATTGGTAGACAGTAATTGACATCAATGTTTATGTCTCAAATAGTAGTCATGTGAAAACAAGATCAGCAAGGCGCATCTGCAACCTTGAACAAAGCAAAGGACATTCTTTTTGACAAATTCCTCTTCAAGCTCTACAATTATATATACATACATCACTCTATGGCCAAATGTTCGGTTTAACTCTTAAAGCCTGAATTGGTGAAACAGAGCGTATAAGACACCTTTGCATCTGTTGAAAGGATAAAAGATAAATAAATTCATGTCACCGTTTAGCATATCTACCTTGTTAACTAATTAATGTACCACTTATGGAAACAGTAGACTTTATATTCGAAGAGCTTATTGGACGAAACATCGATGTCGACATTCCTGTATCTTTCACAAAAGAGATTCTTTCGAAATCCACAATAAATACAGAACTGGGTGACACGGGTTCGAATTCCGGAAGGAACATGAGGTCCTTCAAGGTGAGTGCAGATATGCCCTGCTAACTGGTGAGTGCCAACTAGCACGAGACCTAAGTCAGGTAGGGCTTCCTGTGGCCGATTGGTTCCAACCATCTATTATCAACTATTCACAGTGCATCGTGATGGTGAGCCCACTTGAATAATGGCCACATTGGAAACTTGACTGACAATAGAATTCAGTCTGCACCAAAGAAAAGACTGAACAAATTAAACAAGCTACTAACTAATGTCTAATCAAAGTATCCAATACATTCCTACAGGAGGTCGTTCGCCAGCCTGAATAGTTCAGTGGTAACGTCTCTGACCGCAGCACTGGGTGGCGCTAGTTAAAACTTCAGAAGGGACATAAGTTCTTTCAAGTTTGTAAATACGCCTTTGATGACAAGTACCAACTAGAACGATACCTAGGCCTAAGACTTCCTGCCGATTGCTTCCAACCATCTAATGTCATCAAATCAATGTTCACCGTGATGGCGAGCTACCTAGAATGGTGGCCACATTACAAACCTAACTGAACGAATTCATTCTGCACCAAAAAAGGACGAGACGCATCACACTAGTTACTAGTGTCCAATCAAAGTACATGTTAATCTAATTAGTAATTAGCCCGATCTAGACTTTTGACAAACCACAATATCACCTAACTGCAATATCTAGGTAGCAGGTGCGGTGAGGGGGCGGGACATTCAAACCCGTGGTCGACTGAATAAAAGTCGGGTGGGCTATCTAGTCAGCTACACCACTGCTTATTTGCACAACTAATTTAATATTAGTATCTCATCATATTAAAATTAATCATCGCAATTTAATGCTTTCTTAAATGAAAGTCCTATTTATTCATTTCCGATATTATTACATTCATAGGCAGCTTTAGTAGGTGGAATTCAAAGGTTTACTAAGTAAACTTGTATGTTGTCTAAAATACTCAAGATTTCTAACTGCCTGTTATGTTTTATTTATCTTCACCTTGTAAAAACTTAATTCGTAATTAGATTATTGTGTGATTCAGTTGTGTTTATTTGTTCTATATTGTTGCAAATTATTTCAGTTGTTGGCAGAAGATATTCGTAAAGAACGTAATCAACTTATGCAGTGTATACGGTATATTGTGAACGAAAATTTTTTCCAAGAATAATCATCAGCCTGTGATATTAAACCCTGATGTGAATGGGGGAAAAATACAAAAATATTGTGTATATATGCTCTGTTGAATCACATTTGTGTATTTTAAAAAGAAATTATTGTTAATTATTTACATCCACTTTTCCAATAAATCCCCTGTCGGGTCTCCATTCTGGATCATCAGAATTAGCATAGCGTTTTTTCCGATGGACGACGGGATTTACTTTTAGGCCAGACTGGTATTACGTTCCTTTTCACTTTAGAATATCGGAATCTTTTACGTCGTTTTCTTTTTCCGACAAGCCGACGTACGGATGCTGTACAAGGTTGGGGAACTGATTTCTCAGGCGCTTTTAATTCACTTGATTGGTCTAGTACCTGGAATTCTGAAACCATCACTTGGTTATTTGATTCCATTATCGTTGTACCGGTTTGCTCGGATTCGATTATTGTTCTTGGTTTGTTACGGAGTGCCGGTAAATGAACATTGTGCCACCATCGAAAACACTGTGCTGAACAAAGCCGAGGAAATTCTGGGCACGCTGCACAAACCATCCTAATTACCGTTTCAGTTTGCACGTGATTTCTTAGTTTACAGGCAACACAATCCGTGTTTTCATTGGTGAAAGGTATAGGAATACCATCAAGAAGCATAACTTCACAAAGGGATTCTATAGATCTCAGTTTGTGTTTCTGACTTAATGGTTTCCATGCTTCCTCTGAGGTGGAAGTACTTGGTGTAAGCGTTTCACATATACTACTCGTTTGACTGTTAGTAGGTACTGTATCATTGACTACATGGTTTGACAGTTCACACAAATGCTGATTGTCATTTATTGCCTCCCCATTTTCAATATTTTCTAAAAATGTGATAAATATAAAATGAAATTCAATTAAGTTAAAATTTCTTCACATCAACAAGTTCACATTTAATTCACCCTTTCAAGTTTTAATTGTAATGTAATGTCACGCTCATTGATTGCAAGTCACCAGGTCTAAAACAACTATGTTCATCTGAAGCCTGATAGCGAATTCTTTTTGTCAAGAATTACTAAACCACAATGCCAATGTATTCCCGCGACTAAAACTAAACATTCAGTGGACTCAGTTTTCACCAACCAGCTAGTGACTGCTCTACATGAGGACATTCGTGTGACCGTAGTAGAAAATAAGGCACTTAGTTTTATTGTGTAACGAGATGTCGCGGAAGAACGTTTTCCTGCACAAATGATAAATATCTATAGAAACTAACTAGTGAAAAATTATGACAATATGCTATTTAGATATAAATACTATCACCGTCGCAAGGATATTAGATAATCATAACGAAAGCATGAAGCTGTTCTGCATTTCTAAATTGTTAGTCAATACACGCTAGGACATTAACTAAAGCTCAACATAGAAAACTACCTCTGATACTTCATATTTCTCTTTAGCATATATGTATTACCGTTTGCAGAAGCGCGTCGGTAGCACAGTGGTTAGGACTCTCGCCGACCATGCACATGGTCCGGGCTTCGATCCCCTGCCGGCGCACACCCGATATCTATGGTCGGCCTGCAAAATTTGGGCTACCGATATCCACGCTGAAAATTCCATACTTGTACTGAAAATACGGTGTGGAATCAGGCTGTAAATCAAAATAAAATTTAAAAAATATTCACTTGCTTAATTTCTTAAAACTACAAAGAAGCTAGTGAGTTTCGCGGTGTTTACTAACCAAAGTACACGGACTGATATTAAAGAAATAGCAGAATGGAATTGTTCCAGAGAGTCTGTCTGGATTCAACATAGAACTTGGCACCGAAGTGCAGCAGTTCGAGTTGCCACGTTACAAATCGCACACAAAGGTAGACAAGAAAATGAGTGAAGAGAATCAGTAGAGTTTTGACAAGTATAAGAGTGAAACAGAATGAGTAATGGTAGAAAGGAATATGAAAGATTACAGAGACTGAATACATCTGCGTAAGCCATTGACAACGATTTTGAGCCATGTCACCTATTGTCTCCAGCCATTGATTCTTAGAGTCCCAAGGGCGGGCCCCAACCCGGAAGTCTGCATCTCCCTACCTGACTCAGCTTAACTGTCAGGGATTTTGTTCCAGAGAGTGGAAGCACAAGCTATCCATTTGCTGAATTAAGTCATAAACATAAGAGGAGTCACTGTCGATACGGGTAAACATTATCTTGGAACTCAGTTACAATTTAATTTTGTGCTTTCTTAGACACAAAAACTGTAAGCATATTCCCAGCGTTCTTCTGGTCTGAAATAAGTTTCTGTTTTATGAGACGGAATCACATTTTATTCGTTGGAGATCGCTGATTGACTTGCACAAACTCAATTATCAAAAACAAATAAATATGCACATACAAGGATACTCTATGTTGCAAGTGAGCCATATTCCAAAGGAAAACTGCATGTAGCAAAGTTAAATTCTTAACAGGTTTAATCCCTTCATCCTGATATTATTTAATATATTCGCCAGTTTTTCGGATAAGAACACCTATAGCACTTAATTCACACTCTCACTTAGAGACTGTTCGTGTCTTCGAAGGTAAACTTTACGAAAAAAGTGTGGCAGTATTAGTTGCCACCCTCCAAATGAAGCGAAAAAGGACCTATGGTGAAAGGAAATTTGCAGAAGAATGAATAATTCCATAAGAAATAATAAAAATTTAATGAATGAGACATTACAAACAGCGAATGCAACTACACATTTAACTGGGCCATGTCACCAAAACTCTCAAACCGTTGCTCTTTTCCACCTCCAGGAATACAGCCAGACAGTTTATATCTCCTTACGTGACTCAAACCACTAGTCAAAGGCTTCAAGCATTGATGTCAGGTTTCGACTGCACCACAAATAACCCTCTTCCAATCTAATCTTATGTCGACTAACATTGCTCGACAGGGAAGATGACGGCCTCGAATGTGTAACACGTGTCCCAGTTATCTCAATCGATGCAGCTTCACAACTTTAGCAGTTGACTTGCCTCTATCACCTAACTTTCTACACCCAACCTCAATATAAGTTATAATATTATGCCATTTAACAAGGGAGACAGGACACAAACAATCATGACTACGCACAGATGATCCTTTCATATCCTCTTCTTTTTACGGTTCTGTCCTACAGTCATGAAGAGAGAAAAAGCGAACTGTTGAACAGTACATACTTTTTGTCGATAGCCAGACATCACGTCTACACCAGGGATAACTTCATTTCACAAATGTACACAAGCCCTCCATATCCATGCTGAGATTTCGTCAGCAATCACTACATTAATGCTGATGCAACTTCTCGAGTAAATCTGTCTGTCTGTCTGTCTGTTTTCGACATAGAACTTTGCACATATGTGCGGCAGTTCAAGTCGCCACAATCTATGTAGCACGCAAAGCAAGAGAAGAAAGTAGAAGAAATGCATAATATAGACAGTAAACAGAGGTGTGAGACTAAGGAATAGTATTAACGGAGAACAAAAGTTTAATTGGAAATCATAAGTCACAAGGAGTGGATGCATCTGCGCCACTGAGAACGATTTTGAGCCATGTCACCAATTGTTTCCAACCATTGGTTTTTACCATTCCGAGGGCCCCAACCAGGAAGTCTACATCTTCCTACGTGACTTAGATTAACTGTTGTGGATTTCATTGATTGGTGCCATGTTTTGGTTTGACCGCCGCTAGCTCTTTTCCAGCCTGACCCTATATCAGCTAACATTGCCCGTCGAGGAAGGCGATGACTAGGCATACGTAGCACATGTCCTAACCATCTCAGTCGAAGTAATTTCACAGTCTCGTCGATTGATTTCCCCGCCTTACCTAGCACTCGACGCCTAACCTCAATATTGCTCACCTTATTATACCACTTCACGCGGGAGATAGAACGCAGACACCTATGATCGAAGACAGCTAATCTTTTCATGTCTTCCACTCTCAATGGCCAGGTCTCACAGCCATAAAGGAGGACGGAGCGGACTGTTGAGCAGTACACACGCCCTTTGGTCGATAGTCGGATATCGTGTCTACGCCAGAGACGGCGAAAACTGGCGAATGCGAACCTAGCCCTCTGTATTCGTGCTGAAATTTCGTCGGAGATCAACCCGTTGGGGCTGATGGTACTTCCCAAGTAATTGAAGCGGTCAACGTGTTCTACCACTTCCCTTCCTATTTCTAATCTAGGGGTCGATGAAGTCCAATCCTGCAGCATCATCTTACATTTTATAGGGGCGAATCGCATGCCAAACATGCGGAGATTGTTGCTCAGGGTGTTCAGTAGACTCTGCATTTTGTCAGAGTCCTCGCCTAGAAGGACTATATCGTCCGCATATTCTAAGTCAACGAGATTCTTCCCTGGTAGCAAGTCAATCCCTGAGTCGCTGAAGTGAGTTAGGGTTAAGTCCATTAGTACATCTATGATGAAATTGAATAGGAATGGGGATAATGGGCATCCTTGACGGACGCCACTAGTCGTCACCACTTCAGATGACAACTCGCCATAAGCCCTCACCTGGCTGCATGAGTACGAGTAGAGTGCCTTAATCAGTGCAATGTATTTTCTTGGCATTCCCTTTACAGCCAAGCATCGCCAGAGAACCTCCCGGTCGACAGAATCGAATGCCGCCTTTAGGTCAAGAAATATAATGATTGTCGGACGCCGGTAGGAATGCCTATGTTCTAGAATCTGTCGAAGGGTGAAGATGTGATCAATACACCCTCTACCTGGCCTAAAACCTGCCTGGTTTTCTCGTGTTTGTGTCTCCCGAGCACCACTTAGTCTACGCAGTATTATTGAGCCTAGGATTTTAGATACTATATTAGTCAAGCTAATCCCTCTGTGATTATCACAAGACGACTTGTCTCCCTTCTTGTATATCGGGATGATCAGTGACTTACACCAACCCGATGGGACTTCCTCTGATTCCCAGACGCTGCCTAGAACCTCCGTTAACGCAGACAGTAAACTGTCGCCTCCGTACTTAAATACCTCTGGAGTCAATAAATCAGGTCCTGCTGCTTTGCCTAGCTTCAGATTGGTGACAGCTTTAGTAACCTCAGTTAGGGACGGAGGACCTGTGTCTATATCCCATTCAGGGAGGTGTTGGATGTCCGGTAGGTTAAGTGTGGCTGTGGGCCAATTAAACTGCTCCTCATAGTGTTCTTTCCAGCGCTCCAGACGTCTATCCTGGGAGCTAATTATGGTGCCATTTTTCTCGGAGATTGTTTCGCTTATCATTTGCCTTTTACCACCTGTTTCCCTGATAAGCCTGAATAGTTGTCTGGTGTTGCCTATCGCCGATGCTTTTTCCATCTCTTTCGCCTTAGTCAACCACCACTGTTCACGGTCCTTGCGGAGACTTTTCGTAAGTTTCCTCTTGTGCAGCTTTCGCTCCTCATTGAATTCGGAGCTCGCCGGAATAAGTCTTCTAGCATCTATCAGTTCGGATGAGGCAGTCGAAATCCAGTGGTTTTTACTCACCTTTGGAATTACCTTATTCACAGCTTTTACAGCTGTATCTATGGCTGACTGAATATTCTTCCAGGCTTCTTCAGGGTGAGCGCAGCTGTCAAACTCAGATATGTGTTTAGCTAGTTCTTCCTCAAATAGGGACTTAGTTCCCTGGTCGAGCTGGGGACGTGATGGGTTTACCGCTCGCTGTTTCCTACGTCCGTTCAGTCGTAAGCACACACGAGCGCGGACCAGTGCGTGATCGGTATCTACACACGTGTTCCAGAAGGAGCGACAATCTCCTACCGACCCACGCCAACGATAGCTTATTGCTATGTGGTCTATTTGTGTCCAGCGTTGATTTGATGATGGGGGTCGCCAGGTCAAACAGTGTCTCTCCTTGTGTTTGAAGTTAGTGCTTACAAGAAACAAATTATTATCTGAACAGAACTGTAGGAGACGGTCACCGTTGTCGGTTCGCTGGCACGGAATTCCGTATGTGCCACCAACATTCTTCTCAGACTGACACAATTTCCCTACTTGAGCATTAAAGTCACCAGCTAAAACGACTATATCTGAGCGTCTAGCCTTTCGCAGCAAACTAGACAGCTTTTGGTAGAACTCATCCTTCGTTTCATCCGAACTGCAGTCAGTGGGGGCGTAGGCGGAGATTACGAAAAGGCATCGGCGAGTAGTGCAGTCCTTTCTCCTTTTCACTGATCCGTTCAGGCGGACAGCGCACATTCGGCTATCTACCGGGATCCAGTCAAGTAATGTCTTTTCTGCTCTAGTACTTAAAGCTATCCCAACACCAGCTAATCCTCGTGAGCTAGCCGTCGCATCTCCTGACACCCTCAAGGTGAATTTTGCAGATTCATCCTGTTGGCCAGGTGGGGTTAGGTGAATAACCACACTTGGGTCTTGTATGCGTGTTTCTGAAACACAACATACATCAATGGCTCGGGATGCAGGATTCTTGGCTAGAGATGCTTGTTGTCCTATTTGGCAGAGTGTCCTAACATTAAATGCTCCTATATAAAATTGGTGGCGTGGTTTTAGGAGACAATCGGTGGTGGCTTTTTGGCTTCCATCGTTATCAGTGCACACAGAGTGAAGGGGAAGTGAAGAGCCAACAAGTAGAGGAGTTGCATTGGTAGAAGGAGGGCAAGATAATAGAGATGAAGATGAAGACCAAGATGAGCGAGGATTAGAGGGGTTTCGCGTGCACTTCGGATTGTGAGGGCGATTGGTACTTCCCGGCTGCCCACACCGTGGAAGTTGGTTGCGTGACCGCAGAGCCCAGGGGACAACTGCTTGAGGCCGGTCACACATGGCCTGTTTTTGTTTGTTGTTTTTTATTTGGTGTGTCTCAGTAGCGTATTTATCACTTCTGCCCTGTGACACGGCAGCAGAAAGCGCGGTCGTTGTTAATCCGGGCCCCGGCCGATCCGGCATGAAATTTTGTGATTTATTTGAAATCATAGGATTGGATTGGGTAACTGCTTTTAGTCTAACTGCTATCCAAACAACCTTTCTGGCATGGTAGGACCTGCAGGAACATAAGTTCCAGCCAGTATAGCTTGTTGGGTCATTGCAGTGTTCAAGCCCGACCACCACGTCAAGGTAGCAGCTTTCGGTCGGGCGAGTAAATCTAGTGGTCAACACACCCAACCACTTTACTTCCTATCTTTAAACTATGAGTCGATGCAAAACACTCCTATAGAATCATCTTACATTTCACAGAAGCGAATCGTATGCCAAACGTACTAAGATTTCTGCTCAACGTGTGCAGAAGACTCCGCATATCGTCATCAGATTTACCTACAAGGACAGTACCATCTGCATACTATAAAGACATGAGACTGCTCCTTGCCACAGGTCGCTAAAATCAATCACGGTTACACTTATCAATACATGTACGATGAAATTAAACAAAAACGGAGACACTGGGCGTTCCTGACGGACATCACTGGTCGTCAGATGACAACTCTCCGTATGCTCTTGCACGGCTGTGATTCCCACCCAGTAGAATGCCTTCGTTAGTGTAGTGTTCTTTCTGAGCACTTCCTTCACCAACAGACATTGTCACAGCACCTTTCAGTCAACAGAATAGAATATCGTCTTCATGTCAAGAAGTGGAAAGTGTTGGACGCCAGCAAGTGTCTATGTTCCGGAATTTATCGAAGGCTGAAGATAACACAAATACTTCACCGTCCGGACCTAAAGCCTGCTTAGTCCGATGAGTTTGCTTCTCCTGAGCAACTCCCAGTCTACGCGGGATTCGCGGACCTAGAATTTTAGATATTGTTAGTCAAGCCAATTTCCACAACCCATCCACCTCCCAACCTCGATTGTCACTGGGATAATCAAGAATTTACACCAGCCTACCGAAATCGACTAACTAACTGAGTTTCAACATAGAACTTTGCACAGAAGTGCACCAGTTCAAGTTGCACACTCCATGCAGCATAAAAAGGTAGGGAAAAGAGAGAGAATAGATTCAAAAGAACCACAACGAGTAGAAATGTGCGGGAGAAAGAATAGTAACATGGAAAAATATGACAGTTCAGTGGATGTGGGAGATAACAAATGGTGAATACATCAGCGCCATTAAGAGCTATTTTGAGCCATATCATCAACAGTCTCCAGTCATTGGTTCTTAGCATCATGATGATCCTAACCAGTCTAACGGGACTCTCTCGGATTCCCACACACTGCTTAATATCTTAGTTAACCCGGTGCATACTTCATCAGCATCTTTAAACACCTCTGGAGTCATATCAGGTTTCGCATTTCAGACTAGAAATCAATGTATGAATCTGCTCCACAGCATGTTCAAAGTAATGAGAACATGCAATCAATCAAATATCCGTAACTATATCATCTATTCTCATATCTATTTCCCAATAAATATATATATATATATATGTATATATACGGATGCAAACCTTCAGTGACTCTAAAAGTTAAGTGACTGTCGAATGACTAAAAACTCACGATTACTGCGAAATTTCGATTTATTTCACAGTAACATTCGGTAATTTTAATGCGGAATAACATCATTTAGTATGAATAACTGAAAGCTTAGCGGTGTAACAATAACAACAATCTAAGTCTAAAGAGAACTTCGCTATCTGAATAAGATATGATGATAATTATTCCCAATAATTATTGTACCAGTATACTTCCACCTGCTTAATGATACAGGACTGCATAAACGACTTCATGATTTGTGAGTAGCTACAAACATCTAGAAATTCGGACAAGAGATGAAAATTATTATTTTTGATAATAGCCATAATGCTGAATGCCAAGTAATCCACAACGGGAAACTCACGGAACACTTCGAAATGAAAACGGGAGTAAGATAATGCTGCCTACTATCTCCACTGATTTTCCTGATTGCGGTAGACTAGATAATGTGACAGACGACGGGCAACGAGGAAACAGGCACAAAATTGACCCACACAAAAAACAATTCGAGGATCTGAATTCCACCGATGACATATATATGTCTGATTTCTCACAAACTGGAGGATATACAAGTGAAAAGCAACAAGTTGGCAGAAGAAGCATCAAAGATAGGACTTACTTCAGATGAACATAGAGAAAACAGCTGTGGTAATGAAGATTCCTGGCCAACAGCAACAGCTACAACAACTAGCCAGCATAAATGGAAGGAATCTGAAAGAAGCAACATCCTTCAGCTACCTACCGACCTACCTGGGAAGCATCGTCGTTTCAACTACAAGCGGACGGAACTGATGAACACACCAAAGCGAGGAGCATCGAGAAAGCAAGGCAAGCTTTCGTTACTCTCAAGTCTGTGTGGAGATCAACAGCACTCAGCATGAAAAATAACATCAGCATTTTCAACTCCAATGTGAAGTCAGTCAGTGCTACTCACCATACGAATCAGAGACTTGGCGCAGCGCCGCGTCACAAAGGGCACTTCAAACGAACTACACACTTTCATCAACAGCTGTCTTCGCTCAAGATCAGATGGCCGGCCAGAAAAGATCTCTGGCAACGAACCAACCCAGCGGGAACCAATTGTGCAACAAATATGCAGGAAGAAATGGAGGTGGGTTAGCCATACTCTGAGAAAACAAACCATCAAGTGAGTGACATCACACACCAGGCCATCACTCGAGTGGAACCCGAATGGGAAGCGGCGAGTTGGTCGTCAGGGAAAGGGTGGGGTGACATGGAGAAGGCCATGCGAAGAGGAGATGAAAGCATGTGGGTGGACGTTGAGCTAGGTGGAAACGGTTGGTGGAGGACCGAACGCAATGGAGACGTTCGGCTGAAACTCTATGTTCCTCTAGGAACTAAAGGAAACAATAATAATATAATAATTGCCATATAAAACTATTTAGAAAAACGAAGTTCCGATTAAGTTGATCTTCCGCATAAGTTATCTATCCGGAAAAGTTGTTTAACATCAACACTTCTTAGTATCTGTCAGACAAAATATCAGGATGAGCTCACACATTAACACAGTGATACACAAACCGAAAAACAACCTTCAAATTCTTCCGTCTGAATTGAAGCAAAGATACCACTGTTTTTCGCTTATATAAGCAGAATTCATGCAGATAAATAAATTTGAATACAATCTTAATTAATGACATTATATTCCATCTTAGATATAAGTAAATAGATATCTATAGGTGTCTAAAGGGTACTATGGTGTCGTGAGGAGTAAGCCTAATCCAATATCGCTTTTAAGAGCTAGTATAAACCAATTTGATTTCTTTGTGCTCGCCTCCTGATTGTGAGGTATAGGTTCCTGATCTTCGGTAAACTTCTGAGTAGCTCGTTCCGCCACTTGACTGTCATAGCTTCGGTTGACTCCCAAAGGATTAGTGCTGGGATTAATTATATGTGGTTTGTAGTATGAGGTGTGTTAAGACTGTTACTGCTGTGAATGGAGTTGATCCTTTCACCAGTTAGTCCTCCGGTATCGTCATCAAAAGAAAAGAGACAATAATAATAGTAATAATAGATATAATTAGTGAAGTTATTCAGACTAACAGACAGAAAAACAAATAAAGATAACGTAACAACAGTCAGCTGATTAAATTTGTAGAATAATATAAATTATATACATACATTATATATATATATATTATATATATATATATATCGGAAATAATGACAATAATAAGTGTAGTTAAAGTTGTCAGGAGAGTAAGACGGAAGAGAGAATGTAAAGATGTAAAACGATGAACTTAGTTATCTACCCCTGAATGATGTATGGGATTTTAAGGGGATAGGCCATTTAGACGCAGTCCTTGTGTCTCTGAATGATTGTCCAGCCTTCGCTTAAAGGCGTCCACAGACGGTGCCATAGCTACATCTGCCGGCAAGGAATTCCAGGGACGGCAAACCCACAGTGAAAAGAAGTGGGAGCACACCCGGGTCCTTGCCCTCTGGTGAGCTATCCTTCTGGGGTTTCCACGAGGGGGCCTATACCTACTCAATAGCAGAACACCTTTGTTTGGGTGATTCCGATCATTTGTTATTTCGTAGGCAGTAATTAAATCCCCTAAGACGACGGCAGCTAAGTGTGAATAGGCCTAATTTCTTTAGCCTTTCACCATATGGTTTGTTTCGGAGACCAACCACTCCTTTTGCTGCCCGTCTTTGGACTCTTTCCAAGAAGTTAGCGTCTCTTCTAAGCAGTGGGGGTGCAATAATATTATGCAATTCAAGGTGTGGTCCGACGTATGTTTTGTACAACCTTAGAAAGAGCTCAGGAGTGATTGCACCTAACTGTCTACCATCGTTCACCAGTAAAATGTGACTCACATCTCGGAATGCACGTAAAAAAATCAGAAACACCTGTATTTTACACACTAAGATTTTGAAACTTACCCAAAAGAACCTAGTGACGGATGAGGTGAGTGGTGTTGGCAATCCGTTGTAATATTAGAATTAAGCGTGTTGAGGGGTGAACCAATAAAGAATGCCTCCTCTTTAAACATCAGTTGGCTAATTTCATGAGGATTTTCCAACCTATTCATTATTTTTTTTCCAACTTTGGCATGGACTAGCCAACAGGGAAACACAATCGGTGTTATGGCTCAACCTAACCAGTCTAGCGGTACTTTCCCGGATTCCCAGACATTCTTTAATATCTTAGTTAGCTCAGTGCATAATTCATCATCATCCTCAAACACCTCTGGAGTTATGTTACCAAGTTTTGCTGCTTTTTTGTGTTGCAGATTAAGAACACCTGTAACCTGTGTTGCATGTGGAAGACTAACGTCTAAAACCAACATAGCTGGCCAGATTTAGCGTGGCTGTAATCCAGTCAAATTGCTTTATTATGTACCCCTTATCCAGCAATATTATCTTTTCATTATCATATCCACTTAGTTTATGTATATCTTCCTTCCCACATATATCTCACTATTAATTAGTATTTACTGATTGCTGTGTAAAATGAACGTCTTTCTGATCTTTCCCAAGTTATCACTTCTAAATTTTTCCTTGGTCAGCATTATCAGTGCATTTCCGGCAATGTACTGCATACTTCACAGTGGTCAAACCTTAATGAAATCCCGAATCATTGTCATTATATATCAAGATGATACGGAAGTAGGCAGTACTTTGGATTAAGAATGTAATTTCACTTATTCTAATTCTTACACAGCTGCTGGCTGGCTGGATTCAACATAGAACTTGGCATCGAAGTGCAGCAGTTCGAGTTGCCACGTTACAAATCGCACACAAAGGTAGAGAGGAAAATGAGAGAAGAGAATCAATAGAATTTAGATAAGTATAAGAGTGAAACAGAATGAGTAATGGTAGAAAGGAATATGAGACAGAATATTACAGAGACTGAATACATCTACACCATTGACAACGATTTTGAGCCATGTCACCTATTGTCTCTAGCCATTGATTCTTAGAGTCCCGAGGGCCCCGACCCGGAAGTCTCCATCTCCCTACTTGACTCAGTTTAACTGTCAGGGATTTCATGGACTGTTGCCATGTTTTTTCTTACACAGCACATGTAACGGCAAAGACGTGGTAGCGATCTTCAGTCTTACGGGTATGACAGTTAGACGATCAGTCACTATAAATACTCCTGAAAAAAATATTTGAATACTAGAAGACAGTTAAAGAATACACTCGGGGCGAACCCACCAATGACCTTGGGTCTGCCAATTATGCTAAAAATGCTAATTCGGTTCCTTAATTCAGCCATTACGTAACCTACTCTTACCTAACTCTACTGCGGCCTTAACGTAAACCTAGCCTGGCTTTAAAATAGGAAGACTAGCTGCTTTTACTGCATTTAGTACTTCTCTTATGAGAATACTGTTATTCAACTGACTCCGCTGCCTGGTTTAGATCAAGATTTCCAAGGCCATTCTCGCGTTCATTCCTCAGGGTGTCTATTCTCTACCTTCGCTAACATAATCACATGACAGCGGTTGAAAGATTTGAGGATCATGACTTACTCTAATTCTAATATAATCCCCTACGTTGATGAAGTACCGAACTGATATGTTCAGTCATCTAGTCAAAAGTTGGCTACTTTGAGGACGAAGAAGTCAATGTAACCTAAGCGCATTACACCCAGTTAACTGATTTTTTTTATTCTAATGAAACAATAAATACTGTCCACCTGTCCTACTTGCTTTCCAAATGATTTACCGTCTTTAAGTCATGCTTACAAATCTTAAGTTCATTTCCGAAAACGTTATACCTACCACTGCCTATAACTTCACTGTTTTGACTTTCATCGTAATGGTTATGTCGCGCATCCATATCTGTCTCCATACTCTGCGAGACTTCTTTATCTATTTCCATAACACCTGCTGGATATGTGTCTGAAAATAAATTACTGAGCAGCCCCAAGAAACATATTACCTTCTTTCTTTATATTCATAAAGGCTTCCAAATTTTTAAGATGTCTTTCTTGTTTGCGCATTAAATCAATAACACGTTGTTGCAACTCGGATGTCATTTTGAATGCCAGCTGCAAGTTAGCTAAATCCATTTCACCTGCCAAGATGTGTGCATTCTGTATCTAAGACAAAATTATACAATTCAGCTCTATACTTACCGCAGCAGCGTATAATTTTAGTTTCAGGTCTACTGAACAATATTCCATAGTCAATTCCAGCTGCGCGCTATAAATTTTGATACGGTTGTTCCGCTCTCACTGACCTTGAATTCCTCCAATGCTTTCAGAGGCTCAAATCATCGACTGAACTTGTCTTGATGTACAGTGATCCCAAATGTTGCATTTCACCTCATTTTTTTTCTGTTACTGCCAAAATTAGTTATTTGGTTTTTTTCGAAAGCTTTAACCGCCAGGTCAGTTCATTCATTTCATTGTAATTGTTCATACGTTGCATTCATGCGTCGTTTCTGTGTTTTCACTGTTTTTCAGCTGTTTGTGAAATAGTACTGTGTAGAAGTTTTTTAAATTATGCACATGAACCTGTTTGGGTGGCAGAAGCTGTTGTTTCCAGTTCATTTGTTGGTTATCGTTATAACCAATGGTCCAATTGGTTACTTAATATGTAGAATTCTCGAAAAAAACTATATCTTTCACATTCTAGTTTGCAGCATGCAGCAATCTACGAGTCACTCTAGTGAAAAGATCACGATCAGATTTTTTTTACAGCTTGATTATATCGGGTGTGCGTCGGGGGGGATCGAACCTCGGACCATGTGCGTGGTCGGCGAGAGTCCTAACCACTGTGCCACCGACGGTTGACAGTAGCAAGGTTTTCGGAAAGCATGTTAAACCTGGAGTGCGTCGGTGGCACAGCGGTTAGGACTCTCGCCGACCATGCACATGGTCCGAGGTTCGATCCCCCACCGACGCACACCCGATATCTATGGTCGGCCTACTAAATTTGGGCTACCGATATCACATGCTGAAAATTTCATACTTGTACCAAAAGGAGCACTGTGTGGAATCAAGCTATAATAAAATATAAAATAAATAAATAAATTTAGAACCTGGGTTGAAGTTGAAAAAGCTCTGGAGCTTTTCTAGAAGATGAGTATTCCATCAGCGCGTCTATTATCAGTTAAAAACACCTGATATATTGTGAGAAGATCTAATTTAAACAAGGATGAGCCACATGTGAATTATGAATATGTGGTGCTTGTATGTATTTTTGAAAACAAGAGGAAGTCGGAAGACAATCACATTCGTCTCAAAGGATAAGTGTTTCCTATGGTTGTTAATGCCTAATGTACCAGACCCAAACACATGA
Organism: Trichobilharzia szidati; assembly: GCA_944472155.2. Taxonomy (NCBI): domain Eukaryota; kingdom Metazoa; phylum Platyhelminthes; class Trematoda; order Strigeidida; family Schistosomatidae; genus Trichobilharzia; species Trichobilharzia szidati. Next base: position 22,435,446 of record OX235271.1, read on the forward strand.
ACTAGAATTGTTTGTAGTAAAGCAACTGTTACCAGCCATTCAGTATGTCGCAAAATGATTTTAAAAGTACATAGCATACGATGATCTCGTGAGTGTACGTGTTATCCCAAATAAAGGTAAGACTTTAATTTCAAGGAATAACGATTCGGATTGTGGCTTGCAATCGGTTGTTTTTTCGAAGCTAAGACAAGCTGAGAAGCTGATTATTACTCGGGGAGAAGACACTAGCTGAATTCAAATTGCTTGTTTCAGTTCGAATTATCGAATTCCTACTTTTTGGATGTTTGTAATTTCTCCTTGGCTATAAATATTTATGTCCATATTGATTTAGAAAACTTTAAATGAATTTTCCTTGAACCAATGGTCCTCCTTTTCTTGGCAAAATATTTGCTGGCACGTTGGATGAATATATAGCAGAGTAGGATGTTCTGTAGCTGACAACCATAGTCGTTATGTTTCGGATAAATACAACGCGTCTAACTATCATTATCCCAAGGGTGCATTATATCTGGAAGTCAGAAGCATACAGTCCTCAGTAGATTTATTTTTACTTTCTAAGTGACGAGGAATAGTGAATCAGTTGAGGCGTTGTGGTGATAGGATAAATGACTACAAACGCTTTCGTGTAGATTAGGACATATTCATATTTTTTGACCAGGAGACGATCTTTGTACCCAGGCAGTTTTCAGGATGTCAAATCTTACTTCGTCATTCAAAGATAACATTAAGTTGCCTACTAAGGTAGTAGCTAGAGGAGATTACCTTCAGTGGGAACAACTTTAAGGTAGCTACGTAGCTTTAGGTAGTGTATCATAGAAGTAAGCAGCGTGCGTTGGTTATATCTAAATATATTTAAAGTTTTATAAGTGGTCAAATCGTAGTTCTTACATACTACCTAGTCTTAAAAATAGTGAATGTACCGTACGAGCGTTTACTTTGATTTACACACCTGGCTCATAAACATTATGCCCGATGATACGCTGCGTGATTAGTTCAATGTATCACGCTACTATCACGATTAAAGCAAGGAGAACAGCTAAAGCAGGATAAAGTTCTAATTAGATTCATAAAATCGTAAGTAATTTATTATCCATAAAGTAGATATGCAAATACTGCAGTTTTTGATCATAAAAATTATGGATATTAGATCATTTCAAATGACTGAATGGCATATCAGAAATAAATAAAAATTGTTTCTCAGCTCATTGTCGAGTAAACAGTCTATTTGATGATATCACTGCATATTAACAGATTGATGAAGTAAACATCAACCCTAGGTTACCACATTTACTTGTACTACACACTTGGCGTTTAAGAGTATACAGATTTGCAACTGGCTAGATAAGGCAACTTTAGCGTATCGAACAGAACAGAATTATTATCCAGCTTGCTAAGTTCTACTTAGTTTTAACAACGTGCTATTGAATAGAAACAGACGAGAAATCCTATGAATGACTAAAGTAACATTCTGATAATGCCACAGTAAATCTCCATCCCACTAAGTAAGCTTAACATGCATTAATCCAAATTCACATAGCGACGCACTGAAGAAGTGGAAACTAGCGGTATATTAAACATTTCAATAATTTAAAAAAGAGAATCCTGATGAAGGGTATTAGAGTTAGTTTGACCGATTGACATTTCTACTGATTTCATATTCGACGACCTCCATTTGCCTAAAAAAATTAAACACATGTAAGGACTAGCGCAACACGAGGTCATGAAAGATAATTTTACATATTAGTATACAATATGAATACACTGATTCTATTAATACTAAATAAAATTCTAATGCAAACAAAGGTGTTTGTTGTATACAGCCGGTTTTCACATTGACGCTGTATGCATAAACAGACCCCATATCCTTCCCATTATTAGAGGATTATGCACAAATTTCAAGACAAACCCTAAGATTTCCATAATCCTAGGGCGTTCTCTTATCAAGATTACTTCTAAATCAACTTCACAGTAAATACGTCTACGTCAAAAGAAGTATTGCAAATGTGTAACTTAAAAATTAGTCCGCAATCTCAGTAATGTCTAGCGAACATGGTTTTGTGAATCCTACAGGAATAACATTCTCAAATTTAGGAATCCATAAGCATAAAATATAATCTAAACATAAAGATCAGCAGACGTAAGTTGATGGGTTACTTTACAATGTCTGACGCATACGATGTGGAAATCGGTCATGAAAATTCAGCATAACTAGTTCTGTTAACCAGATGTTTTCTTCAGGATCATTGTACATAATTTTATCACTGATTGTTGCACTACCAATTCCACTCTGCTAAATAGACTATAACTTGGTTGCTGCAGTACCAGCTACTTCTCTACTTTATAGACTTTTGAGAGAAACCTAATTTCCTAGTCGTTTGTAACAAATACTTATACACACTTACGCATGTATGAAGGTGGTACTGCTAAGAATGTCCTCAAGTGTCGATGTATATGGTGACCTAATTGGAAGCACTTGTCATGAAAGCTATTAATGTGCAGCATACTGTACCATTAAGATGGGCGCAAAGACATTTCGATGCTGCAACTAAAGTTATCGCCGCAAATACCTCAAAGCTTAACATCTAAAAAGGAGGGAGTGTGGCACATGTTGGTCAGCAGATATGGTGGTGGTCACAAATGTGAATCACTCAAATATGTAGGACAGCAATGTTCACTTTCGACAGCTCTGGAGATAAACATGAGTCTAGATCCTTAACAAGAAAAAATGAGGCTTGTACAGATCTTAATTATAAAAAGTGTTTTCCCCCTACCATCTACAAGCCTTTTCAGCTTCTTGTCAAGATGCTACACATTGGGCCCTACAGAAATTCGTGAGTCGTTTTACAGGTCAGCTTGTCCTACGGGTTCTAATCTTCCCGATCTTTGAACTCACTTCTCACGGTAATCTTTTCAATTAGGCACTATTATACTCTATTTTTATCTTAACTACCTAGGCCTTTAATGAAGATAAAACTAACTCTTTGTTCGTATTTGTTGCTTGCTTAAAGTCTGCTGCTTTTATCAAAAGCACGACAACACCAGTGTTTGAACAAAGCCATAATTTCATCAAAAACGTCGCAGTTTCCAAGCTTAAACCAATATGGTTAGCATTAAACACTGCAAATGTGTTCTATCATTCCAAGGAGTCTCCACCACCTTCTTGTATGTATCTTGTAAGTGTACTTTCAGTGATGTATTATCCATAATTGTATTTTACGCCATTTTCCAGTTTCCCAGGGTTTTCTCCTTTTCCTGAAATAGGTTTTAATCACGTGGCGCCACATCACTCACCAAAATATACGCTGTTCACTGGTGTACCAAAAATGCCAGCACGAAAGGGAAAGAAGTTTCGGTTGTCGCTCAAATTTGATGGTGAAGTGTTAACAATTTAACATTTATAAAAACATGTTCTCAATGGCTGTAATTCTATACTAGTTTCTTTATTAGATGTATCACCGAGTGAAAAAGTATTATTATTTACTGGATGACGTTGAGAACAAAATTTATTGTTCATAATCATATCAATTATAATCACACGATTTTGAATCGTGATTTTTTAGTTTCATTTGTTCTCCCCTATTTGTCATCTTTGGGGCAGCAGAAATTTCCGGATATCTGGGACAGGTGTTGAATCATTCCTATTACACATATTTGCATTTGATTCGATAAACAAAGCTTCTGTTGTCAATCTTTCTCTTCACCCTATTTGTGTGTAAACTCTTTGAAAACAAGCTCATGGTACGATTTCTCTACTTCAGGAGGACATCAAACTGTATAAATCGGAACAACAGCATAAATAAGTACTATCATGCTTTTTTTCTTTTACATATTTTATGTAATTTGGCGTTTGGGTTTAACTTCTCCAATTTCTATTCCCATTACCCTATATAGGTGTGAAAATCATTATTCGTTTTGCCCTTATAATTTTTTAAAATTTGTTATTCAATATTTTTTGTTGTTGATTACTACCAAAAACTTGAAATAACTGTTAGTATGTAACACTATAAAACTCAGTGACTCAAAATTCTTAGTAACAAAAAGGGGGATAAACCCTGCGGTTATCGCATATTGTTTGCTTAAATTATTATTATTTGCTGGCTGCCTCTGCACCTCTCTTTCTGTTTTCTTTTTTCTACTCTTCTCGAAGGTATTGCATTGAAGCACGGAAAATGAACAGTAATGCTGCTTTCTACGTTTCTATTACTTGGCCGTTATTCAGAATATTGTTGATACATACGACGAACAACGGAACAAATTTCATTCTGAATTCTGTTTATCATCGCAAAGCTGGTCCCTTGTATCTGTTAATACAGAAATAATGCTGTACTAACCCTCTACTGTGGAGTTTTATAAATTTTTGAACCCTTTTTAATTGACAAAATGATAATGATCACAAGGCCTGTATCCTGTATGTCTTATTCTGGCACCTGTGTACCACCTCTCTTCTTACCTTCCATTAACGTTATGCATAATACAGACAGTAAACAGAGGTGTGAGACAAAAGAATAGTAATAACGAAGAACAATATAGTTTCATTGGAAATCATAAGTCACAAGGAGTGGATGCATCTGCGCCACTGAGAACGATTTTGAGCCATGTCACCAATTGTTTCCAGCCATTGGTTTTTACCGTCCCGAGGACCCCAACCAGGAAGTCTGCACCTTCCTACGTGGCTTAGACTAACTGTTGTAGATTTCATTGACTGGTGCCATGTTTTCGTTTGACCGCCGCTGGCTCTTTTCCAGCCTGACCCTATATCAGCTAACATTGTCCGTTGTCGAGGAAGGCGATGACTAGGCATACGTAACACATGTCCCAACCATCTCAGTCGATGTAATTTCACAGTCTCATCGATTGATTTCCCCTCCTTACCTAGCACTCGACGCCTAACCTCAATATTGCTCACCTTATTATACCACTTCACGCGGGAGATAGAACGCAGACACCTATGATCAAAGACAGCTAATCTTTTCATGTCTTCCACTCTCAATGGCCAGGTCTCACAGCCATAAAGGAGGACGGAGCGGACCGTTGAGCAGTACACACGCCCTTTGGTCGATAGTCGGATATCGCGTCTACGCCAGAGACGGCGTAAACTGGCGTATGCGAACCTAGCCCTCTGTATACGTGCTGAAATTTCGTCGGAGATCAACCCGTTGGGGCTGATGGTACTTCCCAAGTAATTGAAGCGGTCAACCTGTTCTACCACTTCCCTTCCTATTTCTAATCTAGGGGTCGATGAAGTCCAATCCTGCAGCATCATCTTACATTTTATAGGGGCGAATCGCATGCCAAACATGCGGAGATTGTTGCTCAGGGTGTTCAGTAGACTCTGCATTTTGTCAGAGTCCTCGCCTAGAAGGACTATATCGTCCGCATATTCTAAGTCAACGAGATTCTTCCCTGGTAGCAAGTCAATCCCTGAGTCGCTGAAGTGAGTTAGGGTTAAGTCCATTAGTACATCTATGATGAAATTGAATAGGAATGGGGATAATGGGCATCCTTGACGGACGCCACTAGTCGTCACCACTTCAGATGACAACTCGCCATAAGCCCTCACCTGGCTGCATGAGTACGAGTAGAGTGCCTTAATCAGTGCAATGTATTTTCTTGGCATTCCCTTTACAGCCAAGCATCGCCAGAGAACCTCCCGGTCGACAGAATCGAATGCCGCCTTTAGGTCAAGAAATATAATGATTGTCGGACGCCGGTAGGAATGCCTATGTTCTAGAATCTGTCGAAGGGTGAAGATGTGATCAATACACCCTCTACCTGGCCTAAAACCTGCCTGGTTTTCTCGTGTTTGTGTCTCCCGAGCACCACTTAGTCTACGCAGTATTATTGAGCCTAGGATTTTAGATACTATATTAGTCAAGCTAATCCCTCTGTGATTATCACAAGACGACTTGTCTCCCTTCTTGTATATCGGGATGATCAGTGACTTACACCAACCCGATGGGACTTCCTCTGATTCCCAGACGCTGCCTAGAACCTCCGTTAATGCAGACAGTAAACTGTCTCCACCATACTTAAATACCTCTGGAGTCAATCCATCAGGTCCCGCTGCTTTGCCTTGCTTCAGATTAGTGGCTGCTCTAGTAACCTCAGTTAGGGACGGAGGACCTGTGTCTATATCCCATTCAGGGAGGTGTTGGATGTCCGGCAGGCTAAGTGTGGATGTGGGCCAATTAAACTACTCCTCGTAGTGTTCTTTCCAGCGCTCCAGACGTCTATCCTGGGAGCTAATTATGGTGCCATTTTTTTCAGAGATTGTTTCGCTTATCATTTGCCTTTTACCACCTGTTTCCCTGATAAGCCTGAATAGTTGTCTGGTGTTGCCAGATATCACGTCTACCAAGCCAGAGATGGCGTAAGTTGGCAGGCATATGCCAAACGAGCCTTCTGTATCCGTGCTGGGATTTCGTCAGTTATCAGCCCATTGGGGCTGGCTGATACAACCTCCCAAATAAGTGAAGTAAGTGGTCAGCACGCTCTACCAATTCACTGCATATCTTTAAGCTAGGAATAGTCGATGTAGTTCAGTCATGTAGCATCATCTTACATTTGACAGCAGGAGCGAATCGCATGCCAAACATTCGAAGATTGCTGCTCCTCAAGGTGACTCTGCATTTTTTCAGCGTCTTCACCTAGAAGGACTATATCATCCTCATATTCTAAGTCAATTAGATTATTCCGTGGTAATAAGTCAACCCCTGAGTCGTTCACTTCAGTTAGGGTTAAGTCCATTAGTACATCTATGATGAAATTAAACACAAATGGGGACAGTGATGGTGGGCATCCCTGACGGACACCGCTGGTTGTCACCACTTCAGATGACAACTCTCCGTAGGCTCTCACCTGGCTGACTGTATGAGTTCGGGTAGAGTGAGTACTTTGGTCAGTGCAATGTACTTTCTCGACATTCCATTCACCGGCAAACATCGCTATAGTACCTCTCGATCGACGGAATCGAATACCGCTTTCAAGTTAAGAAATATGACAATTGTTAGACGCCGGTAAGTAAAATGCCGATGTTCCGGAATCTGTCGAAGGACAAAGGTGTAATCAATATATCCTCTTCCTGGTCTAAAGCCTGCCTGGTTCTCTCGCGTATGTTTCTCTTCATACGTATGACTTCTCGTTCTGGTGAATAAAGAAGGTTGATGTGTTGGCATACAGCCTATCCGATTTCTTGTTAAGCAATATTTTTCAGGTGAAAATATATATATCAGAAATATTAGTGCAGACTGTTTTTCTAACTTACAGGTAACCAGTGTTACTAGTTGGTTCGATATGCTTATTAGATATTTTACATAACCTATTTCTATATACAGCTTATACTATAACTAAATGCGAAATTTCGTAAAGTTGCAGTTTGGCACTTCGTTATTGTTTCAGAACATCTATAACATTATATGGCTTTATTTTATCATTTCTGTTGTTATTATTATATTATGCACTGTTTTAATTGATATTATCCTCTTTCTAGAATAACATTTCCTGTCACATAATTTACAATGGAACTTCCACCGTTTGATCTACTATGGAGTGCATCTGAAAAACTTAGTGAATTAGAAACAGCTCTTGAAGAACTGGATCAAACCAAACTGTTCACAGATGTTGGTAGACGTAGGAGAAGGCGAAGAAATGGAGGCTTATATGGTATGGGTTTTGAAGCCGAAGATCATGATTATTACAAACCTGTGGAGGTATGCTGTGATATTGCTTTCTACACTGAAGAAGAATACAAAAAGCATTTAGATGGTCATATTGAAGTAAATTGTTATCCTTGTGAATTTATTTATTTATTTATTCAGTGCCCTGTTGAAGGATGTTCATTCACATCGCATCAAAAGGCAATGCGTATCCATAAAGAAGTGGTAGGTATTTTTTAATCTTTTCCCTTCTAGTTTATCTTTTTATCTTCAGGTTCATGATAGTGGTCTATTTGATACAATCTATCGTCAAACATGTGATAAGTCTGTAAAAATTTGGAGAGAAAGTCGCAAAAGGTTAGAATCATCTTTTGGCGAATTTACTAACACTATTTTGTTTCATTTGCATACTTTGCATTCAATAATTACACCTGCAAGCTTATAAATCCTTAGAGCTTTTTTTTCAAAAATCATGTTTAATATTGTCAAAACTAGATATGATGGAGAAGATTTATAGCTCAGGTGAATAATTTTGATGTAGTTGTGTTCTCTGAATTGGATGGTGCGTTTGCCAAGCTTTCAGGATAAGGGAACAATCAGCACCAATACCAATAGAAGTAGCCTAGAGGGTGTGAAAACACACAAAAACAACCAATCACGTCCAACGCCACCCACCAGGAGATTATTATTATTATTGTTCCCTTGGGTTCCTAATGGAACATGGGGCTTCAACTGCACGCCTCCACTTGTTTCTGTCTTCTACTGTACTTTTCACTTGCATCCATGTTAGTCCATACTGTTTCAACTCCTCTTTACACGATTTCCTCCATGTCAACCTTGGACGTCCCACTCGTCGCTTCCCTTTCGGGTTCCACTCGAGCACTGGCCTGATGCGCGATGTCACCCAGCGACCACCTCAGCGAGTGTCCAATCCATCTCCACATTCTCCTGCATATTTGTTGGGCGATTGGTTCTTGCTTTGTTTGTTCCCATAGTTTCTTGATGGTGATTCTTTCCGGCCATCTGATCTTGAGTATAGAACGAAGACAGCTGTTGATAAAGGTCTGCAACAGGCTGTTGGAAATATTCTTTGTGACCCTCCAAGTTTCTGATCCATCCGTATAGAAGAACTGACTTGACGTTTGTATTGAAAATCCGAATTTTGTTGTTGATGCTGCGTGACGAAGATTTCCAGATTGGTTTCAGGTTGATGAATGTAATTCTCGCCTTCCCAATTCTCGATTTGACATCCTCGTCCGTTCCTCCTGTAGTTGAGACAATGCTCCCTAGATAAGTGAATGAAGTAACCTCTTTCAAATTTCTCCCGTTAATGGTGATTGGCGCTGGATGTTGCTGCTGCTGCTGTTGTTGTTGGTTGGAGAGATGAATAATAAACTCCTGGAGAAATCTGAAACCTCACTTCAACAAATTGAAGTATGCGCTGAAGATGTTGCCTAGTAAAGCAATGAAAGCTTCGCAAATAAACCATCCAGCTAAGAGAACACAACTACATCAAAATCAAAAATTGTCAAAACCAGAGGTACACTGAGGAGAGAAAAAGTGACATCAGTGGTTATAAAGGGTTTCTATGGGCAAATAACATCACAGATTTTGATATCTTCATAGTTTAAAAGATAGGTTGCATAAAAAAGAATCCAAGTATCTTTAACGGTCTTTGATATATTTCCTAACATTCACGAAAACATGCGCCTTCTAAATATGTTACATTAGCTATAGTTCAAATTAGTATCTAGTGATTAGGTGTAATTGATAATTTCCTGGTTCTTCTGATGCTTTTCAAGCGTTAAATAGTGTTAGCAAAACTTTCAATGTCATTTTCAGTAACACACACTTCCTCTATAATAAATAACTTTCCTAATACTTGATATCGTTGTCATCACGGCAGTGTATTTGACGCCGCTGAGATAAACACTGAACCTCGTAGCAAGTGAATAATTCTAACACGAAACACCTATCTATGCTATGCTCTTTAGCTTCTAGTGTTTTCCTGCTTGGTGTTAATTTTCTTATGGAATTTATTAGGCCAATCTATTTCCTACAAACCTCCCAATTTTATTATCCCTTTCCAACCAACTGGTCACCAAGTGTATCGAAAAATTATGTTTACTCAGAATATATATATATATCAGATAAAGTAATTTAATTTAATGATGTGTGTGTATATGCATAAATATAGTCAACAGAAAATACAGGTTTCGAGAGTGAGTGTAATCAGGGTGTGTGAGACAATATGAAAATAAACCAACGAATGGGGCGGTCTAGACATAAGTTCAAGGTTGAAAATAACGACAATAAGAATGATTGTCAAATAATAACGATGATATGGTGTAAAATTACAAGCACTATTGGTGAATGATTGTCAGATAATAATAATGAAGTGGAATGAACAGGATTTTTTAAATACGATAGCAAGTTAGAAAAGCACTACTTAAACCCGAGGTAATAAAATCATAAGGAACGTCATGAAATCATAAAAGTCGAAAATGAACAATTGTCGATGAAACAGAGGAATAGAAGAAGAAGAAAAGAAAAGAAAATTGTGAAAGGAATTTATAATGTTAATGGAGGATTTGTTGGCTTTATTGTAGGCCAAGGTAAACATAGTGGTTGAACATACTTCTTCTGTATGCAAAGAGATAGTCTTCTGGTATTAATTGCCACCACTTCAGCTACTGATAGAAGACGCAGTCGAGCTCCTCTAGATAAATTACTAGGAACGTGGTAAATAACTGAGAACGCCTGGTCAAGTTTTGTCGGGTGTCCCGTATCTACTAAGTGGGATAAGACTGCACTATTTACACACTTGGTTACTCCTTTACTCAACCATACAGGTACATGTTCACGCGCGCTCATGGATAAAGCCCTCTGAGTACGGCCAATGTAACTAGCTCCACATGAGCAGTTGAATTCATAGATACACATTGATGAGGCCATCTTTGGTAATTTATCCTTTACTTGCTGTGTGAGTACTGGTTTAGTTGAGAACTGGTACTCAACTGGTACCTTGAAGTGTTATATATTTGCCCAGGTAGGTAATGGATGCATATGTGAAGTCAGTTACTACTATTATTATTATTAGTAGTAGTGGTAGCATTGGTGAAGTGTTTGGAAATATAAAATAACCCATGAAATAGTAATTACTATATGTCTTCTGATTTATCATAATCGAAACTGTTATAACCTGTTAAAATCGATAAGAAGATAATGTAGTAAGTAAGGTGATATCAATTTTCGCCAAGATTAAAACAATGATTTATATATATGTCTGTCCACTTACTATCGGTTTCTAATTCACGTCAGTCTGTACAAATGGACAGCATTAAAAGTGGATTCACTTTTAGCATACTGATATACCAGTTGGTAAAAGGCTTTTTAATTTTTATTAATTTTCAAATTCCCATTTACGCATTGGGTGAAGAAATATGCATTCCTTCACTTGAATTAGTTCCTAATCATCGGCTGGTTCTACACACATATATATGGTTGTTTTTTTATATCAAATTGTTTTACCAATCAAGTGGTTATTTTAGTTGTTCAGTTGTAGGTGTGAAATTAAGAGCTTAAATGTCATCAAACCAATTAACTAGTAGATGTTAGTAACATAATCTAGAAGTTTTGTCGAAGGGGAGAAGATTTCTTTCTAATCACGGAATTCAAGATAAGTTAATTAGTAGGTGTTAGCCACAGGTTATTACGCAATCAAGAAATTTGTAAAATAACCATGATGACTTGGTAGAATTACGTAGAAAACAAACAGGTTAATAGAATTAGCTAGAATTGTAAGAATAACAAAGACAAAAGATAGTTTTATAAGGGGATACGAGAAATCGTTTTTTTAAAACTTAATACTTATTTATGTCGTTGACTATGGCAAAGAAAGTGACTGTACACATTTCTTTCGAACACATAGATTTGGCTTGTTCAGATGAATTCCGATTGCCTCTGCTTTATGTATGTATGTATGTATGTAAAAGTCATACCCGTAGACCATGCGAGAGGTCGGGTGATATACGATAAATAACTTTAAAAGCTTTGTTAGAGTCAACTTGATGCCCAGCCAGTATCGACGAGATGCACTAGTATTTCAGCTGCGTTGTATAGCAGCTTTATTCGGACCTTTGTCAAACCAAGATAGCAGGTGTTCAGAAATTCGACTTGTCTTGCAAGGATAGAGGAAAAAATCGTTTTGAAAAACTTAATACATATTATGTAAAATTTTGATGTGAAAAGGTATATATGACTAGCTTCAAGCCCTATGTTCCACTGAGGAACGTGAAGAATAAAAAAAAATATACTGTAGAGTCAGCTGATGATGAGGAACTAATTCAAGTGAAGGAGTGCACATTTCTTCTCTCAATTTGATTTTTTTAAAAGTTTTATAAATAAACAGAGAAAAAAATTGCGTTTGCTTCATTGTGAGTGCGATATATTTACTTCCTCTTTCACAGAAACTACCCAACTTTAGAAAGAGTTGAAGCTAAAAAGAAACTTGTCGAAGGACGTATAGAAAGAGGACAGATATTTGAGACACCTAAATTCGGGTAAGCTTTTGAAGCATCTTTTTTCAGTGTTCAGTAGTTTTTTATTAAATGTAGGAGCGATTGTTTAGTCTGTGCCTCCTCCACGTATGATAGTTTAGCTGTAAAAAACACTTAAGAATGATTTCGCATCTCAAACAACACATAGATCCTCACAAGGGGAACTATATTAGAAACAATGCCGTATTAACAACTAGATGACAAGGTCTCGAGCATAAATTATTGCAACTCATAATCATATCAATTTAGTCACACAGTTTCACAATTTGTCTTATAGTTATTTTCTTACAGAATTTCATCATCAGCTGACATCGGTTAGGGAACCATTGGCAAACCTGTGAGTACTAGCCAGCTGTTTCGTCCTACTTTTGGACTCTTCAGGAGTACGCACCCACGGCGTTCGAACCCAAGACTTTCTGGTTACAAGGCAAGCTTGTAGACCATTAAGCCACTGAGATCCGATCCAATGGCCCATGAATTCCAATTTCTCTCTTTCTCTCTCTCCAACTTAGCCTCGTTGTTTGTTGTCACTTTCCATATCTCCAGTATAGGCACGTTACGTTATTCGGATTTCACGTGCATAGTCTTGAATTGATAAACAAAGCTTCAGTGATTAACCTCTCTGTCTTTCCACCTAACTGTTTTACTTTTTAATACTTTCGCCTTGTCCCCCCCCTCCCATTTTGTGATAACATGCAAGTGAATGCAATGCAGCACAATAGCTGAGCTTTTTTCTAGGTTATTTCACTCAACAGGGTCAATCATTCTAGGTCTATCTACATTTTTCTGTTCCAATAGTCTAGTTGACCCGTATCCATCACTGTTTTGACGGCCTATTTATTTGACCTCACAGTCACTACATGCTTTTGGTAAATTATATTATTATGTTTCTTAATTGGATCCATCGAGTCCTTGAGCCGAAAGAGTTTATCTCTGAGAGAGTTGGTTGGTTGGTTGGTTTAAATACTACCCTGAATAATACCAGCTTTATTGAGAATCCTACATAAGGCCTCTGACGTTGCTTCTTTATACGGCAGTACTACAGAGGCTTTGAATTCTATATTATTTTCTTCGTTATTTCTGTCATTTTTATTACTAATCTTATTTTTTTGTAAAAGGTGATTAAGAGTTAATGCATTTTTATCTTATTCGATTGAAAGCTTTTCAACCTATAATGGTTAGTTTGACATTATAACTCCATTATAGATAAGATTTTATTTTGATAAATCACACAGTGTTGTTGTATAGTAATATTAAGTGATGACCACGTTTCGAGCACAAACTATTGCCGCTCATAATCATATCGAGTCACTACTCACACAACGTTTTACTTCATTTATATACACGAGTGAAATTGATGATTAGACATTTGAATAAAATCAGTAATGCAAGAAAAAAGTACATTCGGAAATAATAATATTATTGTTATCAATCAAATACAATAAGATGGGAAATAAGACGAGTGTTTTTATAGTCAAAGTTAAGTAACGTGTTAGAATGTCATGCAATAGAAATGACTCAATGCAAGTACCAGAGATATGGAAGATATTATTAACACCAGTCAGTCAAATCAGAGGAGGATAATAAATAATCGTAAAATTCTATTTCAATTCACGTACATCAAAACATTCCAACGAGTTACTTAATTTTGACTATAAAAACACTCGTCTTATTTCCCATCTCATTGTACTTGAATGATAACACTTATGTTATTATTTCCGAATGTACTTTATCTTACATTACTGATTTTATTCCAGTGTCTAATCATCAATTTCACTCGTGTATATAAATGAAGTAAAACGTTGTGTGAATGAGTGCGTTGATATGATTATGAGTGACAATAGTTTGTGCTGGAAATGTGGTCATCAGTTAACATTGCTTATTGTATAACACTGTGTGATTTATCAAAATAAAATCTGATCTATAATGGAGTTATACTCTACCACCACTGTGCCCAAGTTTTATATACTTATATCAAGAGACCTTATGGCATTTATTCTATTGGCTTGTTTTCTATAATTTCCTTTCCGTAATCTTGAAATTGACTAATATACCTTAACGTTTTTTTTTGAAATTTTTATTAAGGGCTATGCATAAACCGAATTCAAATGTCCTGCGTCAGTCTTCTGTCAGTGTATCATCAAAATCAATATCTCCTGATAAGGTAGTATTTAATGATGTAATATTTTTTAGTTATTGTTCCCGTTATGATGACTAATAGATTCTTTTGGTTAAGAAAGGATATTGCCCTTGGTTGATAAACCTCCATAGATATTCATAACTTGACAAATTCTCGTTATTTATAATCTAACGGTACATCGATGGTTCAGCTGTAGAGAATGCTCGTCAACCACACGGAAGATCTGGGTTTTCATTCTCGATTGATGCACTCCTAGACGTTGGCTAGTATACAAGCCGGTAATGAGCATGTAAAAGAGGAAAGTTTGAGCGAGTGACTTGCAACCATACCCTGTAGAAACAACAACACACCTGCTGAATATTCAAAGCTTGAAGCTCTATGTTCCACTCGGAACGCAAAGGAATCAGAAAGTCGTCGAGCGACAATTTTCTCAGGCTATCCAGTTATCCCTTCAATAGCTGGCTTTTTATCTCCACACAGACTTGAGAGTAACGAAAGCTTGCCTTGCTTTCTCGATGATCCTCGCTTTGATATGCTCATCAGTTCCGTCCGCCTGTAGTTGAAACGAGGATGCTTCCCAGGTAGGTAGGTAAGTGAAGGATGTTGCTTCTTTCAGATTCCTCCCATTTATGCTGGCTAGTTGTTGTAGCTGTTGCTGTTGGCCAGGAATCTTCATTACCACAGCTGTTTTCTCTATGTTCATCTGAAGTAAGTCCTATCTTTGATGCTTCTTCTGCCCACTTGTTGCTTTTCACTTGCATATCCTCCAGTTTGTGAGAAATCAGACATATATATGTCATCGGTGGAATTCAGATCCTCGAAGTGTTTTTTGTGTGGGTCAATTTTGTGCTTGTTTCCTCGTTGCCCGTCGTCTGTCACATAATCTAGTCTATCGCAATCAGGAAAATCGTCGGAGGTTTGAATAATTAATGGTTAATAAAAAGATACTTGTGCTGTGAATTTTCCTTAGTGATTAGGTGAAATTTCCCGAGCTAGCTGCACTATTCCCAAGTCCAACTGCTTAACAAACCAGCCAAGAACGTACTGCCTAAAAAAGATTCAGAAGGAAATGGAGACAAACGCTGAGAAGACTGTTGAGTGAAATCACATGTCAAACGTGCCCCCAAGTTTAACGTCGGTGGGAAGCGAGGAGCTAGGCATCCGAGGGTGATATAGAGGCGACCATGTAGGGAAAGAAACGCCTATGTGCAATCGTTGAGCTAACTACAAAAGACCACAAGGAAGAGAATACAGCGGAGATGTACTGCTATGTTCTACTGGAGACTTACTTAATAGAACTTCGTATGGATTTTATTTGACCTTTTCCGAACCATGAAGGAAGATGCTCATTAATGCGTTTGTTCAGCTGTCTAGTTGTTCGCCCTATATAGCTTTCTCCACAGGAGCAACTAAATTTATAGATACACATTGAAGTGGCACAACTAGGTAGCTTATCTTTCACTTGAGCAATCAAAATTGGTCGGCTGGAAAATGACAAACAAAGGGTAGCGGCAGTATAAGTCCGTTTTATCGCTCTCGATAATCTCTGATGTAAGACTTCACTAGCCACGTCTCCATTAAATTGAAGTTTCATGAACAGTTCTTTCTTTTTAACTGTTGTCGGTTTTTCTTTGTTGTACCTGGTGTTCATGTGTCTCCTAACAAATCTACTAGGAAAACCCATTTGGACCAGCGTATTTTGAATGTATCCTAGCTCGTTTTCTAGGAAATCATCTGTACAAATACGTCTTGCTCTATTCGTAAGGCATCTGACCAAATTGATTTTATATCGGATTGGTACAAAACTGAGGAAATGTGTATATTGTCCTACAGATGTAGGTTTTCTATAGACATCTCTCTTGAGTGAACCATCCTCTCTTCTGCTCAATTGGACGTCAAGGAAATGTAATCCACCATCATGCTCTTCTTCACAAGTGAAGATGAGCGATGGATGTGCATCATTAAACTTTTTTAACATTTCATTCTTGTCAGTTTTCACATCAGGAATAATGAACGTATCATCAACATAACGAAAATAAGAATCAGTTTCCTCTATTACCTGTCTCAATGGACCATTTTCAATCTTGGCTAGAAAGAAATCTGCCAAAATTGGCCCCAATGGAGAACCCATGGCAATACCGTCGATTTGCCTGTAGTAAAGGTTGTTGAATAAGAAGTGTACATTCATAGTACATCTTAAAAGCAACTCTTTCAGACTAATAACTGGAATTCCGATGTCAATCTGCTTTTCTAGTATCTGTTGGCATATGAAATCCACAGTCTCCATAAGTGGTACATTGGTAAACAGTGACGCTACATCTAAGGAAAGCATTTGCTTCCCATTTACATTGATATCATTCACGTTAGCAATAAATTCGAAAACGTCTTTAACATTATGGTTTACTACCAATTTGTGTAGCGGTTGGAGGAGTTCACCTAGCCACTTTGCCAATCCATGGTAAGTAGAATTTGACATATCCAGGACTGGGCGAAGAGGAAGTCCTGGTTTATGTATTTTGGGCAGACCGTACAGACGTGAAGTATTACTTCCAGTAGGTTTAAGACGGTTATAAGCTGCCTCTGAGATTACTCCACTTTTAATCAGTTCCTTAAGCGTGTTAGTTAACTGCTTTTCAGCCTTTCCGTCCAGATCTATGGGGTTGATAAGCTTTTGGAACTTCGTTTCATCCGTTAAAAGTGAGTTCATTTTGTCGACATAATCACACTTATTCATCAGTACTACTCCAGATCCTTTATCAGGTCTACTGATTACAATGCTTTCGTCGTTCCTAAGCTTTCTTAGGGCTTCTCTATGCTGTTTAGTCAGCAAACTCTTACCAGGATGACTACTGTTTTTATACTGTTGACAACTGTCGACTAGTGTAGTTTTAAACCTAGCGACTTCATCGTCTGACGTTGGGGTCAAATCTTTTGTTTGCAGGAGGAGATTTTCAAACTGGATGTTGGTATCGAGTTGGTTGACCTTATAGCCTTGGTCACAAAATCTAAGACCCAATGATAGAGCTTCTAACTGTAATTTATCTAGTGTTACACTTAAAAAATTATGGACATACCGATAAGGATCTGAGGGGAATGAAGGGAAATCCTTTTCAGGATTTTGACTGTCTAATGATTTGATTAGTTTCATTCTCCTTTTCTCTGCTCTGCTTTGGCTAACTCTGTCGACTTACTCAATGAAATCAATAAATAAATCCTGAGGAAGTTCATCGACTGCAAATTTCTTCTGTGATAAATTTCTTTCTATATCCGAAATGTACATTTTTAAAGAGTCCAATTGGTTAAGTGCATAACGTTTCAGTGATCGGGAATTTGGATAAACTTTATTACGACGAAGAGATTTCCAGTAAATTTTGGGATATCGATTATTATTTAAACAGTCATTTATAAAATCTAAACATGTTTTCGCTTCTGTGAGTCTGGCATTATACTTCAAGTACTCATTGAGTGCCTTTAATGCACTGGGATCCACACGTGATTTTAAATCTTCAAATATTCCCATTTAAAATATTAGAACAAGCCATATAAGCGAACAATATTGTTTTCAATTAGATCTTCTTCAGGCTTTACTCTAATTTACATAGATTTATATATATAATTTTAACCAATGACGGTGATTTTGGGAATCAAATAATAATCTTAATAGTCTTAATAATAATAATAATAACAGTAATCATAATAATGTGGTAAATGTTTTGAACATAGTTAATAACGATGATTATAATGATAAAAAAATATTGATAATAAGGTTTATGCAGGTGATAAGAATAACAAAGATAGTATATGTATATAAGTGTCTAAATAAATTGGGTCAAATCTTAAAAGGTGAAGTGGAACGATAATCAGAGTTTAAATAAATATTATAAAAGTACAAAGGAGGTGGAAAATAAGAAAGGGTGGGAGGGTTGTGAATACAGTTCACCTAGGCCAAGGGAGAGACAAAGGTAGAACAAACTTCTTCTGTATGCTAAGACTAGGATTGTTCTCTCGAATTCCCATAGCTTCGGCTAGGTGTAAAAGACGGTTTCTGATTCCATTAGAAAGACTCGATGGAATACGATAGATAACTTTGAAAGCACTATTTTTGTCCACTTGGTGACCGCTATCAATCAAATGAGCCAAAATAGAACTTCGTATGGATTTTATTTGACCTTTTCCGAACCATGAAGGAAGATGCTCATTAATGCGTTTGTTCAGCTGCCTAGTTGTTCGCCCTATATAGCTTTCTCCACAGGAGCAACTAAATTTATAGATACACATTGAAGTGGCACAACTAGGTAGCTTATCTTTCACTTGAGCAATCAAAATTGGTCGGCTGGAAAATGACAAACAAAGGGTAGCGGCAGTATAAGTCCGTTTTATCGCTCTCGATAATCTCTGATGTAAGACTTCACTAGCCACGTCTCCATTAAATTGAAGTTTCATGAACAACTAGACAGCTGAACAAACGCATTAATGAGCATCTTCCTTCATGGTTCGGAAAAGGTCAAATAAAATCCATACGAAGTTCTATTTTGGCTCATTTGATTGATAGCGGTCACCAAGTGGACAAAAATAGTGCTTTCAAAGTTATCTATCGTATTCCATCGAGTCTTTCTAATGGAATCAGAAACCGTCTTTTACACCTAGCCGAAGCTATGGGAATTCGAGAGAACTATCCTAGTCTTTGCTTACTTAATAGACGAATAATAATAATTATAATAAACATGGGATTTGTATTTGGTACTAACTAAAAAAATTCTGTCTATGTCTTTGGAATCCTTTCAAAAATTTAGAGTCAACTTTTTTTAAACTATTACAAGGTGAGTTGAACTGCCCTGCCTGACATTTTGTTAGACCGTACAGAATGAACTCAGTAATCACTAGGTTGTTATTAGTATATTGTGTGTGTGTGTGTGTCAGTGTATTTTATGCGGTGGGTTTGTTTGTTAGAGGAGTTTCAATGACCAATCTAATCGTCATCATCTTCATAGAGTGTGTTAATAACCATCTTTAAACAGTTCTAGGCGTAAGCAATTTAATGAATGGACAGTATTCACAAAATGCTACAGAAGGGACTGATTTAGGTTGTTTTCTGTTCCATGCTTAATAAGATAGTGACTGAAATATTGAAAATTCTGCCTCTAACTTAGGAAA
Organism: Trichobilharzia szidati; assembly: GCA_944472155.2. NCBI lineage: Eukaryota > Metazoa > Platyhelminthes > Trematoda > Strigeidida > Schistosomatidae > Trichobilharzia > Trichobilharzia szidati. The sequence continues at coordinate 22,454,954 of OX235271.1, forward strand.
TATTTTCATTTCAAAAGCCTAGTCTTGATTTGAGTATATTTCTACATTATGTTACTACACTAGAGCATGTTGTATAGTGCTCAATGCTAATCTTATACACTCTCAATGGAATTTGAATGATTATTCCATATTAGATAAATTTATTTTAATTTAAAATACGGTCAAGCAGCGTATTACTAGCTGTATATTATTATGGAGAGTGCTACTTGTAAGATTTATCAGTAGTATGTAAAGAGACGTTCATCGCCATAAAAAGACACCAAACAGTAGGGAGATACATTTGATTTCACAGAAGGCCAATGATACAGCGTTGTGGAGATACATGTGACAGGTGGAAGGAACACAAAGAAACACAACATAAAGTCACGGAATGTACACATTTGATCACAGGGAATAATAAAAAGACGGTTACAGAGAAGAAAATTTTCTTTTCGATAAAGTTATCAACTAGGCTGGCTGTACATTCGTATATTTACAGTAAATGGGTGAGAAATTTCGAGAACTGTTTCTCGTCAAATGTCAAATTAATAAAATTACAAAGTGTAATAAATACGAAGATCGGATACAGAATATATAGTAAGGTAGACAGGTTGTAGTATTATCCTGGAAATGCACAACATGAAGTCCAGAAGTAGCACCAAACGAAGATCTGTGCAAATGGTGCATTGAAGATAAGGTGTGCATAATTTGACTATATAGAGATACCAAATTGTCGATAAACATTCCTTTACGATGTCTTAGTCTTCTACCGTTTGTTTATGTCAGATAAACTTATCTAATAGAGAATTTTATTACACTAACACACTGCTCAAATTCTACCTTGACACGAATTCCAATCGCAACTACAAACCAAAGTGATTCGAAATTTCTGTCAACTTTATTTAGTTCTGGATGTGGACCATTAAACACATTTACTTCAATCTGAATCCCCACTTCCTGTTTCCAAATGTTCAATATTAAATCTATTTTGACATAATGTTATTATGTTATGCTATTATGCAACTACTTTCATTTGGTATTGAGCCACGTCTATTGTGTATGGGTGGGTTGACTATATTACATGGTTGGCGAAACCTCGGTGCGGTGGATGAAGCCGGGTTGACTGTGTAACCCAATGGTGGTTGGAAGTCGAGCATCTGGACCAGTCAGCTGTAGGCACACTAGTTTTCGAAGTGATATCCACTCACATTACAAATGTACTCAGTATGATTCAGTTGACTCATATAATACCATACTTTTCATGTTACCTTACTGCATTTATTGTAAACTAATTACATACAGTACTGTAGAGACTCCATTATGGATAAGATTTTATTTTGATAAATCACACAGTGTTTGTTATACAGTAATATTAACTGATGACGTTTTGAGCACAAATTATTGCTCATAATCATATCAAGCTACTCACACAGCTTTCTACCTCATTTATATACATGTGTGGAATTGACCAGATATTTGAATAAAAATCAATATAAGATAAAGTACATTCAGTAATAATAATATGAGTGTTATTGATCAATTACAATCAGGTGGTAAATAAGACGAGTGTTTTTTCTGGTCATAAAAAGTAACTTGTTAGAATGTTGTGATGTGCTTGAATTGAAATAGAATTTTGAGATTATTTATTATCCTCCGCTAATTTGACTGGCGGTAATGATATCTTACATATTTCCGGTATTTGCATAGAGTCATTTGTCTTGCATGTGTTGGGTGTAGACTCAATGAACCAGGATTCAGTAATCAATCTCTCTCTCCACGTACATAGATTACTTCTTAGATTCTTAACCTTCTCCCATCCTGTTGTGTGGTTTTGTGTTAATGCATGTAGTGCAACTGCTGAGCTTTTTTCTAAATTACTCATCTTCGTGGGGTCAACCATTCTTACCTTAGCCAAATTCTTATGTTCCGCCAATCTGATTAGCACCGATCTACTAGTTTGACCTATATAGTTGACCTCACAGTCATTGCAGGGTACTTTGTAAATTATATTATTTTGTTTAATTGGGCCCACCGGGTCTTTTGGCCTACATGGCTTGTCGCTGAGTGAGTTTGTAGGTTTGAATGCCACCCTAATTCCTGCTATATTAAGAATCCTACGTAGGTTCTCAGATGTCCCTTTCTTATATGGTATAACAGTAGATGACTTATATTCTTTCTTATATATGTTATCGCTACTAGTTTCACAATTATTTTTATTTTGTTTTTGGGCTTTTTCGATCTTCCTAATGAATTTTATAGGATAGTTATTTAACACCAACGCCTCTTCTATCTGTTTTATTTCATCATTTAGGTCTTTTTTTGTGCTACTTAGTGCTAATGCTCGGTTTGTTACACACTTAACTAAGCCTACCTTAACAGTTAACGGATGAGATGAATTAAAGTCTTCATTTAATATTACCGTGTAACACTATGTGACTTATCAAAACAAAATCTTATCCATAATGGAGTTATACTCTACCACAGTGCCCAAGTTTTATACTTATATCAATAATCCTGTATAGACTCATCGATTCTAAATCGGTCGAGGAATGCTATTTGAGCAGCACATATTATAACTGAAATGTAGAATTTTATTATTCAGTTGAATGTATCCGCATTTCGTTTCGGCCATGTTCAAATTAAAGCTGAACGCTTACTACTTATTAGTGCTTATTAGTTGTTGGCTTAGTGATACAACACTGGGCAACCACGCAAAGGGTCCGGTGTTTGATCCCTGACCGACGCACACTTTTACCTCACTTTGCCGGTAATAATCCCGGTGAAGAGGTCCTAAGCTTAATCCCTTTAAATGCCAGTTAGGTTGTTAATTTCACATTCAAACACAAGAGCGACTGACATGAACTGGTTAGTTCGCGCAGGGTTCCACTAACGTCGATGGCATAGAAGTTGGAACGAAATCAAATGTTAAATACCTTAGACTGTGTATTTCCTCTGATCAACCTTCTTGGTCTTCCCACATCATATTAGTTTCTAGAATGATATTTCGTCTGACGTTCTACGTTAAGACGACCTGGTATCACTCAGTCTCTACTGTTACAGTTTTTTTAATTCATCTATTCTCCCTATCCGTCTTCCCTGCTCCCCGTTAATCTTTCCCGGGCTACTTAAGCAAGACTTTATTATGCTACGAAGGGGCACTAATAGCTGTCAGTAGGGTGAGTGGTGTCTTGCTAATCCAACTCGTTAATACTTTCGTAGATAGACACGTGGACCCATGCAAGAAATTAGCAAATATTATCTTGTCAGACTCTGAGCATCCTCTCTACACACAACTCGCTCCACGTTTGAATCTGATCAGGTAGAACTAGAAGCAACCATAGAAGACTGTATGCTCGGACGACTAAGTACAAAAAGTCTACACTACGTTATTTGGTAGAACCACACATTTTATGTGATTAGAAAAGTGTGTAAGGTAGGAAATTACCAACTTACTGCGGAACTCTAAGTAAACAGCCCCATCTTTTTCACTGTTACATTGTTGTTAATATTTTCACCTAATTAAATTTTATATTCATTTTCTTATTGAACCATATTATTAATGTAAATGCTCTGTTTTAATTACTACCCTTGCAATGAGAGTATTAGATGCAATACTGTAATGTACTACTATATGCTGAAAATTCCGTACTTGTAACAAAAGTACAGTTTAGATTAAAGCTGTTATTATTATTATTAAGGTTGGGTATGAGGCTAGCAACCCTATCCCGTAAAAACACCATTGCCAGCGAAATTTTTAAGCTCTAGCTTGAAGCCATATTGAAACGGTAGTAGACGAAAACTTCATAAAGGAATGTTATTATCGGCAATTTGGTATCTCTATATAGTCAAATTATGTACACCTTATCTTCAACGCACCATTTGCACAGATCTTCGTTTTGTGATACTTCTGGACTTCATGTTGTGCATTTCTAGGATAATACTACCACCTGTCTACCTTACTATATTCTGTATCCGATCTTCGTATTTATTACACTTTGTAATTTTATTAATTTGACCTTTGACCAGAAACAGGTCTCGAAATTTCTCACCCATTTACTATAAACACACGAATGTACAGCCAGCCTAGTTGATGAATTCGTCAAAAAGAAAATTTTCTTCGTTGCAACCGTCTTTTTATTATTCCCTGTCATTAAATGTGTATATTCCGTGACTTCAAGTTGTGTTAGATTGTGTTCCTTCCACGTCTCACGCGTATCTCCACAACGCTGTATCGTATCAAATGTGTCTCCCTACTGTTTGGTGTCTTTTTATGGCGATGTACGTCTCTTTATATACTACTGGTAAATCTTACAAGTAGCACTCGCCACAGCTTGTTCCATTGGGAACGAAAATGAAATTTATCAAATTTCATATTGTAATAGTTATCGTTGTGTTTCCGTATTTTTTTGTATTTTCACATACTCAACACTTGTTCCTCTAGCATTTCATTATTCACAGTGCTATTTCTTTTTATTACATAGACCCCAACTTCAGTCGGTAAGGATAATGCCAAGCCCACAGAATCACATGCAGTGGATGATTTATCAACAACAGATAATGCTAGCCGAGAATCTGATATTATCCGCTTAGTTCCTATGGATTATGATAGTGAGAATACAGATAGTGCAAATTCACCTGTTAAAGATACAACTGTGTGTGATACAAAAGAAACAAACACAGAATCAGTACAGAAGGTAAGCTGCATTTCAATCGATTTCCTACTGGGCGTATATATATATATATCACAGAAGGTGTCTTTTGCCTCCTTTGTGATTGGTGGTGGGTGACTAACTTTCCTGTGATACATTTTTGATCCTTGGATACTTGATCATGAGCTTTCTATCACCAACGGGTTGATCTCTGACGAGATCTCAGCACGAATACGGAGGGTTAGTTTCGCATATGCCAGTTTACGCCGTCTCTGGCATAGACGTGATACCCGACTATCGACCAAAGGCTGTGTGTACTGCTCAACAGTCCGCTCCGTCCTCCTTTATGGCTGTGAGACCTGACCATTGAGAGCAGAAGACATGAAAAGATTATCTGTGTTCGATCATAGGTGTCTGCGTTCTATCTCCCGTGTGAAGTGGTATAATAAAGTGAGCCATACTGAGGTTAGGCGTCGAGTGCTAGGTAAGGAGGGAGGGGAAATCAATCGACGAGGCTGTGAAGCTACATCGACTGAGAGGGTTAGCACATATATTACGTATGCCTAGTCATAGCCTTCCTCGACAATGGGCAATGTTAGATGACATAGAGTCAGGCTGGAAAAGAGATAGCTAGCGGCTGTCAAACGAAAACATGGCACCAGTCAATGAAATCCACCACAGTTAGTCTAGGCCACGTAGGAAGGTGTAGACTTCCTGGTTGGGGTCCTCGGGACGGTAAAAACCAATGGTTGGAAACAATTGGTGACATGGCTCAAAATCGTTCTCAGTGGCGCAGATGCATCCACTCCTTGTGACTCATGATTTCCAATTAAACTGTTTTGTTCTTCGTTATTACTATTCCTTTGTCTCACACCTCAACGTACTGTCTTTATTATGCATTAGGTTATTATTATCATAGTCCAATATATTCGTTTTACTCATTATCTCTTTTTCAACCTTATTGTACTTCAGCTGATACAGTGCTTTTATTTGATGAGCTGGATACAGACATTTGTGATACACTGCCCAATCATTATACTAAATGGTCGTATATCATTTTCAATGAGTGACTTAGAGCTTTTATACCCAAAACTTCATATCTAACTGCTGCGTATATTGCATAGTCGTAGTACCACCGCCAGCACCACCGTACATCGGAAATGATGCTAAGCAGATGAAGGCTTCCAAACATGTAAACCTTCCGCACTCTCCGATCTTATAGATTTATATAGTACAACAGAACCCAATGGATTCACAGTACAATGGAATGTCTCATCTGCACACTAAGTGGTGCTAACCATCTAAATACTAAAACAGACATGTTTCCTAACTGCTACTTTTCTGCACCGAAGTTAATACGCAGTTTAGTTTATGAAGGCTGAATGTCCCTCTAAGGTATATTAATGTACAGTTAGCCAAACGGTCATAAGGGAAATAAGTAGTATATTCATAAACCACCACCTGTTCCAATTATATCATATGGAGTTTTTAAATAATGAAATTAAGTCTTGTTTAAGTATGTCGTTAACTTTCGAAGTTTTTCAAAGTAATTTCTTATTCTTCTATTTTGTTCAAGTCAAATGATAAGCTGGATAACCGACGTCGTAAGCGAGGAAGACGACAAAGAAATAAAAATACCAGGGATGATGAAACATCTACAAGCAATAAAGGAGAAGAAGTGGATGCTGATTCTAAAAATGATCCTTTCGCATCGCATCCATTAGTGAAACTTCAAGCAAAACGACGACAATGCCTAAGTAGTATCCATAGTATACACAGTCGACCCACCCTGCTACAAATGGTTAGTGTACATCTCTTTTATTTTATGTGATGTTTATAATCTTCTAAAACCGAAAGCCAACAATAATCATTTGATTTCGGTAATAACGATATATTGTAATTATTCCAAATATGAATTCCATTATGGGTCAATTTTGTTTTGATAAAGTCTCACAGTGTTATACAGTAATGTTTACTGATGACGTTTCGAGCACAATTTATTGCTCATAATCATATCATATCATACCTTGATATGATTATGAGCAATAAATTGTGCTCGAAACGTCATCAGTAAATATTACTGTGTAACACTGTGTGATTTATCAAAATAAAATCTTATCCATAATGGAGTTACACTCAACCACAGTGCCCAAGTTTTATACTTATATCAATATTACCTTTGATAGGTTTGATCGAATCTTGTATATTATTTTGAAGGATTTTTCGAATGGTGCTGAATGTTCTAAATTAACCAGATGTTCTGTCACTGAACTATATACACGTTTTCGTTCTCCTTTTACTAGCCAGGCTGGATGGTGTTTACGAGCGCGTTTTCCGAATTGGTGCATGGTACGGCCGATGTACTCAGCTCCGCAACAGCAAGTAAACTGATATATGCACGTTGAAGTGGCCCAATGTGACAGCTTGTCTTTCGCGTTCTGTCTGAACATTTTCTTGCAGTAAAACGTCAGTGGTAGGCTCGCGGTGAAGTATGTTTTCCCCAGAGATTTGCAGAGGGGTTTACGAAGGATCTCCGCTGAAATGTCACCTTTGAATTTTAGATTAAGTAGAAGTATTTTCTTCGGGGCGGATTGGACTTGTTCGGAAGTCTTCTTTTATTTGAGATTCTCGTCTATGAACCTGGGCAGGAAACTGTTTTACATCAGGGTTTTTCGGAGATTACACAGGTCTGCTTATCTTCCGAATCCTTAAAGAAAGAGCGTATGTAAGGTTCCTTTTTCTGCTTAGGGCCACGAAGCTTTGAAAGTTGATTAATTGTCCATTAGATGTAGGCTTTTTGTATATGAACCTTTTCAGAGAGTTGTTGGCGTTTCTTATCAGATGGACGTCGAGGAAGTAGAACATTCCGTCGCATTCAGCTTCCAGAATAAAGTTGATGTTGTGGTGGGCATTGTTGAAGGTTTGAAGTAAGTTTTCAACGTCAATGTTCTCATCACAAATGATGAAAGTATCATCAATGTATCTCTTGTAGAGATGGAAGTCGTCTATAGTTGATGATAAGGAGTTGTTTTTTAGGTTAGCCATAAAGCAGTCGGCCAGGAGGGGTACTACGGGAGAACCCATTGCTACTCCATCTACTAGTCTGTATATTTCGTTGTTGAATCTAAAGTATACGTTGAAAGTGCATCGTAGTAACAGTTCTTCTAGCTAATTGATCGGTATACCAACATCGATGCTATTGAATTGAATGTAGTCACATTGGAAACATACGGTTTCTGTCAATGGAACGTTGATGAAGAGAGACGATATCCGAGGAGACCATTTTCTTTTCTGCCACGTTGACATTCTTAATTGAATCAACAAAGTCGAATGTGTCACGAAGGTTGTGTCTTCACAGCTTCTCTTACACCGGCCCGAGAATCTCCACTAGCCATTTTGCGACGGAGTGATATGGGGAATCTATCATATCTAGTATTCAGCGGAGTGGGACGTCTTGTTTGTGCACTATAGGTAAGCTGTACATGCACGGCGTTGTAGAACCAGATGGACGCAGTTGTTCGTATAGTTTTGAACTGATAATGGATTCGTATTTCATTTTCTTAAATATCTTCGTTAGCGAGAGCTCCGTCTGTTCGGTGAGATCTTTCTGTGAAGACTGTTTTTGAAACTTACTATCATCAGATAGTATCACCGATAGTTTGCTTAGAACTGAAGGATAATGAAAACTTGATCATGACACGACCAGATAAAGGCTCCGATATCGTATCGATGAACAAATCAGACTACCTTAGCAAACTCTCGGTTATACTATCTGATGATAATAAATTTCAAAAACAATATTGGGCCACTTCATCATGCATATATCAGTTTACTTGCTGTTGCGGAGCTGAGTACATCGGCCGTACCATGCACCAATTCGGAAAACGCGCTCGTGAACACCATCCAGCCTGGCTAGTAAAAGGAGAACGAAAACGTGTATATGGTTCAGTGACAGAACATCTGGTCAATTTAGAACATTCAGCACCATTCGAAAAATCCTTCAAAATAATATACAAGATTCGATCAAACCTATCAAAAGGAATAAAATTAAGACATCTGGGCATAGCCAAGGCACTAGCCATCCAAAAGCTCAAATCCACGCTATGTACCCAAAAGGAATACGTCCAACCCTTGTTCCTGCCATGGCCATCATAAACAGGTAATTCTTCTAATAGTGACTATCCCATCACCTTTCTTATCCAAACTTCCCTTTTGTTCATGTTATATTCAGTTTTTCCTAATCCCTATTTACACTACCATATTTTCATATCCGAACTTCCTGTATATTTTGTCATTTTATTATTTCTACATATTTAATCTCTAACTGTATAAACAATTATTCGTCACATTAGTTATGATCCTACTGGAGTTTTTATCCAAACATCCTGTCTGTTTTTGTTATTTCTACATTTCTAACCCCTAATTGCACGATATGTCGATCTTCTCAGTAATTATGATGCTACCTTGTTTGAGTTTTATCTGTCCCCCTGTTTATTATAGCATTTTAATTCCTAATAGTAACCTTATTTTATTCTGGAACTTTCCCACCCATTTGTTATAAATACACGAATGAACAGCCTAGTTGATGACTTCATCGCAAAGAAAATATTCTTTGTTGGAAGCATCCTTTTAAATGTCTCAGTTTGAATCTCTTCAATGTCCTAGTTTTTCCTGTCATTAAACAGGTTCCTCTATTCTTCTGCAAGTCATTTCATAGAGAAGTTTGTCAATACTTGTTTTCTTTGAAGTCAACTGTCCGCCTCCTTCCTGTGGCTTAAGTGTTTTCATAAGACTTAAGTCAAATTTCGTGCTCTCAAGACACGACTAGAAGCGCTATGGAGGGTCAACAGAATGCTGTGGTAAAGTTTGGCCACAGAATAATAATAATATTGTTTTCAGGATTTCATCATAAGATGACATCGGTTTGTGAACCACTGGAAAACCTGGGAGTACTGGATGGCTGTTTCGTCCTAGTTTGGGACTGTTTACAGTACGCACCCACCGGGGTTCGAACCCAGGAGTTTCCGGTTACATGGCGAATCCGTAGACCATTGAGCTGAAGAGTCCCAAACTAGGACGAAACAGTACTCTAATGTTTTCCAGTGCTTCGTTATCCGATGTTAGCTGATGATGAAATCCCTAAAGCAATAAAATGCCTGCAAATCACCAACACTTCAATAATGTTTGCGGACGCGGAATGAAGAAGAAGAAGATGAAGGCTAGTTTTATGCCAAACTTGCTTTACTGGCTGAGAAGCATGTGAGCGCAGCTACTGAGGTTGCTCAGCTGCCTTATGGATTAGACTTCGAATTCTTAATAACTGACCTTTAGATATAACACAAAAGCTAATACCACTAGAAGACTTAGTGGCCTGCAGTGATTTATGCATTCTTTTTCAAACTTACTAGTTAACCACGCATTTAAACTCTACTAATCAAAGAAAGTGTCGACTACTCTGGTTGGACACTAGTTAGTAGCTTGTCTAATTTGTCTAGTGTTTTCTTTGGTGCAGACTGAATTCTATCGTCAGTCAAGTTTCCATTGTTCCCATTATTCTAGTGGGCTCGCCATCACGATGCGCTGTTGACAATAGATGGTTGAAGGCAATCGACCATAGGAACCCCTTCTTGACCTAGGTTTCGTTCTAGTTGGCACTGTTTAGTCAGCAAGGCGCATCTGCAACCTTCAACAAAGCAAAGAACATTCTTTTTGATAAATTCCTCTCCCGACTCTACAAATATATATACATACATCACCCTATAGCCAAATGTTGGGTTAAACTCTTAAAGCCTGAATTGGTGAAACACAGCGTAAAAGACACCTTTGGATCTGTTGAAAGATTTAAATGTTAACAATAAATTCACACTGCCATTTGACATATCGACCTTATTCACTAATTAATGTACCACTTATGGAAACAGTAGACTTTACATTCGAAGAACTTATTGGACGAAACATCGATGTCGGCATTCCTGTATCTTTCATAAAAGAGATTCTTTCGAAATCCACAATAAATACAGCACTGGGTGACACGATTTCGAATCTCGGAAGGGACATGAGGTCCTTCAAGGTGATTGCAGATACGCCTTGCTGACTAAACAGTGCCAACTAGCACGAAACCTAGGTCAAGAAGGGGTTCCTATGGCCGATTGGCTCCAACCATCTATTATCAACAATTCACAGTGCATCTGATGGTGAGCCCACTAGAATAATGGCCACATTGGAAACTTGACTGACAATAGAATTCAGTCTGCACCAAACAAAAGACTGAACGAATTAAACAAGCTACTAACTAGTGTCCAATCAAAGTATCCAATACAGTCCTACAGGAGGTCGTTCGCGAGCCTGAATAGTTCAGTGGTAACGTCTCTGACCGCAGCACTGGGTGGCGCTAGTTAAAACTTCAGAAGGGATATAAGTTCTTTCAAGTTTGTAAATACGCCTTTGACGACAAGTACCAACTAGAACGATACCTAGGCCTAAGACTTCTTGCCGATTGCTTCCAACCATCTAATGTCATCAAATCAATGCTCACCGTGATGGCGAGCTACCTAGAATGGTGGCCACATTACAAACCTAACTGAAAGAATTCATTCTGCACCAAAAAAGGACGAGACGCATCACACTAGTTACTAGTGTCCAATCAAAGTACATGTTAATCTAATTAGTAATGAGCCCGATTTAGACTTGACAAACCACAATATCATCTGACTGCAATATCTAGGTAGCAGGTGCGGTGAAGGGGCGGGACATTCAAACCCGTGGTCGACTGAATAAAAGTCGGGTGGGCTATCTAGTCAGCTACACCACTGCTTATTTGCACAACTAATTTAATATTAGTATCTCATCATATTAAAATTAATCATCGCAATTTAATGCTTTCTTAAATGAAAGTCCTATTTATTCATTTCCTATATTATGACATTCATAGGCAGCTTTAGTAGGTGGAATTCAAAGGTTGACTAAGTAAACTTGTATGTTGTCTAGAATACTCAAGATTTCTAACTGCCTGTTATGTTTTATTTATCTTCACCTTGTAAAAACTAAGTTCGTAATTAGATTATTGTGTGATTCAGTTGTGTTTATTTGTTCTATATTGTTGCAAATTATTTCAGTTGTTGGCAGAAGATATTCGTAAAGAACGTAATCAACTTATGCAGTGTATACGGTATATTGTGAACGAAAATTTTTTCCAAGAATAATCATCAGCCCGTGATATTAAACCCTGATGTGAATGGGGGAAAAATACAAAAATATTGTGTATATATGCTCTGTTGAATCACATTTGTGTATTTTAAAAAGAAATTATTGTTAATTATTTACATCCACTTTTCCAATAAATCCCCTGTCGGGTCTCCATTCTGGATCATCAGAATTAGCATAGCGTTTTTTCCGATGGACGACGGGATTTACTTTTAGGCCAGACTGGTATTACTTTCCTTTTCACTTTAGAATATCGGAATCTTTTACGTCGTTTTCTTTTTCCGACAAGCCGACGTACGGATGCTGTACAAGGTTGGGGGACTGATTTCTCAGGCGCTTTTAATTCACTTGATTGGTCTAGTACCTGGAATTCTGAAACCATCACTTGGTTATTTGATTCCCTTATCGTTGTACCGGTTTGCTCGGATTCGATTATTGTTCTTGGTTTGTTACGGAGTGCCGGTAAATGAACATTGTGCCACCATCGAAAACACTGTGCTGAACAAAGCCGAGGAAATTCTGGGCACGCTGCACAAACCATCCTAATTACCGTTTCAGTTTGCACGTGATTTCTTAGTTTACAGGCAACACAATCCGTGTTTTCATTGGTGAAAGGTATAGGAATACCATCAAGAAGCATAACTTCACAAAGGGATTCTATAGATCTCAATTTGTGTTTCTGACTTAATGGTTTCCATGCTTCCTCTGAGGTGGAAGTACTTGGTGTAAGCGTTTCACATATACTACTCGTTTGACTGTTAGTAGGTACTGTATTATTGACTACATGGTTTGACAGTTCACACAAATGCTGATTGTCATTTATTGCCTCCCCATTTTCAATATTTTCTAAAAATGTGATAAATATAAAATGAAATTCAATTAAGTTAAAATTTCTTCACATCAACAAGTCCACATTTAATTCACCCTTTCAAGTTTTAATTATGTAATGTCACGCTCACTGATTGCAAGTCACCAGGTCTAAAACAACTATGTTCATCTGAAGCCTGATAGCGAATTCTTTTTGTCAAGAATTACTAAACCACAATGCCAAAGTATTCCCGCGACTAAAACTAAACATTCAGTGGACTCAGTTTTCACCAACCAGCTAGTGACTGCTCTACATGAGGACATTCGTGTGACCGTAGTAGAAAATAAGGCACTTAGTTTTATTGTGTAACGAGATGTCGCGGAAGAACGTTTTCCTGCACAAATGATAAATATCTATAGAAACTAACTAGTGAAAAATTATGACAATATGCTATTTAGATCTAAATACTATCACCGTCGCAAGGATATGAGATAATCATAACGAAAGCATGAAGCTGTTCTGCATTTCTAAATGGTTAGCCAATACACGCTAGGACAGTAACTAAAGCTCAACACAGAAAACTATCTCTGATACTTCATATTTCTCTTTAGCATATATGTATTACCGTTTGCAGAAGCGCTTTAAAACTTCATATATTTACTTGCTTAATTTCTTAAAAGTACAAAGAAGCTAGTGAGTTTCGCGATGTTTACTAACCAAAGTACACGGACTGATATTACAGAAATAACAGAATGGAACTGTTCCAGAGAGTGGAAGCGCAAGCTATCCATTTGCTGAATTAAGTCATAAACATAAGAGGAGTCACTGTCGATACAGGTAAACATTATCTTGGAACTCAGTTACAATTTAATTTTATGCTTTCTTAGACACAAAAACTGTAAGCATATTCCCAGCGTTCTTCTGGTCTGAAATAAGTTTCTGTTTTATGAGACGGAATCTCATTTTATTCGTTGGAGATCGCTGATTGACTTGCACAAACTCAATTATCAAAAACAAATAAATATGCACATACAAGGATACTCTATGTTGCAAGTGAGCCATATTCCAAAGGAAAACTGCATGTAGCAAAGTTAAATTCTTAACAGGTTAAATCCCTTGATCCTGATATTATTTAATATATTCGCCAGTTTTTCGGATAAGAACACCTATAGCACTAAATCCACACTATCACTAACACACTGTTCGAGTTTTCGTAGGTGAACTTTACGAAAAAAGTGAGACAGTTTTAGTTGCCACCCTCCAAATGAAACAAAAAAGAAAAAGGACCTATGGTGATGGGAAACTTGCAGAAGAATAAATAATTGCATGAGAAATAATAAAAATTTAATGAATGAGACATTACAAACAGCGAATGCAACTACGCATTTAACATTAAAACTGGGCCATGTCACCAAAACTCTCAAACCGTTGCTCCTTTCCACCTCCAGGAATACAGCCAGACAGTCTATATCTCCTTACGTGACTCAAACCACTAGTCAAAGGCTTCAAGCATTGATGTCAGGTTTCGACTGCACCACAAATAACCCTCTTCCAATCTAATCTTATGTCGACTAACATTGCTCGACAGGGAAGATGACGGCCTCGAATGTGTAACACGTGTCCCAGTTATCTCAATCGATGCAGCTTCACAACTTTAGCAGTTGACTTGTCCCTCTCATCTAACTTTCTACACCCAACCTCAATATAAGTCATAATATTATGCCATTTTACACGGGAGACAGGACGCAAACAATCATGACTACGCACAGATGATCCTTTCATATCCTCTTCTTTTTACGGTTCTGTCCTACAGTCATGAAGAGAGAAAAAGCGAACTGTTGAACAGTACATACTTTTTGTCGATAGCCAGACATCACGTCTACACCAGGGATAACTTCATTTCACAAATGTACACAAGCCCTCCATATCCATGCTGAGATTTCGTCAGCAATCACTACATTAATGCTGATGCAACTTCTCGAGTAAATCTAGTGGTCAACACACCCAACCACTTTACTTCCTATCTTTAAACTATGAGTCGATGCAAAACACTCCTATAGAATCATCTTACATTTCACAGAAGCGAATCGTATGCCAAACGTACTAAGATTTCTGCTCAACGTGTGCAGAAGACTCCGCATATCGTCATCAGATTTACCTACAAGGACAGTACCATTTGCATACTATAAAGATATGAGACTGCTCCTTGCCACAGGTCGCTAAAATCAATCACGGTTACACTTATCAATACATGTACGATGAAATTAAACAAAAACGGAGACACTGGGCGTTCCTGACGGACATCACTGGTCGTCAGATGACAACTCTTCGTATGCTCTTGCACGGCTGTGATTCCCACCCAGTAGAATGCCTTCGTTAGTGTAGTGTTCTTTCTGAGCACTTCCTTCACCAACAGACATTGTCACAGCACCTTTCAGTCAACAGAATAGAATATCGTCTTCATGTCAAGAAGTGGAAAGTGTTGGACGCCAGCAAGTGTCTATGTTCCAGAATTTATCGAAGGCTGAAGATAAGACAAATACTTCACCGTTCGGACCTAAAGCCTGCTTAGTCCGATGAGTTTGCTTCTCCTGAGCAACTCCCAGTCTACGCGGGATTCGCGGACCTAGAATTTTAGATATTGTTAGTCAAGCCAATTTACACAACCCATCCACCTCCCAACCTCGATTGTCACTGGGATAATCAAGAATTTACACCAGCCTACCGAAACCGACTAACTAACTGAGTTTCAACATAGAACTTTGCACAGAAGTGCACCAGTTCAAGTTGCACACTCCATGCAGCATAAAAAGGTAGGGAAAAGAGAAAGAATAGATTCAAAAGAACCACAACGAGTAGAAATGTGCTGGAGAAAGAATAGTAACATGGAAAAATATGACAGTTCAGTGGATGTGGGAGATAACAAATGGTGAATACATCAGCGCCATTAAGAGCTATTTTGAGCCATATCATCAACAGTCTCCAGTCATTGGTTCTTAGCATCATGATGATCCTAACCAGTCTAACGGGACTCTCTCGGATTCCCACACACTGCTTAATATCTTAGTTAACCCGGTGCATACTTCATCAGCATCTTTAAACACCTCTGGAGTCATATCAGGTTTCGCATTTCAGACTAGAAATCAATGTATGAATCTGCTCCACAGCATGTTCAAAGTAATGAGAACATGCAATCAATCAAATATCCGTAACTATATCATCTATTCTCATATCTATTTCCCAGTAAATATATATATATATATATATGTATATATACACATGCAAAACTTCAGTGACTCTAAAAGTTAAGTGACTGTCGAATGACTAAAAACTCACGATTACTGAGAAATTTCGATTTATTTCACAGTAACATTCGGTAATTTTAATGCGGAATAACATCATTTAGTATGAATAACTGAAAGCTTAGCGGTGTAACAATAACAACAATCTAAGTCTAAAGAGAACTTCGCTATCTGAATAAGATATGATGATAATTATTCCCAATAATTATTGTACCAGTATACTTCCACCTGCTTAATGATACAGGACTGCATAAACGACTTCATGATTTGTGAGTAGCTACAAACATCTAGAAATTCGGACAAGAGATGAAAATTATTATTTTTGATAATAGCCATAATGCTGAATGCCAAGTAATCCACAACGGGAAACTCACGGAACACTTCGAAATGAAAACGGGAGTAAGATAAAGCTGCCTACTATCTCCAGTGATTTTCCTGATTGCGGTAGACCAGATAGTGTGACAGACGACGGGCAACAAGGAAACAGGCACAAAATTGACCCACACAAAAAACACTTCGAGGATCTGAATTCCACCGATGACATATATATGTCTGATTTCTCACAAACTGGAGGATATGCAAGTGAAAAGCAACAAGTTGGCAGAAGAAGCATCAAAGATAGGACTTACTTCAGATGAACATAGAGAAAACAGCTGTGGTAATGAAGATTCCTGGCCAACAGCAACAGCTACAACAACCAGCCAGCATAAATGGGAGGAATCTGAAAGAAGCAACATCCTTCACCTACTTAGCTACCGACCTACCTGGGAAGCATCGTCGTTTCAACTACAAGCGGACGGAACTGATGAGCACATCAAAGCGAGGATCATCGAGAAAGCAAGGCAAGCTTTCGTTACTCTCAAGTCTGTGTGGAGATCAACAGCTCTCAGTATGAAAAATAACATCAGCATTTTCAACTCCAATGTGCAGTCAGTGCTACTCACTATATGAATCAGAGACTTGGCGCAGCGTCGCGTCACAAAGGGCACTTCAAACGAACTACACACCTTCATCAAAACCTGTCTTCGCTCAAGATCAGATGGCCGGCCAGAAAAGATTTCTGGCAATGAACCAACCCAGCAGGAACCAATTGTGCAACAAATATGCAGGAAGAAATGGAGGTGGATTAGCCATACTCTGAGAAAACAAACCATCAAGTGAGTGACATCACACACCAGGTCATCACTCGAGTGGAACCCGAATGGGAAGCGGCGAGTTGGTCGCCAGTGCGATGGTGACATGAAGGACGCCATGCGAAGAGGAGATGAAGTAATGATAATATTAAGTGTAAAGTTGTCGGGAGAGTAAGACGGAAGAGAGAATGTAAAGATGTAAAACGATGAACTTAGTTATCTACCCCTGAATGATGTATGGGATTTTAAGGGGATAGGCCATTTAGACGCAGTCCTTGTTTCTCTGAATGATTGTCCAGCCTTCGCTTAAAGGCGTCCACAGACGGTGCCATAGCTACAACTGCCGGCAAGGAATTCCAGGGACGGCAAACCTACAGTGAAAAGAAGTGGGAGCACACCCGGGTCCTTGCCCTCTGGTGAGCTATCCTTCTGGGGTTTCCACGAGGGGGCCTATACCGACTCAATAGCAGAACACCTTTGTTTGGGTGATTCTGGTCATTTGTTATTTCGTAGGCAGTAATTAAATCCCCCTAAGACGACGGTAGCTAAGTGTGAATAGGCCTAATTTCTTTAGCCTTTCATCATATGGTTTGTTTCGGAGACCAACCATTCCTTTCGCTGCCCGTCTTTGGACTCTTTCCAAGAATTTAGCGTCTCTTCTAAGCAGTGGGGGTGCAATAATATTATGCACTTCAAGGTGTGGTCCGACGTATGTTTTGTACAGCCTTAGAAAGAGCTCAGGAGTGATTGCACCTAACTGTCTACTATCGTTCACCAGTAAAATGTGACTCACATCTCGGAATGCACGTAAAAAATCAGAAACACCTGTATTTTACACACTAAGATTTTGAAACTTACCCAAAAGAACCTAGTGACGGATGAGGTGAGTGGTGTTGGCAATCCGTTGTAATATTAGAATTAAGCGTGTTGAGGGGTGAATCAATGAAGAATGCCTCCTCTTCAAACATCAGTTGGCTAATTTCATGAGGATTTTCCAACCTATTCATTATTTTTTTTCCAACTTTGGCATGGACTAGCCAACAGGGAAACACAATCGGTGTTATGGCTCAACCTAACCAGTCTAGCGGCACTTTCCCGGATTCCCACACATTCTTTAATATCTTAGTTAGCTCAGTGCATAATTCATCATCATCCTCAAACACCTCTGGAGTTATGTTACCAAGTTTTGCTGCTTTTTTGTGTTGCAGATTAGGATCACCTGTAACCTGTGTTGCATTTGGAAGACCAACGTCTAAAACCAACATAGCTGGCCAGATTTAGCGTGGCTGTAATCCAGTCAAATTGCTTTATTATGTACCCCTTCCCCAGCAATATTATCTTTTCATTATTATATCCACTTAGTTTATGTATATCTTCCTTCCCACATATATCTCACTATTAATTAGTATTTACTGATTGCTGTGTAAAATGAACGTCTTTCTGATCTTTCCCAAGTTATCACTTCTAAATTTTTCCTTGGTCAGCATTATCAGTGCATTTCCAGCAATGTACTGCATACTTCACAGTGGTCAAACCTTAATGAAACCCCGAATCATTGTCATGATATATCAAGATGATACGGAAGTAGGCAGTACTTTGGATTAAGAATGTAATTTCACTTATTCTAATTCTTACACAGCACATGTAACGGCAGAGACGTGGTAGCGATCTTCAGTCTTACGGGTATGACAGTTAGACAACCAGTCACTATAAATACTCCTGAAAAAATATTTGAATACTAGAAGACAGTTAAAGAATACACTCGGGGCGAACCCACCACCAATGAACTTGGGACTGCCAATTATGCTAAAAATGCTAATTCGGTTCCTTAATTCAGCCATTACGTAACCTACTCTTACCTAACTCTACTGCGGCCTTAACGTAAACCTAGCCTGGCTTTAAAATAGGAAGACCAGCTGCTTTTACTGCATTTAGTACTTCTCTTATGAGAATACTGTTATTCAACTGACTCCGCTGCCTGGTTTAGATTAAGATTTCCAAGGCCATTCTCGCGTTCATTCCTCAGGGTGTCTATTCTCTACCTTCGCTAACATAATCACATGACAGCGGTTGAAAGATTTGAGGATCATGACTTACTCTAATTCTAATATAATCCCCTACGTTGATGAAGTACCGAACTGATATGTTCAGTCATCTAGTCAACAGTTGGCTACTTTGAGGACGAAGAAGTCAATGTAACCTAAGCGCATTACACCCAGTTAACTGATTTTTTTTTATTCTAATGAAACAATAAATACTGTCCACCTGTCCTACCGCATGTTGTTCAGTAGAGCAATGAAAGCTTCGCAACCAAACCATCCAGCTCAGAGAACACAACCACACCAAAATCATCCACCTGAGCTACAAATCTTCTCTATTATATCTAAATCATACGAGCGGAACACGCTTCTTTCTGTTCGAAAGTGGGAAGACTTCGCCAAACGGCAAGGATCCACTAGAGAACAACTATTTTTTCTCCATGAGTGCCTTCGTCATCAAATTCTACCAACCAGCGTGAGATATAAACCACCAATCAACTGCCCAATGGGATGGAAATTAGCTGAACAATGTGGAAGAAAAATGGTTAAACTAATGATTACAGATGCACATTATAGAATCAAGAAATATCAACAAATAATGGACTTTGAAAAAGAGAAACTAGAGAAAATCCTCAGCCAAGAACACCTTTCAACAATGATCACCGCAATCGCACTGACAAGTAGTAGACACAGAGAACGTAGACGAAAAGTTCTCAGAACCAAAAAACAACAGCCGAGCAATACACCAATTGATTGCGTAGTCAATTTATCAAAACAGCCCCTGTCAAAAATGGAACAACAACTACTTTAAAAGGGATTAAACTACAACACCGAAGACGCCTCGAAAACAGACTTCTTCGCTGCTCTTGAATCAACACTCAAATCATCAAAATTAAGTGAAGAAACACAAGAAGAGATACGTCAAACAATAGTGCCTATAGTTAAACAAAGAAAACGACACACACAACTCAACTCACAAGAACAAAAAGCCCTCAAAAGACTGAAAAACAGGAAAGACATCGTTATAGTACCAGCTGACAAAGGAAGGACTACATTAATCATGGACAAAGAAGAATACACTGCAAAAGCGGAAGAACTACTCAAAGATCAAACAATATACCAACAACTAACAACAAACCCCATCGAAACACTAAACAACCGCATCCAAAGAACCCAAAGCAAACTCACCAAAACGGGTCAGATCACAAAAGAAGATCAATGGCGAATGAAATCCAATGGACCCGTCATACCTCGATTCTACGGCAGACCAAAAATACACAAGCCAAATATACCTCTACGACCAATCGTATCACTCCCAGGAACCCCAACATACAATTTATCCAAAGAACTATACAGAAGACTAAAACACTTGACGAAATCATGTGATCACTCCATCCAATCTGCGACCCAATTTTTAGAGAAAATCAAAGGCATTGAAATAGACAGCCAAGAAATAATGGTATCCTTCGACGTCACGGCATTATATACTTCGATTGGACTAAAACTAGCAAAAGAAACCATGGAACAACTACTCAACAACGACGAACACATACAACAATCAAAAATGCAGCATTCAAGTTGGATGGAATGCATAAACTTGTGTCTCACAACTTATTTCCAATTCAACGGCCAAATGTATGAACAAATTCAAGGGACACCTATGGGATCAACCATATCAGGATTGATTGCGGAAGCCGTCATGCAAAGACTGGAAAACATAATTCTGCCAAAGATCAAAGCGAAAATTTGGATACGCTACATAGATGATACATTCGTGATAATCAAAAGAGAAAACTTAGACAATACCCACAACATAATAAATAACACCTTCAACGACATCAAATTCACAAGAGAAGAAGAATATGAAAACAAAATCCCATTTTTAGACGTCTTAATCAAACGAACAACCACAGGAAAATTAGAAACCCAAGTATACAGAAAACCAACGCACACGGATCAAATACTCAATTACAACAGTAACAACCCAATATCACACAAAATTAGCTGCTTACGTACATTGTTCAAGAGAGCCATGACTCATTGCAGCACTCCCGCCTTGAGGAAAATTGAAGAAAATCATCTTATGGACGTCTTTCAAAGAAATGGATACCCACGAAACTTCATCAAAAGACATCTACCCCCAGCTCAACCAACCAAATCAAAGGCCATCAGCGAAAACACAAAGAAAGTCGTCCTACCATATATAAAAGATATTTCCGATATCACTGCAAGACTATTCAAACCTTTTGGAATCGATGTCGCCCATAAACCAACAAAGTCACTACACTCAGTTCTATGTAAACCAAAGGACTCAACGGCAAAAGAAGACAAAACTAACGTCATCTACAAGATAAGTTGCAACGACTGCGACAAACATTACATTGGTCAAAGTGGACGCCCTCTTCGTCTTCGCATTCACGAACACAAACTAGCTGTCAAAAGACACGACATACACTCCCTCATATCACTACATGCAGACAACCACGGGCACCAATTCGACTGGGACAATGTTCAAATCTTAGACAAAGGGAACTGCGAAAATGCCAGAGAATTCCTAGAGGCCTGGTATTCAAATGAATCAGCAATCAATAGACACATAGAGATTGACAAAATATACCAATCCATACGAAGAAATTCACACAAAAACAAAGTCAAACTTCAGGTCAAGGAAACAGTCAACAACAAAACAAGTGAACTAGAAAGTGAGAAGTCACACAAAAACAACCAATCACGTTCAAGGTTAGCAGAAGGAATGACTAACGGCATTCAGACCAAAGAAGCAGCCAGCACCGAGACAAGCAAACTAGGGGATGAAATGTCACACGAAAACAACCAATCACGTTCAGGGTCACTAGAAGAGATGACTAATAAACTCATAGAGAATTCTAAAAGCTCACTTCACATCGAAGTATGCGCTGAAGATGTTGCTCAGCAGAGCAATGAAAGCTTCGCAACCAAACCATCCAGCTCAGAGAACACAACCACACCAAGATTTACCGTCTTTAAGTCATGCTTACAAATCTTAAGTTCGTTTCCGAAAATGTTATACCTACCACTGCCTATAACTTCACTGTTTTGACTTTCATCGTAATGGTTATGTCGCGCATCCATATCTGTCTCCATACTCTGCGAGACTTCTTTATCTATTTCCATAACACCTACTGGATATGTGTCTGAAAATAAATTACTGAGCAGCCCCAAGAAACATATTACCTTCTTTCTTTATATTCATAAAGGCTTCCAAATTTTTAAGATGTCTTTCTTGTTTGCGCATTAAATCAATAACACGTTGTTGAAGCTCGCATGTCATTTTGAATGCCAGCTGCAAGTTAGCTAAATCCATTTCACCTGCCAAGATGTGTGCATTCTGTATCTAAGACAAAACTATACAATTCAGCTCTATACTTACCGCAGCAGCGTATAATTTTAGTTTCAGGTCTACTGAACAATATTCCATAGTCAATTCCAGCTGCGCGCCATACATTTTGATACGGTTGTTCCGCTCTCACTGACCTTGGATTCCTCCAATGCTTTCAGAGGCTCAAATCATCGACTGAACTTGTCTTGATGTGCAGTGATCCCAAATGTTGTATTTCACCTCATTTTTTTCTGTTACTGCCAAAATTAGTTATTTGGTTTTTTTCGAAAGCTTTAACCGCCAGGTCAGTTCATTCATTTCATTGTAATTGTTCATACGTTGCATTCATGCGTCGTTTCTGTGTTTTCACTGTTTTTCAGCTGTTTATGAAATAGTACTGTGTAGAAGTTTTTTAAATTATGCACATGAACCTGTTTGGGTGGCAGAAGCTGTTGTTTCCAGTTCATTTGTTGGTTGCCGTTATAACCAATGGTCCAATTGGTTACTTAATATGTAGAATTCTCAAAAAAAAACTATATCTTTCACATTCTAGTTTGCAGCATGCAGCAATCTACGAGTCACTCTAGTGAAAAGATCACGATCAGAGTTGACAATAGCAAGGTTTTCGGAAAGCATGTTAAACCTGGAGTGCGTCGGTGGCACAGCGGTTAGGACTCTCGCCGACCATGCACATGGTCCGAGGTTCGATCCCCCACCGACGCACACCTGATATCTATGGTCGGCCCACTAAATTTGGGCTACCGATATCACATGCTGAAAATTTCATACTTGTACCAAAAGGAGCACTGTGTGGAATCAAGCTATAATAAAATATAAAATAAATAAATAAATTTAGAACCTGGGTTGAAGTTGAAAAAGCTCTGAAGCTTTTCTAGAAGATGAGTATTCCATCAGCGCGTCTATTATCAGT
The DNA here is from genome assembly GCA_944472155.2 of Trichobilharzia szidati. Classification (NCBI taxonomy): domain Eukaryota; kingdom Metazoa; phylum Platyhelminthes; class Trematoda; order Strigeidida; family Schistosomatidae; genus Trichobilharzia; species Trichobilharzia szidati. Next base: position 22,478,356 of record OX235271.1, read on the forward strand.
TAAAAACACCTGATATATTGTGAGATCTAATTTAAACAAGGATGAGCCACATATGAATTATGAATATGTGGTGCTTGTATGTATTTTTGAAAACAAGAGGAAGTCGGAAGGCAATCACATTCGTCTCAAAGGATAAGTGTTTCCTATGGTTGTTAATGCCTAATGTACCAGACCCAAACACATGAACTAGAATTGTTTGTAGTAAAGCAACTGTTACCAGCCATTCAGTATGTCGCAAAATGATTTTAAAAGTACATAGCATACGATGATCTCGTGAGTGTACGTGTTATCCCAAATAAAGGTAAGACTTTAATTTCAAGGAATAACGATTCGGATTGTGGCTTGCAATCGGTTGTTTTTTCGAAGCTAAGACAAGCTGAGAAGCTGATTATTACTCGGGGAGAAGACACTAGCTGAATTCAAATTGCTTGTTTCAGTTCGAATTATCGAATTCCTACTTTTTGGATGTTTGTAATTTCTCCGTGGCTATAAATATTTATGTCCATGATTTTTTAGAAAACTTTAAATGAATTTTCCTTGAACCAATGGTCCTCTTTTTCTTGGCGAAATATTTGCTGGCACGTTGGATGAATATATAGCAGAGTAGGATGTTCTGTAGCTGACAACCGTAGTCGTTATGTTTCGGATAAATATAACGCGTCTAACTATTATCATCCCAAGGGTGCATTATATCTGGAAGTCAGAAGCATACAGTCCTCAGTAGATTTATTTTTACTTTCTAAGTGACGAGGAATAGTGAATCAGTTGAGGCGTTGTGGTGATAGGATAAATGACTCCAAACGCTTTCGTGCAGATTAGGATATATTCATATTTTTTTACCAGGAGACGATCTTTGTACCCAGTCAGTTTTCAGGATGTCAAATCTTACTTCGTCATTCAAAGATAACACTAAGTTGCCCACTAAGGTAGTAGCTAGAGGAGATTACCTCCAGTGGGAACAACTTTAAGGTAGCTACGTAGCTTTAGGTAGTGTGTCATAGAAGTAAGCAGCGTGCGTTGGTTATATCTAAATATATTTAGAGTTTTATAAGTGGTCAAATCGTAGTTCTTACATACTACCTAGTCTTATAAATAGTGAATGTACCGTACGAGCGTTTTCTTTGATTTACACACCTGGCTCATAAACATTATGCCCGATGATACGCTGCGTGATTAGTTCAATGTATCACGCTACTATCACGATTAAAGCAGGATAAAGTTCTAATTAGATTCATAAAATCGTAAGTAATTTATTATCCATAAAGTAGATATGCAAATACTGCAGTTTTTGATCATAAAAATTATGGATATTAGATCATTTCAAATGACTGAATGGCATATTAGAAATAAATAAAAATTGTTTCTCAGCTCATTGTCGAGTAAACAGTCTATTTGATGATATCACTGCATATTAACAGATTGATGGAGTAAACATCAACCCTAGGTTACCACATTTACTTGTACTACACACTTGGCGTTTAAGAGTATACAGATTTGCAACTGGCTAGATAAGGCAACTTTAGCGTATCGAACAGAACAGAATTATTATCCAGCTTGCTAAGTTCTACTTAGTTTTAACAACGTGCTATTGAATAGAAACAGACGAGAAATCCTATGAATGACTAAAGTAACATTCTGATAATACCACAGTAAATCTCCATCCCACTAAGTAAGCTTAACATGCATTAATCCAAATTCACATAGCGACGCACTGAAGAAGTGGAAACTAGCGGTATATTAAACATTTCAATAATTTAAAAAAGAGAATCCTGATGAAGGGTATTAGAGTTAGTTTGACCGATTGACATTTCTACTGATTTCATATTCGACGACCTCCATTTGCCTAAAAAAATTAAACACATGTAAGGACTAGCGCAACACGAGGTCATGAAAGATAATTTTACATATTAGTATACAATATCAACACACTGATTCTATTAATACTAAATAAAATTCTAATGCAAACAAAGGTGTTTGTTGTATACACCCGGTTTTCACATTGACGCTGTATGCATAAACAGACCCCATATCCTTCCCATTATTAGAGGATTATGCACAAATTTCAAGACAAACCCTAAAATTTCCATAATCCTAGGGCGTTCTCTTATCAAGATTACTTCTAAATCAACTTCACAGTAAATACGTCTACGTCAAAAGAAGTATTGCAAATGTGTAACTTAAAAATTAGTCCGCAATCTCAGTAATGTCTAGCGAACATGGTTTTGTGAATCCTACAGGAATAACATTCTCAAATTTAGGAATCCATAAGCATAAAATATAATCTGAACATAAAGATCAGCAGACGTAAGTTTATGGGTTACTTTACAATGTCTGACGCATACGATGTGGAAATCGGTCATGAAAATTCAGCATAACTAGTTCTGTTAACCAGATGTTTTCTTCAGGATCATCGTACATAATTTTATCACTGATTGTTGCACTACCAATTCCACTCTGCTAAATAGACTATAACTTGGTTGCTGCAGTACCAGCTACTTCTCTACTTTATAAACTTTTGAGAGAAACCTAATTTCCTAGTCGTTTGTAACAAATACTTATGCACACTTATGCATGTATGAAGGTGGTACTGCCAAGAATGTCCTCAAGTGTCGATGTATATGGTGACCTAATTGGAAGCACTTGTCATGAAAGCCATTAATGTGCAGCATACTGTACGATTGGGATGGGTGCAAATACCTCAAGGCTTAACATCTAAAAAGGAGGGAGTGTGGCACATGTTGGTCAGCAGATATGGTGGTGGTCACAAATGTGAATCGCTCCAATCTGTAGGACAGCAATGTGCACTTTCGACAGCTCTGGAGATAAACATGAGTCTAGATCCTTAACAAGAAAAAATGAGGCTTGTACAGATCTTAATTATAAAAAATGTTTTCCCCCTACCATCTACAAGCCTGTTCAGCTTCTTGCCAAGATGCTGCACATTGGGCCCTACAGAAATTCGTGAGTCGTTTTACAGGTCAGCTTGTCCTACGGGTTCTAATCTTCCCGATCTTTGAACTCACTTCTCACGGTAATCTTTTCAATTAAGCACTATTATACCCTATTTTTATCTTAACTACCTAGGCCTTTAATGAAGATAAAACTAACTCGTTGTTCGTATTTGTTGCTTGCTTAAAGTCGGTTGCTTTCATCAAAAACACGACAACACCAGTGTTTGAACAAAGGCATAATTTCATCAAAAACGTCGCAGTTTCCAAGCTTAAACCAATATGGTTAGCATTAAACATTGCGAATGTGTTCTATCATTCCAAGGAGTCTCCACCACCTTCTTGTATGTATCTTGTAAGTGTACTTTCAGTGATGTATTAACCATAATTGTATTTTACGCCATTTTCCAGTTTCCCAGGGTATTCTCCTTTTCCTGAAATAGGTTTTAATCACGTGGCGCCACATCACTCACCAAAACATACGCTGTTCACTGGTGTACCAAAAATGTCAGCACGAAAGGGAACGAAGTTTCGGTTGTCGCTCAAATTTGATGGTGAAGTGTTAACAATTTAACATTTATAAAAACATGTTCTCAATGGCTGTAATTCTATACTAGTTTCTTTATTAGATGTATCACTCAGTGAAAAAGTATTATTATTTACTGGATGACGTTGAGAACAAAATTTATTGTTCATAATCATATCAATTATAATGACACGATTTTGAATCGTGATTTTTTACTTTCATTTGTTCTCTCCTATTTGTCATCTTTGGGGCAGTAGAATTTTCCGGATATCTGGGACAGGTGTTGAATCATTCCTATTACACATATTTGCGTTTGATTCGATAAACAAAGCTTCTGTTGTCAATCTTTCTCTTCACCCTATTTGTGTATAAACTCTTTGAAAACAAGCTCATGGTACGATTTCTCTACTTCAGGAGGACATCAAACTGTATAAACCAGAACGACAGCATAAATAAGTATTATCATACGTTTTTTCTTCTACATATTTTATGTAATTTGGTGTTTGGGTTTAACTTCTCCAATTTCTATTCCCATTACCCTATATAGGTGTGAAAATCATTATTCGTTTTGCCCTTATATTTTTTAAAAATTTGTTATTCAATATTTTTTGTTGTTGTTTAATACCAAAAACTTGAAATAACTGTTAGTATGTAACACTATAAAACTCAATGACTCAAAATTCTTAGTAACAAAAAGGGGGATAAACCCTGCGGTTATCCCGTATTGTTTGCTTAAATTATTATTATTTGCTGGCTGCCTCTGCACCTCTCTTTCTGTTTTCTTTTTTCTACTCTTCTCGAAGGTATTGCATTGAAGCACGGAAAATGAACAGTAATGCTGCTTTCTACGTTTCCATTACTTGACCGTTATTCAGAATATTGTTGATACATACGACGAACAACGGAACAAATTTCATTTTGGTCTCCTTTCCAAAACGAATGCGGCGACATTTTATCCACATTTATGAGCAAATACATAAATCCACAGTTCCCGTTGTATACACTCAGTGGAGATTGCAGCCAACAAAGTAATGCATTTAAAGCATATGCATACTTCCCATAATCACGGCGACACCGCGGAATATATCAAAATCGCAGAGTAATCAAATCCAACACGCGATGTAATTAACTGAATCCGAAAGGCAAACAAGTTGTATTTTGATTTTGAATATCCATCCATATGTCGATCCTGAGGACAAATCCAAATCACTACCTATACAGCGTCAATAAATCTGGATATCTATGAAATGACGAAAATATGCTGATAGCTGCATTTCAGATCCCAATGACTCATTCGATGGCAAAACTCTGCTCCTGCATGCCTCTTTCGACATCTTTGTATGGATTGGTTCGCAGTTTCTCAGGTTCCAGACCGAAAAGAATAAAAACTTCACCAGTCGCTGAATTAACATTACTTCTCTGCATGTTTAACTGGATACTAACTGCTGGGGTGAGCCTTTTGCAGACTATATTGCTTAAAACATCGTTTACGGTAAACTGAGTAACGTTTTAAAAGCAATTTTTATACTTTTGTGAGTAGCCCACCATATCGACCGAATGTAACGCAGCACTCAGTTGTTTCGCTCATGTTCAACAAATTCAAACAATAATTGTGCCTATGATTGTGCCATATAAACTGTTTTAACTTATGCAGAGCGTACTTACGGTCAATATTTCATTATCTTCCCTTGTATATATATTTTGTGTTAGTGAAAAATTTTAAACATTTTCACTCCATGTGTGCATTATTATGATATTGATGATGCCTGTCAACTGGAGTCCCTCATGTGCATAAAGTGGGAATGTATTATTGTAAGACGCATTTTATTGTTAAATGAAGGAATTGACTTCAAGCTTTATTTATTTTCCCAAGTATATGTAATCCATCCAACGCATACTTGGGTTTTTTTGTTAATGCAAAGTCAATATCTCTATATTTCTTGGTGTGTTCCATTGAATCACCAGTTATCCGATTTTCCCCACAAACTAAAGATAAAATGACAAAAACCATGTTATTAACCGTAATCCATGTAATCTAAATATGTAACTTAAATAATTCTTATCCATTCCTACACAACTTGTGTGTCCTATATTTGTATGAATAAATATGTACCCTATTATATTATCATTACTAACTATACTTACTAATCGTATGTGTAATTTATTGAATTGATGATGCGTCCCTCATGTAAAGAAAAATGAGAATATACTATTATTATTAATTCTGTTTATCATCGCAAAGCTGGTCCCTTGTATCTGTTAATACAGAAATAATGCTGTACTTACTCTCTACTGTGCAGTTTTATAAATTTTTGAACCCTTTTTAATTGACAAAATGATAACGATCACAAGGCCTGTATCCTGTATGTCTTATTCTAGTACCTGTGTACCACCTCTCTCCTTACCTTACATTAACGTAAAATTTCGTAATTCCCGCACGAATTTGAATGACTATAAGTATATTATACATTATAAATAAACAAATAAATTTATTCTCATAGTACAGTACGTGAGGGACGCCAGTTTTTTGGGCATCATCAAATTGTTACAGAAATAGAACCATATAGTTCAATCACAATTTACAAGCAATAGCAAGATATGCTTTACATGTTCACTGGAGATTATACATACACTTGATAAATATTAATCCCAGTAGTATTAGACAGCCTTTTCACTTATATACAATCATTTCTGTGCAAAGTTGGAAAAATCTGCTAGATTGTCAGTGAGTGCAACACATCAGTAAATACAGAAGTATTGTCTTCGCATTAACAAAAAAGAAACCAGGTCTTTGGTGGATGGATTATAAGTGCCTGGGAAAAAAATAAAGCTTGAAGTCAATTTTCATACATAACATTGTTGTGTGCAGAATCCTTGAATTATAGTTCATTGATGTGTTATTTTGGAATCAGTGATATGTTCATCTCATTTGATCTGCAATGTCATTGTTGGGAGTAAGTACATAAGCTTCGGACGCATTAATTAATGGATTTCTACTGCTTGTGGCTACTTTCTTAGCGTGAGGAAGGTTTGTGAATTTCAGCTGTTCCGACAGGAGTTGAGAATATTAACTGCTCAGCAACATTATGGATATAAGTTCATCACATTATCCAAGGAAAGGTGGGTTGCAGTTGGTGAGGGATATATGGTGCCCAACGAGCGTACATCTGTCCATGTGATGTTGTGGTGAGTTATACCTTTTCATGTTGTCGGTTTATGTCCATTTTATTCCACTCATTGTGTTGGTTAGTAGTTTTACAAACGAGATTTCTTGTCTGTTTGAGGATACGTATCTTAACCGTTAATGTTTTATCTAGAATTATAAATATGGGCAAAAAACAACAGGTGTAGTATTTAAGCTTATACATTAAATGGACCTATAATTTCGGAGGCTCTCAGATAGGAACTAGAACTACTATCGTTTGCGAACTCTTGTAGTTTGTCATTAAGCACCTTTGTGAAGGAGGCCAATGTACTTGCTTGACGCATTTCCATTGGTAGTTTATTCCATATCTGTGCATACCTAATCAAGTAAAACTTTTGCCTGGTGGCTGTTTCACATTGTTCGATAGCTACTGTACCCTTAGTGTGTCTTAGTTTGTAGCCATTGTCATCTGAAAGTCGAGTGCCATTAGTAGAGGTAAAACCTAAGTGGTTTAGAAGCTAATAGTAAAGTGTCAAGTTTAGTCTCAGGCTTCTTAGCCATAGTGTTTCTAGTCCCAGGGTATCACATCTGGTGGAGTAGTTCGCACCATTTTCAGTTCCGAGTAATTTTAAAGTGAAGTACCTCTGCACTCCCTCGACCTTCAGTTTGTCCTCTATGTGTATGCTACTATACATGAATGAACAGTAATCAAATATAGGACGCACACAAACCTTGTACAACAGAATTCTAGACTCATTTCTGTAGAAGTTCCTGAGTAGAAAGCCGATAAGTCCGCGTGACTTTGACACTTGTTTGGAGATATGTTCAGAAAATGATAAGTTATGTGAATATTTCAGCCCTAGGTCCAGTACAGATTCCAGTCGTTGAAGTGCATGGCCTTGAATTGTCAGGTCAAGTTCTAAATTGTTGCAACCTATGCAGAGCCAGCCCCATTTTTCGACATTAAATTGGAGTTGCCAGGTGTCACACCATCTATCCATTTTTTCTAATTCTTGCTGTATGGCGTTTACTGTTATTCCAAGATCTGTGTTCTTGCATTTATACGTCACTTTTAAATCATCTGCATATAGTATTGGTTTACCTACCTACCTGGCGGTACGTTCGAAATTGGTGATATTTTCGCACGTGTTTGCTCTGATATTCATTTACTGCTTATAGTCATATAATCCCTGTAATTATGGTCCAAATTTCTAAAAAACGTGTTCGTAGAAACACAGTTGTTTTAGATAGTGCCTCAACCTCGGTTATAACTGCATTACCACCCTGTAATACAGCATTAACTACTAGCTCACAAAATGGCTTGAGTGCAATTCTCACTCCTGTGATACAGATGAAAGATGTTCTGTTAGAGAACTCTGAGATCTGTAAATTAGACCTCCTTGTGAAAGATATCCAAAGGCAAGTAAATGAACTTCAGAAAAAATTAGGTCAGTTTGATAGAATGTCACTGTCATTGTCAAATATCACGGAGAGCAGTTCTGATATTGGCCAGGTTAAGTCTTTGCTGGATGTAACTCAAAGCAAGCTTTCGGATTTAGACCCAAAAGCCTGTCTGTTAAGAAAGCATCCTAAAATGTCTCCAGACACCCTAAATAAGGCTGAAAATATGATTGACTGCTTGGCTGCGGAGGTGATGAAGCGTATAACCTCTTCTCACCAGGCTATAGTTTACAATGTCCCAGATTCTCTTTCTCTAAAGACTGTTAAACACAAAATCCTGATTTGTTGCGGCATGGCCAGTGTTCCATGTAAATGCAAAAGACTTCGTAAAAAGTCTAACCAGGCTAACTGTCCCATTATTTTTAAGTTCAGTAATTCCCTTGATTCTAGTAAGTTTATTAAATGCCAGGATCACCTAAGACTGAACAGTAGTTATAAGTCTATAACCATAGCTCAAGATAAAACACCGTGTCAGCGCAGAATGATGCGGAGTAATAACCTGGTCACCTCCTCTAGCTTAGAATTACCCAAAAACGATCGTTCACAGCAACAGTTACCTAATGCTGACATTAGCATTCAGCAGACCACACAACAACCACGCATGGCAATGGAACTAGGGACTGATTTAGATACCAGTACCCCTGTAAATAACGTCTCACCAAAAGATGTTAAAATAGGTAGAACTGTTGCAAGCCGTTCCAAGAAATTCTTACCCAAACGTGGTGACCTCACCACAATGAACAAATTTCGCCGGGTTGAGACTAACGATGGGGAAGAATACTTTGTATTCAATAAGCTTGCTGAGAGTAAGACTGTCAAAAAACCCTCACCTCTTACGAAAAGTTCCTCTCGAAACACAAGTATATCTGGTGGTTTTCAGTATGCTCCACCTTGTAGAAAGTCAGGCCCCAAAACCCCCAAAGTCTTACAACCAAATCACCTTCCCTCTCAATTTCCTTTAAGTTATAAAACCAACACGAGGGTGTGTACCGGTATGATGGATAGTACGTGGATGGGTAGACCATTTGATGCTATGCTTTTTAACCGTCAACCCAGGCCCAACATCTACTATCCTTATATCCAGGAACAAATGGTAAATTTTCCACGTGTCCCGAATCACTGGTACGACCCATGGCACCTAGGACCACCTCACTGCACTCTAACCCCGATGCACAGACACCCAGTACGACCCCCGTATCATTCATAAACTCTTGCGTTGTTGACGCACAAACAGAGTTAGGTTATGGTGATATCTTAAGCCAGTTTGTAGTATCCCGTGACTTATTCACGATATTGCTAATTAATGCGCGTTCCTTAATCAATAAGATATCTGAACTAAGGGCATTATTATTTATCGCCAAGCCTACTGTAGCTTTGATTACTGAATCATGGTGCTCATATTCTGTACTTGATGTGCATATAGGCATAGATGATTACACTGTACACCGTGCAAATAGAGACAGCAAGCGTGGTGGAGGATGTCTCATATATATACATAACTCATTCGTAGCCAGTAAGGTGGAAGATGAAATACTGAACGATGTACCTGATTCACTCTGGGTCGTCTTACAAGGAGATAAGTACAAGCTTCTCATAGGCTGTGTTTATCGAGCACCAAGCTCAACCAAAGAAACTGATGCGTTATTAGCTAAATCATTCGCACACGCCTCATCGTTTAGTACTAATTACAAAATAATTGCAGGGGACTTCAATCTTCCAGAAGTCAATTGGTTAAGTAGTTCCGGCCCCCAACGCTTCGACGAATTACTTGCCACTATCGATTGTTATGGATGGCAGCAACACGTCCAGACACCTACTCGTGGTGAC